>CM069866.1:42114915-42547415 GCA_036172795.1 Pelodytes ibericus | reverse complement strand
TTATTTTTCACCATATTTTTTTTATAGTATCGAAAGAAAAAACAATATATATATTTGTGTAGGTACAGCACATGACAAAGAATAAAATTACAGCTAAACACAAACAGCTCCGAAATGTTAAAATAGCCATTGTCCAGAATGACCAAAAATGCTCCAAAGGGTTGGTCATTAAGGGGTTAAGTCTGTCTTCTCCCTGGAGCCGGCAGGGGCAAGTGCACCATTGTTTGGAAAATAAAGATATATAAATCCTCAAGGACCATTCTATTCCAGAAGAAAATATATGCCCTAATCCTAGTTTTTAGCTAATTAAATCTTTTTTTTTTTTTTTTTTTAACATTGCAATGTTGCTGACTGCTTCTAGGGTCAGTCAAGCAACATATTCAGAGCCACTGAAGTGAATTATTTTTCACTTCCGAAGCTCTGACCACAAGAGGGCATAGCCATATTGCCAGAGAATGCTGCTCCGTCAATATGGCGCTCATGATCGCTCCATGGAGACAATTAGACCGGTTTTCGACAATCGCCGTTCCCGGCAGGATGGGCCTGACACGTCCATTGTCGCGAAAGGGTTAAATAACTACTTTACAAACCTTGTCAATATCTGGTTTCCACTTTGTCAATATTGATTGCTTGTTTGAAATTTTTTATTTATTAACCCCTTGCCGACAAAGGACGTGCCAGGCACGTCCTGGGAGAAACTCCCTTAACGACAAAGGACGTGCCTGGCACGTCCTGCAGTCAATGAAGCGGTTTTCGCGATCAACGATCGCGAAAACCGCTTTAACAGTGCTGGTCTATTGCCTCGACATCGAGGCAATAGCCAGCACCGAAATTTCTATTTTGGGACCCCCACGATCGCCCCACGGAGCGATCGTGGGGAGCCATATTGACGGAGCATGCTGCTCCGTCAATATGGCTAAGCCTCTGCCGGTCTGAGCTTCGGAAGTGAAAGTAACTTCACTTCCGTCGCTCTGAATATGCTACTTGACTGCCCCTAGTTGTCGTTTAGTATCATTGCAATGGAAAAAAATTAAAATACATATTTAATTAATTAAAAACAGGTTATTTAGCTATATTAGCCTATAGGGTTAAATTAAATATTTTTTAGCGTAAGGGATAGGGTTAAAATTAAATTAAAGTTAAAAAATATTAAGGGATATAATAAGGATTAGAGTTGGGGTTAAATTTAGTGTTGGGGTTAAATTTTGGGTTCGTGTTGGAGTCAAAAGATCAATATAGGAAAAAAACAAAAAACACTATTTTTGGTTTTTGCCCCATAACTCGCAGAAAAATATGGAAACATGCATATTTTTAAACTCGGGAGAACATTTAGAAACTATTTAGACGGGGTCTTTTTTAATGATTTTATTTGTGTAAATTATAATTTAGGTCAAAGTTAGAAAAAGTGTTTTTTTTTTTAAATTTTTCATCATATTTTATGATTTATTTTGTAGTAAATTATAAGATATGTTGAACATAATGGTATCTAATGAAAGCCCTTCTTATGACGATAAAAACAACATATAATTTGTGTGGGTACTGTATGTGAGAAAGAAAAAAAAATTACAGCTAAACACAAACACCCTAGAAATGTCAAAACAGCCATGGTCACCAAGGGAAAGTCAAGGTGAAAATGTCTTGACACTAAGGGGTTAAATTTCTTGTAAGAATTATATACATTTTACTGTTTCGAATATCCGCTAGAATATTAAGCAATGGATAGCACTGTTAAAGAGTGACGACATTTAACCAGCAGCTCTGTGGCTGACAACAGTGAGAATAGCCACCGATACAGTGTGCACTGTGAGTGCTAAACTCTCCTTACAGTTATACCAGCTTGAAGCAGGGTTAGGTGAGAGCCTGAAAATAAAGCCATAGATAAGAATGAACCACACACAAATATCTTATATTTTTTATAAATCATTTATTTACCCACTCCATAGGTGAGTTAGATCTTCTGGCTGGAGAAGTCCCTGTGTCTCGTGCTCTGGGATCCAAGAGCCCAGATGCATTTGACATGACCACAATATATGATGAACTGTCTGATTCCTCCAAATCCACACGGAAAACGCCAGAGTCTTTCTTGGGAACCAATGCTTCACTGGTAGATTTGGACTCTCTGATCACCAAACCCACCTTACAGAACACAAAGATGTCTAATCCTTTCCTTGCTACAGGTAAGACATTAAATGTTGCATTTTAAAGACCAGAGATTTTCGTGTGTTTTAACTGCAATATTTTTCTCATATTGTACACTCATAAACGCTATTATTTTTCCTTATAAAGCAAAATTGAATATGATTTACTTTTTCATTTGGTCACACCCCTTGTTTACATTTGTGAAATGTCCTTAATGGACTAAAGAAACTAGATTTATGCAACTAGAAGATTTGTATATAATCTAAAACAAAGTTGGACTTAAATGTTTAACAAAGATCTTCACATGAGCATGCAGAACTCACTTGATTATGTTGTGAGTTACTTATGTGCTGCTGTTAATTAATGTGTGTATAAATATATATTCTAGAACAGTCACAGAAAAATTGTCAAAACAATTATATGGTGTTAACCCCTTCATGACCAGACCTGTTTTTTGGAATGTTGTGCTTTAGTGACCAAGGTTGTTTTAACACTTCTGAGGTGTTTAGCTTTAATTTTCTTCTTTGTCGGTTGCTGTACCCACACATATTATATATTGTTTTTTTTTCAAGACAAGAAGGGCTTTCTTTTCATGACATTATTTTGTTCATATCATTTATTGTATTGTGAAAAAAATAGTAAAATATGGTTAAAATTAAACAAAATAAACACTTTTCCTGACTTTTCTTTGTAAATTCTTTTACTAAGTTTCAAAAGCTAATGAAAAAACGTGCTAAATAGATTCGACTATAGGTTCTGAGTTCAGAAATACCCAATGTTTATATGTTTTTTTGCTTTTTTTTGCATCTTTTAGGTTAATAAATACAAGTAGCATTTAGCTGTTTCAAAACCATTTTTTAAAAAATAAGCGTTAGTGACATTGTAACACCGATATCTGATATGAATTGATGAATAACCCCCCACATGTACACATTTTTTATAAAGTAGACATCCCAGGGCATTCAACTTGGGGTAATTTGACACTTTTCACTCTGTCATTTTACCACCAATCTTTGACAAGTTTTGGCATAGTAATTTTGTTTGTGTTTTATTTCCACACACTTTGAAACTTAGGTATGAATTTAAAGGGGCTGTTCTATTTTATTGCCAAACAAAACCCCAATATATGTTCAGCAACTTCCCCTGAGTATAGCGGTACCCCACATGTATAGGTTTGCTAGGTTTATGTGGCAGGTACAGGGCAAAATTTAGGATATGGTTATTGCAGCTTTAAAACGTGTATTTATTATGTAATACTTGTGACTACATTTCCTATCATGCTCAGCCAGCCAAAAGCTACCGTAGCAGAATAGGAAATGTAGTCTATAGTAGGAAGCACCAATTTTTGCTATCCTGCGGCTGCATGGATCAAATATCCAGCTGCTGCGGGCCCCTATCTACTGCTGGGGTCCAATGCAAAGCACTGGCCCCACTAGCAGTCTTTTTTTTTTTTTTTTTAAATAAAATATCCCTAGAGGACCACAGACAGACATAACATGTCATTGGTCCTCTACGGAATAACTTCTTATTTTTATACAATTTATTATTATTTTACATTTTTTTATTTATTTCATTTTTAATTTTTTTTAAATTTGTTTATTTTTTTTTAACTCTAACCTTAACCCTATGGTTAGGGTTAGTACAAACCCTAATTCTAACTCTAGGATTAGGGTTTTGATGAACCCTAACCCAAGAGTTAGGATTAGCACAATAGGAAAAAAAAAATTTAAAACAAAAAACGTTTTTTTTGTTTTTTTTTATTAAAAAAATCCTTTGGGGGGCTGGTTGTTACTGGGGGGGACCAGGGGGAGACTTGACACACTATATTTAGTCTCTCCCTGCCCCACGATCACCGTGGAGCAGGGAGAGACTATAGCTGTCAAAGCAGACACCTGCTTTGACAGCTATTAACATCCGGGCGCTGTGATTGGCTGTCACAGTGCCCGGATGTTTCCGGGGGGGTCCTCAACCGTCATGGCTGAAGTGTCTCGGTATCGAGAAACTCAGCCATGTCTTTGTTAGCACGACTGCGGTATGCCAGCGTGCATACCGCGATCGGACCTGCATGACGGTCCTGGACCGTCATCGGTCACGAAGGGAGGTTTCCCGAATGGTGTTCTGGCCAGTCCGTTATTATTTTTTTCAGGCTTGGTGCCCTCACATTGCCGTATAGCCAATGAGATGGTTATATTTGAAAAAGGGATCAAAATCCCAGCCGGGCAATTACAGACATGTAAGCTTAAGATCTGTGGTGGATAAACTGTTTAAAGGATTTCTAAGGAAATATATTAAAGATGTTATCCTGAACAGGAATTCTATTATCAGGAGCCAGCATGGCTCGTGAAAGACTGAGCCTTCTATACTAACTATTCTGTTTTTTATTCAGGTTTTACATTTTAGTAAATATAAAGATTACATTGTAACAAATCTAGAAGTAGAGAAACATATAAAACATTGTACATTGGAATGAATAGCTATAATAATAGACTGTTCATTCCCATGTACAATGTCTACTGTTATAGCTATTCATTCTCATATACAATGTTTTTTATATCGGTATCGAGGTATGGCAAATCCCACATACCATATAAGATTATTCATTAACAAATATCTATCACAATTACCAAATATATATCTGAAGTAAGGAGACAATTCTGAACAAAAGTATCATTATGCGGGAGCTAAACTGCTCACTGTTGTAATATAAAAGTAGAATGTGTTCATAATAACAAACAGCCACTAGGATACATTTTAGTTTCCAATTAACTGGGATTCAGCGTCTGTTCAGTCAAATAATAACAAATCCAATACATCTGAACCCATACTGTACTTCTTAAGGGGAAGATCTGTCACCAATGTACTAATTAACATCTGTCTCCAATGTACCCTCTAGTGGCTACTTTTAGTTAGCACATGAAGCATTATTCATGTAATTAATTAAAGGGACTGACTGCGGGGTATATATAGTCTGCTCAGCAAACTCTAAGACCTTTAACACCAGATTGATGTGAACTGCCGTGCTGATAATGAGACCGGACAAGATCTTGGAGAGCCAAGGACAATGAAGGAAAAGACTAGACAGTGCTTCGTGTTCCTTAACTCTCATTTTAATTATTTAGACAAGTGTAAATAAACGAAGATAAAAGCATTAGTTTCTACAATATAATTGGTTATTCTCATATGCAGAAAGGCGTGTTCAGTAAGGAAATACACTTAAACATAATAATGTAAAATAGTGTTAAAAAAGTTGTTCTTGTGGAAAATTACAGAACTTTCAGATACAACTTGTTGATGTTCCAAAAACCTCTGTTCTGGCCTTGGAATAGTAAGATAAGACCATTCTCATAACAATTACACTTCAGGCGTGATCTGGCTTCCAGAAGCTTACTATACACACTGTCGGCTTTTAACCCTTACAGATCCAAATTAACCCTTCAATAAAGACAATAATCCATAGAGTAAAGGAAAGAGTGAGGGAGAGTGTGAAAATTCTATAAATGAAAGTCACTATTAGAGAGTCAAATAGAAGGGATAGAAGATGTGAGTAGTGTTATAAAGAAGGAACAGAACAGTAGGAAATTAAAGGAGCAGCACGAAAAGTAAAATAAAGTGCCACCAAAGTGGGCTCCCAGACCACGGTAGTAGTAAGGAAAAAGGTCCTCTAGTGAATTCCAAAATCTGAGTCAGAAGGGTTGTGGACACCCAGTAACGAGACATTAAATGGTATTACCGTATTTGCTCGATTATAAGACGACCCTGATTATAAGACGACCCCCCCAAATTTGTACATTCCTTTAGGAAAAAAACTAAAAGCCTGATTATAAGACTACCCTATAGGAAAAAGGTTTAACTTCTATATATGTAAATTGCTTTTTAATATTTAATAAAAAATGTATATTATACAAACGCATTTCTTGTTTTTATTTCCTTTTATGTGCCAATGCGGCCTCTCTCCCCCTCCCCCAGCTGTCTCTTTCCCCCCCAGCGTTGTCTCTCTCTCCACCCAAAACTTCTCTCTCTTCCCCCTTCCCCTTGTCTCTATCTATCCCCCCCTCCCCTTTTCTCTCTGTCCCTCTCCCTCCCTTTGTCTGTCTCCCCCCTCCCTCCCCTTGTCTGTCTGTGTCCTCCCACTCCCCTTTTCTCTCTCCCCCCCCCCCCCCCTCCTTTTGTCTGTCTGTGTCCTCCCCCTCACCTGGTTTGGTTCTCTGGTGGCTAGTGGGGACATCCCTCAGGTGCCCGATTCTCCCTGGTGGCTAGCGGGGCAGTAGAGGATGTCTGCGCGACGAGCGCAGACCTCCCCTGCTGCCGCCCGGCACGACCGCCGGGACTTCTGTGATGAAGCCGGAAGTACCCGGGTTCTTCACAGAAGTCCCGGCGGTCGTGCCGGGCGGCAGCAGGGGAGTCTGTGCTCATCGTGCAGACATCCCCTGCTGTTAGAGAGGGGGATCCAGGTCCCCTGCAGCTCTGCTGGACCTGGATGCCTGTCTTATAGATGAAGATTATAAGACTACCTCGAATGTAATACCTTGTCTTATATTCGAGCAAATACGGTATTGTCAAGTGCAGTAGAGCTCCACCAAAGGTCAAGTTATATATGAGACCATGTGTCTGATAAAAATATGGAGAGGTCCGTATAGAAATTACCACAGGTTTTGGACAAAAAATATGTATATTATGGAGTAGTCTGCAAGCCCCTGTGTTCACTAACAATGAATGAAAAAAGGCTTCATCACTCCAGTATAGTCCAAAATGTACAAATCTTACTTTATTTTGACTTATTTAGAAAAGATGGACTTACAAACGCATAGTGCTTTTCGCACCCTTGTGGTGCTTTCTCAAAAGCTATCTGAGACAGTGCAAAATGCATTAAGTGTCAATGGAGAGTTTCTCTGATGGACGTTTGCTTTTCAAGTCCTTCTTTTTTATTTGATGCTTTTACTGTGGTTCACGAGTCAAATTAAGGAAGATTTCTACATTTTAGAATATACTGGAGTTTGGGGTGATTACAGGCAGCAGAGCACCTAGTTGATTTCTCTGAAACGGACTGCAACTTTGCTATATAGGGGAGAGAAGAACCAGCTTTTTCTTTTTTCTTGTAAAAGTTCATTAACAATGAACCAAATAGTTCAGGCTGCTATCTGGGATTAAGGACAGACATTCGCTCACAGAGAAATGTTGAATGTTGCGGTCTCGCAGGAAGACTGAAGCATTGGTAGCATTCATAAAGATGTGAATGTTGTAATGCATGCTCTGTAGGTGAGGATGGGGTGTCTTCGACCGCGCTCAATATCTTGCTGCTGTGGAAGGTTATCGGCTGTATCATGTGGTGGCTCCATACAAGTGCAGCTGGGGGCAGATCGTCGAGGAGATGAGAGCATTGTGTAAGGCTATGAGTGTCTTCTTCCCGATCACAGGGAGAGGTGCCAATCCAATAGCTATTATGTTCAGCTTAGCAGTCATAAAGTATAAAGTGACGGCAGGTACAAATGTGCAAAAAATAGCAGTAAAATATGCTGTTACGGTTAATCCCAGGCTAGCTGGAAGCTGGACCGCTAGAAAGTCTGGATCCCAGTTTAGAGAGAGAAGCCACTTTGTCTCGATCTCCAGACGGATCCTTTAAGTGTAGATCAATCCCACTAGCTATTTTACAGCTAGGATACTCTTTCCCCACAAAACGAGTCAAGGCTGCGATTTGAAAGTCAAACAAGAACTCTTTTAATGGCACACAGGGATCAGTATTTATACTAAATCTCAGGTCCAGGGACAGCCCCCTCTGGACCTGATGGGATACATGGATAACATAATGCATCAACCAATGAGAGTACAGTGTATCGTTTGAATTGGATACCGCCCAGCTTGGAGATAATGAACCCAACGGCTACAGTAATAGGATTATCTCCAAGTGCCCAAACCCCCCCCCCCCCCCCGTTTCTTTTCCACTCACAAAACACATTAAAAGTATATAACTTTAACAGCCTCATAGATACTTCGGCACATGCCAGGAGCGGGGTGTTCAGTTGTTCGTTTGACGAACCAGGGTATTTGTAATCCATTCGGGAAAAAGATGCAATATTCCCGTATCGAAGCCAGAGTATCATAACATAGTCAACAGAATCCAGGGTAAATAACAGTTTTGTAACAGTGCTCCCTTTTTGTGGAACACTCTGGCAAACACTGTCTGACCCCTCTTCGGGGCAGACTAAGGCTGTCCAGACTGCTGGTTATGCCGGGCTGAGGTCTGTTTGTCTGGACAACCCGTCGGCGTTGTTATTCTGTTTCCCAGGTCTGTAGGTAATGGTGAAGTTAAAGGGTTGCAACGATAAACTCCACCGTAAAAGTCTGCCATTATCCCCAGAGACCCGGTTTAGCCACACCAACGGGTTGTGGTCTGTAACCAGAGTGAACTCTTGTCCATACAAATAAGGAGTCAATTTCTTTAGGGCCCACACCAAAGCCAAACACTCTTTTTCTACCGCTGCATAGCTGACTTCGCGTGGCAGGAGCTTACGGCTGATGTAGGCAACTGGGTGCTCCCCTCCATCTTCGCCTACTTGGTTAAGGGCTGGGGCCGCCAAGACAGGAGCGTTAGCAAGAGCATTTTTGAGAGCCTGAAACGGCGTTTCACAGTGAGGAGACCACAGGACCTGTCGTGGTAAATTTTTCTTGGTCAGGTCAGTCAAGGATTTGGCAAGTGTGCTGTAGTCCGGTACGAACCGTCTGTAGTACCCTGGAGTGCCCAGGAATGCTAGGACCTGAGTCTTAGTGATGGGGGTGGGCCAATTGGCGACGGCTTCTACCTTAGCCGGCTCTGGTCGCCGTTTCCCACACCCCACCCGGTGACCCAGGTACTGTACCTCGGCCATCCCAAAGTGGCATTTTTCTGGCTTCAGAGTCAGGCCAGCAGCCCGGATCTGATCCAGAACCATTCCTACGTGAGCCAAGTGGTCCTCCCAGGACTCTCTGTGGATCGCTATGTCCTCCAGATATGTGCAAGCAAAACTCTGGAAGCCATCCAGGAGCCTATCTACCAAGCACTGGAATGTAGCTGGGGCATTCTTCATCCCGAACGGCATCACCTTAAAATGGTATAAGCCGAACGGGGTGACGAATGCCGACTTGGGGATAGCCTCCTGGGCCAGGGGAATCTGCCAGTAACCTTTGCAGAGGTCGATGGTGGTCAGGTAAGTTCCCCTGGCTAGACGATCAAGGAGCTCGTCTACCCTGGGCATAGGCTAAGCGTCCGTCACTGTCTTTTCATTGAGCCTCCGATAGTCTACGCAAAACCGTGTTGTCCCATCTTTCTTGGGCACCAGGACCACTGGGGAAGCCCAGGGAGTATCGGAGGGCTCAATTACCCTGAGTTGGAGCATCTCATCGATCTCCTTCTTCATCACTGTCCTAACTGCCTCAGGGATTCGGTAAGGCGTCTGGCGTAAGGGAGCTTGTCCCGGGGTATCTACCTGGTGGGTGGTTAAGGTAGTGTACCCTGGCTTCTGGGAAAAAGTGGGGCTTTTGGACTGTAGGAGTTGACTAAGCTGCTCCCTTTCAGTGGGGCTAAGTCGGTCCCCTATCTTGACCTGGGCTACTATATCTGCGGGGGAACTCTTTTCTAACAGGTCTGGGATGGGTAGACTGTCGGGGTCTTCTTGAGGGGGACAGCATACGGCTGTCACGTTCTCTTGTCGCTCAAGATATTCCTTAAGCATGTTTACATGAAACGTCTTTCTAAGATTGCTGTCGTGGCAGCTAGCTGTCACGTAAGTGGTGTCTCCCCTTTTCTCCACTATCTGGTAAGGGCCCTGCCAGGACGCTTGCAATTTGTCTGTGCTAACTGGCTTAAGCACTAACACCTTTTGCCCTATGGTGAAGATTCTTTTCCGCGCCCCCCTATCGTACCATACCTTCTGTCTTCTCTGGGCCGACTGGAGGTTAGCCTGCACCGATTTGGCTAATTGCTCCATTCGGTCCATGAGTTCCAGCACGTACGGCACAATGTGGACACCGTCAGTCTCCACCTCTCCTTCCCAGTGCTCTCGGATCAGGTTTAGGGGTCCCCGCACCTTTTTTCCATAGAGCAATTCGAAGGGAGAGAACCCCGTTGTTTCCTGGGGCACCTCCCGATAAGCAAATAGGAGGTGCGGCAGAAAGCGTTCCCAGTCTCTGTACTCTTGAGTAAACGTTTTGAGCATTTGTTTGAGGGTCCCATTGAACCTCTCACAGAGCCCGTTCGTCTGGGGGTGGTATGGAGAGCTCAAGAGAGATTTAATCTTGCAAACCTGCCAGAGCTGCTGAGTCAATTCGGCAGTAAATTGGGTGCCTCGGTCGGACAGGATTTCTTTCGGAAATCCTACCCGAGAGAACACCTGAACCAGCGTGTTCGCTACCGTATCCGCTTCGATGTTGGATAGGGCGACGGCTTCCGGGTACCTGGTAGCGTAGTCCACTACAGTAAGAATGTAGCGCTTACCGGAGGGACTAGGGGTAGCCAACGGTCCCACTAGGTCAATGGAAACCCTGCGGAAGGGTTCCTCTACAATGGGAATATTTACTAGATGGGCTTTAGGGTGATCGCCCCTCCGCCCTACTCGCTGACACACATCGCACGTATTACAATAAGTTCTGACATCAGCGTGTACCCCTGGCCAAAAGAACGTGTGAGTAATGCGGTGTAGTGTGCGGGTTACCGCTAGGTGACCGGCCAGTGGGATGTCGTGTCCTATCTTGAGTATTTCTCGAAGATATTTATGGGGTACTACCAGCTGTCGTCTAGGCTGCCCCCTTTTCTCTGTCAAGCGATATAGCTTTCCTTTTTCCCATAAAAAGGTTTTGTTATCTGACCCGCCCACTCCGTTCTCGGCTCGTTCCCGGTACTTTTGTAAGGTCGGGTCAGTCTTAGATTCTGTCTCGAAAGCATCGGGGGTGTCCCAGGGTATTGGAACTAAAGGGTCAGTCAAGGTCGGGATAGGTCTTACCGGTGTCTCCCGCACTGGTGAGAGTTCTCGCCCCGTTCGGGCTTGGGCTCGAGTGGTCACTGGATTCGCCTCATTGTTGTATACGGGAGCATAGGCGGAAGTCATGGGGCCCAAATCGTTGCCCAGTAGTACTTCGGCAGGTAAATTATCCATTATGCCCACGTTCACGGCCCCTTTTCCTGCTCCCCAGTCAAGATGTACTTTAGCGATCGGAATTTTGTACACATCCCCCCCCCCCCCCCCGCCACTCTAACGGCCAGAGTCTGTTCTGATCGCTTGTGCTCCGGCACCAAATGGCTCTGGACCAGTGTAATGGTAGCCCCCGTGTCTCTTAAACCCTCGGTAGATCATCCCTCGAGCCATACCTTCTGCCGATGGTGCTGGCGGTTATCCGAAGCAGCATATACCGGATCTGCCTCGTGGAGTGGTCCCAAATATTCCTCCATAGGGGCCTTTTGGTTAACACAGAGCGCCCGGGCAGGACGAGATGACCCAGAGGGGTAATTATAATTCCGGGTGGTCTGTTGTGCATTAAGAGGGCAGCTTGCCATGAGGTGTCCTGGTTGCTTGCATCGGTAGCAGGTCGGTCTGGGACGTTCAGAGTTGTTATTCGGTGGCCCTGAGTACCGTACGGGTCCCGCGGGCACTGGGGCTCGGAATTTGGTACGTGACGACGTACGGTAAATATCCCTGTGTTCGACCCGTGCCGTAGTTCGTGGGTTTGTGTAGACGGGAGTCGTAATGTTCATCGGCTAATTTGGCTGCTTCTTCCAAGGTAGTGGGTCGTCTGTCTCGCAGCCATTCCTTCTCCGGCTGCTCCATGCCGTTATAAAAATGTTCTAATAGAAATAACTGTAAAATTTCCTCACCGGTCACAGCTTTACTTCCGCTCATCCAGTGATTTGCCGCTCTCCGCATGCGGTGCGCCCATTCCTTGTGCGTGTCGTTCGGCTTCTTTTTCGTGCTACGAAATTGTCGGCGATACGTGTCAGGAGTTACAGCGTACCGCCGCAACAGTGTCTCTTTGACCAGCGCATACTGGGTTACTTCCTCAGCGCCCAGAGTCCGAAATGCTTCCAGGGCTCGTCCGGATAGTTTCCCAGACAATATCGTAGGCCACTCTCGGTTGGGAATCTGGTGTAGGGCACATTGCCTTTCGAAGTCCGCCAAATATTCATCGATTCCCGTCTCGCTCTCTAGGAAGGGTCTAAAAGCTAAGTAGCCTCGCTACTCGTGGTCGAGGTTTCTGCCATCGTGAAGCTCTGATCCAGTTCGGTTAATTCTGCGATCAGCTCCCTTCTCGGACGGTTTCTGGCGTGCCTCCCTCTGGTTTCGAGTAAATCCTTTAGGATTGCTTTAGGATCGCGCAGATATTCACGATGCATGCAGACATCCTCCCATGCTGCCGACACCTCCATCTGACGGGCCTTCTGTCATAGAAGTCCTGGCGGAAGTGCCGCGCTGCAACAGAGGATGTCATCGCGCAGATATTCTGCAGCTCTGTGGGGGACCCGGATCCCAGTGTTAGTCAGACCTCGATTTGAGGTCTGATTATAAGACAAGGGGGATTTTTCAGAGCATTTGCTCAGAAAAAACCTTGTCTTATATCCAAGAAAATACGGTAACCCTTCCACTGATAGAAACTGTCATTTAAAAGAAAGGGAATACATGAATATAGAAGTGGATTATATGGTGGTAAAGTAAAACATCTTGCTATTACACCATAAATACACTGAAGTTATGGTCTCATAGGGGTTTTCTAAAAATCAATATTCAATATCTACTAAATATAACACGTACATATAGTGAAACACAAATAAATACAAATAAAGTAATCAATATTCCATGTACACTGTATTTCCCAAAGCTTCCCAGTCACAACAAATAGTTTGATGTCTGGTGTCTCATGACGCTTGTTTTATTGCTTCAGCCAGACTGGATAAATCCTCCTTCACTGATGGGAATTTAGTATTGGAAGGGAGTATACACCTGGTCTAGCTTTAATGTGATGCACACCTATGGAATCAGTGTGGCTTTGTGGTCATTATCTGCTGGAAGGAAAATAGACAGGTTAAGAATCATCATTTAATAATACAGTTTTATTATTACCATGATTAACCTCTTCCTTCTACTGCATTTTGTTTCCACATACATTGTACTTTGGGCATGAATTTATAGACCTGTTATGTGTCAATGCCAAACAGCACCTCTATACCATATTTGCTCGAATATAGGACAAGGTTTTTTTCAGAGCAAATGCTCTGGAAAAATTCCCTCGTCTTATATTCAAGGTCGTCTTGTAATCTGACCTCAAATCGAGGTCAGATTATAAAACAGGGATCCAGGTCCCCCGCAGACCTGCAGGGGACCTGGATCCCCCTCACTAACAGCCGCAGGATGTATGCGCGATGCGGCTTCATCATA
The DNA here is from genome assembly GCA_036172795.1 of Pelodytes ibericus. Taxonomy (NCBI): domain Eukaryota; kingdom Metazoa; phylum Chordata; class Amphibia; order Anura; family Pelodytidae; genus Pelodytes; species Pelodytes ibericus. Next base: position 42,533,880 of record CM069866.1, on the reverse strand, counting down.
AAAGTCCCGGCTAAAGTGCCGGGCAGCAGCGGAGGATGTCTGCGCGTATCGTGCAGACATCCTCCGGCTGCCTCCACTAGGCACCAGGGATATTTGGCAGCCGGGGGATGTCTACATGCTGCCCGACACTGCCGTCTATTATGACGGACCGGCTGTCCGTCATAATAGACGGAAGTGTCGGGCAGCATGGAGGATGTCTGCACGTATCGTGCAGACATCCCCCGGCTGCCCCCACTAGCCACCAGGGATCAAGAAACAAGGGGAGGGAGGGGGCAGAGAGAGACAAGGGGAGGGGGCAGAGAGAGACAAGGGGAGGGGGCAGAGAAAGACAAGGGGAGGGAGGGAGAGGGAAGAAAAAGACAAGGGGAGGGAGGGGGAAGCGAAAGACAAGGGGAGGGAGGGAGAGGGAAGAAAAAGACAAGGGGAGGGAGGGAGGGGGGAGAGAAAGACAAGGGGAGGGAGGAAGGGGGAAGCTAAAGACAAGGGGAGGGAGGGAGAGGGAAGAAAAAGACAAGGGGAGAGAGGGAGGGGGAAGAGAAAGACAAAGGGAGGGAGGGAGGGAGGGAGGGGGAAGAGAAAGACAAAGGGAGGGAGGGAGGGGGGAGCGAAAGACAAAGGGAGGGAGGGAGCGAAAGACAAGGGGAGGGAGGGGGAAGCGAAAGACAAGGGGAGGGAGGGAGGGGGAAGAGAAAGACAAGGGGAGGGAGGGAGGGGGAAGAGAAAGACAAGGGGAGGGAGGGAGGGGGAAGAGAAAGACAAGGGGAGGGAGGGAGGGGGAAGAGAAAGACAAGGGGAGGGAGGGAGGGGGAAGAGAAAGACAAGGGGAGGGAGGGGGAAGAGAAAGACAAGGGGAGGGAGGGGGAAGAGAAAGACAAGGGGAGGGGGGAGAGAAAGAGGGAGAGAAAAGTTTGGGGGGGTGACACAACGTGGGAGGGGGCGAGAGATAACACTGGGGGAGAAAGAGGCAGCATTGACACATAAAAGGAAATAAAAACAAGAAATGCATTTGTTTAATATCATCATTTTTATTAAATATTAAAAAGCAATTTACATGTGAATATATACAAGTTACACTTTTTTCCTATAGGGTAGTCTTATATTCAGGCTTTTAGTTTTTTTCCTAAAGGGATATCCAAAGATTCGGGCGTCTTATAATCAGGGTTGTCTTATATTCGAACAAATACGGTATGTGTTCAGCAACATCTCCTGAGTACAGGGATACCGCCCATGCGTAGGTTTGTTGGGTTGTTTTGGGGCTAAAAGCCCAAATTTGGGAGGTGCACATTTCTAACTTGAATTTTGACATGTAGTCAGCCTTCACCCATGTTCCATTTGGGACACTTTTGAAGCCTGTCAATGTATTTTACCCCATCAAACCATATATTTTGGAAAACTAGACATCCTAGGGTATTTAAAATTGTGGTATTTTAACACTTTCCATGTACTAATTCTACCACCAACCTAGGTCAAAGGGTTGGGATGTCAATTTTTTCACACACATTGTAGTTCAGGCATGAATTTTCAGATTATGGTATTTGCCACTGCCAACCAACACCTCAATATATCTTCAGCAACATCTCCTGAGTACAGGGATACCACCCATGCATAGTTTTTTTGGTTTGTTTTGAGGCTAAAAGGCAGTGTTTAGCCTGCGCCCATGTTCAATTTGGAACATTTTTTAAGCCGACCAATGTATTTTACCCCATCAAACCATATATTTTTGGAAAATAGGTAAGTTCAAATGGTGGTATTTTCATACTGTATATGTACTAATTCTACCACCAGCCTTTGTCAACGTTTGTGGTAGTACATATTTGGAGTTTTGTTTCCACAGACATTGTACTTCAGGCATGAATTCACAGATTCTGGTATATTTCACTGCCAAACAACACCCATGACTCCTTGTGGCAAGGGCTCAGCAGCCACCCATACATCACTAGATGATGTATCAGAAAGCTGACTAGGGTCAAAATAAAACCCTGAGTCAGCGGCCTCAGAATCAGTGCCTAAGCAGTGAAGGCAGATCCAAATTGGTCAGATCAATATTCACAAATATTGATCTGACCAGGCGAATGGTGATGCTCATCTGAGTAATCACCAAACCGCCTTTGCAACTAATTTGCTGTTACTGATCGCTATGCGCTCAGACAGCTTAAAAAAAAAAATCAAAAATATTTTTACTTTACACGTAACCCCCTAGCGGGTGTAAAAAAAAAAATGCAGACAGATAAAAATTGCTTTGGCATCCATATCATTACATAAGCAGTGATCTACGGCAAAGAAGGGGTAATAGTTTAAAAATAAACCCTTAAAAAATGCTTACGCATGATCAATGGCTGGGAAGGGGTTAAACACGGAACGGCTTTTATAAAAAGCCATTGGGTCTCAAATTTTTTTTATTATTGTTTTATTGTATTTTTATTATTTTTATTTTACTTTTACTAACTTTTTCTACTTTTATCTGTCTCTCTCCCTCACTAAAAAAATGTGAGGAGAGGGAGGCAGATCCAAAGTGGTCAGATCATTATTGGTTTAATATTGATCTGACCAGGCAGCGGGGATGCTCATCTGAGCATCCACCACTGCCTCTCAGTCCGCTTGGCAGTCACTGATTGCTTCTGTGATGAGGAAATCGTGTGACTGCTTGAAAAGCACAAGAAGCAGTTACCTCCTGTTTCCTGTGCTCTTGCCCTTAGAAGGGCAGCGCCATGTTTTTGTGTGATGCTGATTGCCTTGACTGCTGCTCTTCATTCCTATGTACCAGACCCTCAGCTTTCCTTTTTGATTATCCTGTCTTCCGTTATCTTGACCTCGGCTCCCTGTATCCAGTATTCAGTGCCCCCGGCTGTGTGTCCAAATATCCCTTGTCTCAGTACCAGTACGGCTGTGTGTCCAGACTTCCAGTGTCTCCGTACCAGTGGCTGTGTGATCAGACCTCCAGTGTCTCAGTACCAGTGGCTGTGTGTCCAGTTTTCTAGTTCATCTGTTCGTGAATCTTCTTTCACTCGTGCTTCCTTTTCCAGTGTTCTGAGAGAGGTAGAGGTGCAGCAATTTACCTTTTCAGCAGTGTCCGTGATTCAACCAAGGATATCTCTGATTTGAAATGAAGACCTCCTCCTACCTGGTGACTGGTTTACAAGAAGATCTAAAGACCCAGTATATACAGGCCCTGCACCATGGATCCTAAACTCTGATCACTATACCGTTACATAAATGCATGATGAACTACACCTAACTAATCTGATTTCTTTCAACTTTCCCTGCAGCCCTTGCTGGACTACAGGGAGGATAAATGACCACAGGTGTCCAGTTTGTATATCCTCTCACCACCTCCGCTGTCACATGAACATTGGAGGGTTTGTGAGGAAAAACACATTTTGAACACCTAACCTGCATCACTATTCTACGCCCTAATAGTATATCTAGTATTAGCCATAAACGCTGGGGCCCTTGTTTGGTAGAATATGTGACCGTTGTTTATACTGCCTTAGTTACTCTTCTTCTATGAATGATGGGGTCTACAAACTTGGAAGGGTTACCCTACAATAATATTACCTCGGCCCCAGTGTCTACGAAGGCTAAAATCTTGGTAGGTTTGGCTTCTTTTCCCCACCATACATGGGACTGTTCAGATGGTGTGTGTATAAGATTTTCATCAAAAATGTCGTGGTCACTTTAGGCAATATTCATGAAATAATATAATTGGTGAAGATGAGGAAAGAATGACAAAATGGAACCGTTCTTCCCTTGGCTGGGAGAGTATATAGAAATTCAGTATATCGAGAGACATAAGGTGGGTTTGCTACAAAAGGGAAGGTGCCAGGACCTCTATCAAGTTCAGGAAAGGTTCAGATTCCAGGTACATGGTCCATGAGGCCCATTTCGTGCACGCCTTCATGCCCCTACCTTGAGCTGTGTACATAAGATCCTCCATTTTGTGTATCTGTTCCACCGAGGCGACCCAATCCGCACACGTAGGGGTTCTGCTTTGCTTCCAGAATTTTGGTATTCACATTTTCGCTGCATTCAGAAGGGGTGGGGTCAGGAACCGTTTGTAACTGTTTATTTGTCGTGGGGTGTGATGTATGAGGACTCGTATGGGGGTGGGCTGGAAATCAGGATCATATGTTAGTGGAATGGTTCTGATTACCAGGTCCCAAAAAGGCTTAAACAGTGTGCAGGACCACCAGATATGTAGGTATTCCCCTTTGCCTCGCTTGCATCTCCAACATTTGTCTGGGACTGTTGGGTATTGCATGTGAAGGGCAGAGGGGACATTATACCATCTTGTATAAATTTTGTATGAATTTTCCTGAGCTAGGGAGTAAGGGGTGCATTTATGGATTAATGTGGAAATTTTCATTGAATGTCTGAGAGACTGTTCTGGGGAGTCTCTTTCCCAAATCGTACAAAAAAGGGTTTTGACTCCGAAGAGGATTGTAATAGCATGGTATAGATGGTGGATATTAGCTTTGTGGGGGGGTCTTTAGAATGTCATAGTGCTTCAAAGGATGTAAGAGTTTCAGGATATTGTTGCGTCTTGAGGAGGGTATCTACATAGTGTTGCATTTGCCTATTCGTGTGAAGGCAGAGTTGGGTTGATCCGGGGCTAGAGCCCTTAATTTGTTGGTTTAACATTGTGCCCTAGCCTGGGGTAACTTATGTCCTGGGACACAAGATGCCATATAGGCACTACACTATGTCCCGGGGGGATTGGTCGTTAAATATGAGCGATGTGAGTGGTGAGGGGGTACCTCTCAGGCCGTGTCAATCTGCCTGCTGTCGCCATGTGTTGAGAGTGGTGGGAATCATTGGGTGAAGTGAGGAGGTAAGTATGGTGTGAGAATCAGGAATCCAGGCCGCAGTGGGGATCGTGACCGAGAGTCCTTGCTGCTCGATGATTAGCCAAAGCTTGGGAGACGGTCTTGACCACTCTATTATCCTGGCCAAATGGACAGCAGTGTGACAAAGATCGATATAAGATCGGGGATACTCCCCCATGGTGCTGAGGTCTAGTAAGATATGAGTGGGCCAGCTGAGGACGTTTTTTCCCCCATACATATTGGGTAATGAGGTGCTTAATTTCTTTAAGATAAGAGTTGGGTATGGCAATTAGAAGGGTATATAGAGTATCCTGGGAAGTATATTCATATTGATTACGCCAATCCGTCCGAACCATGAAATATGTTTCATCGACCATTTGACCACGTCGGTTTGGAGAGCCTGGAAAAGGCGTTTGAAAATTAAGCGTGTATAATAGTGAAAGATCTGAAGGGATGTGTATCCCGAGGTACTTCAGTGAGGATGAGGACAATTGAAAAGGGAAACTCGACCTCAAAGAGGCCTCGTCAGTGGAGGGAACTGAGAGATTGAGAATCTCTGACTTCGAGAGATTGTATTTGAAATAAGATAGTTTGGAAAAGGTTTCCATTTCCTTAACCAAATTAGGCAAGGAAATGTGAGGATTAGTGACAATAAACAAGAGGTTGTCTGCGAATGCTGAGACGCGAGTGCGTGAGCATGTGTGTAAGCCTGAGATGTCTGGATTGCTTCGTATAACCTCTAAAAAGGACTCCATAACCAAAACAAAATGATCTATGCAGGAGTATTGCGCATGTGGATTACTTATCCTCCAGGCATCAACAAGCTGGACAGTATGTAACGCTCTTTTGACTTGCCTAATTTTGGAGTATCGCAGATGGGTCGCACCTGTGGAAGTGTCCAAGAGAGGGTTCATGACCATGTTCAAGTCGCCTCCTATGATCAGTATACCCTCAAGGAAATCTGAGAATTCTGTGAGAATGGAGCAAATAAAATGATTTTGATCAACATTTGGAACATATTTATTACTTATGGTCACCAAGTGGGAGCCAATAAAACCTTTTACAAATATGGCTCTCCCTTCATTATCTGCTTTAGTTTCCTGAAGGGTGAAGGGCAGGTGCCCTTTGGTTTTTTAAAAGGTGAGTAAGAATGATAGGAGAGAGCATTTGTTATCTGGTAATTTCGGGGGCTTAGAGCGATGAAAATGTGTCTCCTGTATTAGGGCTATGGAGGTTTTAAGGGCCCTCAATTCACCGAAAAGGCGGGATCGTTTAGAGGGGGTATTGAGACCTTTTGCATTTATGGATATGATATTTAGGTCATAGGGAAACAAATGAAATTGGGGGTACGACAGCCTCCTAATTTCCAAATAGCACCACCCATTGCAGAAATACATAACAAAACAAAAGAGAAACAATAAAAATAGTAAAACTTGAAAGGTATCGCACCGTGGGTGTAACCCGCGGCATGGGGTGCATTGGCGCCAAATGGTATCCCAGGAGATTTTCGCAGCATCTCCGGGGATACACCATATATACAAGGGTGCTGAGACACACTCTGTGGGATTTGGCAATAGCCATGATCTGCATGGTATGCGCGTTTGGGGCATTCTCCTCAGCCTTTGTAGGAAAAGAAACCGGTTAATAGGAGTTACACACAATATCGTAGAAACATTAAATGATGGGGTAGATTGGGTCTGTACCGGCCTGCAGATGGGTGCGGGGTAACTTGAGGGCTCATGCTCTGATAAGCAGAGATCTATATTGCATCAATAAAGGTGTTAATCTGGTGGAAACATCCTAACCGTGAACAGTCTCATACGGGGGAGGTCTCTAGTCCGTGTGTAAATGTGTCATACTTAAAGTAAATTACCGTATTTGCTCGATTATAAGACGACCCTGATTATAAGACGACCCCCCAAACTTTGGATATTCCTTTAGGAAAAAAACTAAAAGCCTGAATATAAGACTACCCTATAGGAAAAAAGTTAAACTTGGATATATTCACATATAAATTGCTTTTTTAATAAAATATTATATAAAAAAAATAATGAATTTCTTGTGTTTATTTCTTTTTATGTGCCAATGCTGCCTCTCTCTTTCCCTTGCCCCCAGCTTTGTCTCACTCCCCACTCCCCCCTCACCTGTCTCTTCCCCCCCCACATGTTTCTCTCTGCCCCCCTTCCTCTGTCTCTCCCCCCCTTCCTGCTCTGTCCCCCCTGTCTCTCTGCCCCACTCCCTCCCCCTGTCTCTCTGCCCCCCTCCCTCCCCCTGTCTCTCTGCCCCCCTCCCTCCCTCCCCCTGTCTCTCTGTCCCCCCCCCCCCTTACCTGTACCTCAATCCCTGGTGGCTAGTGGGGGCAGCCGGGGGATGTCTGCACGATACTTGCAGACATCCTCCATGCTGCCCGACACGGCAGTCTATTATGACGGCTGTCCGTCATAATAGTCTGCCGTGTCGGGCAGCATGGAGGGTTGTCTGCACGTAACGTGCAGACAACCACCAGCTGCCCGATTTACCCTGGTGGCTAGTGGGGCAGCAGAGGAAGTCTGTGCGATGAGACCTCCCCTGCTGCCGCCCGGCACGCTCGCCGGGACTTCTGTGACGAAAGCGGAAGTACCCAGCTTCTTCACAGAAGCCCCGGCGGTCGTGCCGGAAGCAGGGGAGTCTGCGCTCGTTGCGCAGACATCCCCTGCTGCCAGCTCTGCTGGGGACCTGGATCCATGTTTTATAATCTGACCTCAATTTGAGGTCAGATTATAAGAGACCTCGATTATAAGACGAGGGGGATTTTTCAGAGCATTTGCTCTGAAAAAAACCTCGTCTTATAATCGAGCAAATACGGTATGTCAGCTTAATCTAGGCCCCGTGGAAAAAGTAAATGTGGCGGGTTGGCAGCAAAGGCCTAATGTTCCCTCGATCGTGAGGTAAGGTAAGCCTTGTGGCGTTTATGTGGGCAGGGAGGATTCCAATTCTCGCTTCTCCTGCGTTTGGGGACAGCTCCTCAACGATGTGGCTGAGAGTACTTCCCAAGCTGTACGCGGGTGACCTTATCTTTGTAGTCTCGGGAGCCATGACCTGGTCTTCAGTTGTCTTCAATGTCTCCATTCTGGATATCCAGCAGTTTTTAGATAAGGTAAAACTACCAGAGATCCCTGAATCAAAACTGGCACAACTAAGTGCCCCTTTCTCCTTACAGGAGATTAGTGGTACCATTCGATCAATGAAAAGTGGGAAATCCCTGGGTCCAGATGGTTTCTCCTCATTTTTTATCACAAGCTGAACAGTATAATTTCCCCCTTCTTATTAACGATTTTCACAGTCACTTTTTGCCAGACAAAAAACTATACCATCTGAGATGCTCCAGGCCGCTATTACACCAATCCTTAAACCTGATAAGGATCCATCACAAACTTCCAACTACAGACCCATTTAATTAATCTTGATGTTAAGCTGTATTCTAGAATTTTGGCTGATAGACCTAGAGGTCATCCCAGATACCCTACATCTGGATCAGTGCGGTTTCGTGGGGGGCAGGGGCACGATAACATTAGGCAAATACTAAACGTGTTTCATTGTGCGGACCGACCGGCATTTGCCCTGGTAGCCCTCGATGCTGAGAAGGCTTTCGATCGAGTTTTTTACTTAAACATTATAAAATACATAAATTATGTTTTAATCATTTATGGCTTTTATTTTTAATGTTTGTTATATATAAAAAAAATCACTAGGTAATTCCAAGAGATTAATGTCCCTTTAATCGTGTCCCTGTATACTATTATAATGCATGATTTCCTGAAAGGTATCTGTATGTTTTTATGGGTATGGGACTACGTACATCCATAAAGACCTTATTTAAAGGGACGGTTTCACTAAACTTTTTATTATTTACATGCACAGTAAAAACAATTATAGCAAATTATCTATCCATAGTCTTAGCAAAACTGCAAACACATTTTTCTAAATTTTGGGGAAAATGTGTTTTAAATGTGTCTGTGGAGTCTCCTGTTTATGACATCAACTGTGGCTTGATAAGCAAATGAACTGGGAAAATGTGTAATTTGCATATCAAGCCACGGTTGATTTAGGCATTTTCTGGCAATTCTGCTAACACGCTATATAAATCATTTTCAATCATGTTTTATATTCTCTACATTCCCGGTAAAAGCAATGTTTAGGTCATAGTCCCTTTTCATTTGGTTTTCATTAAAATATTTTTGGTGTCATGATATGGAGATGGTCATGAGGGACAAGTAGCTTGGGCTACCACTTTAGTCCTTGGACAAGTGTGTTTTTTTTTTTATCACCCCTGAGGTAAATACCTGCTGTCCTGCCAGAAATTGTGATAGGAGCGTACAAGGTACTATAACTGCTAGAAAGCAAGGAATTCACATTATTGGTTCCAGGCTAGCAATATAATCGGCTTGCTGATAATTTTTAAATACAAAAGAGTTTTACAAAACAGAAAAAATAATCGGGTATCTGCTTGCACACAGGGACAAGAGAGAGGATAATATGGAATATAAATGAAAAAAATAAAACATTAGTCCTTTTTTTTCCCCCTGCATCTCCCTCACCATTTTAAATGTAAAAATGACTATGAATTACTGCCTGCAGGGTGAGGAGGAGGTGGAGAGTCTAATAAAAGTAAACAAGAAACAGATATGCATTTGGAATTCCAATTATATTACTGTGGTTAGAATGCTACGTGTTCAAAATAAAAACTTCATTACACAATTAATTTTACATATTTAATTAAATGTTGACAATTTAAATAAAATAAATCTAATTACACTGCACTGTATTTGATAAGATCTGTGTTTTTTTTCCTTAGGATCAACCGGTACCACCACAACAAATCCATTCCAGCCCAATCAACAATCATCTCTCACTCTGAACCAGCTTCGATGCAGCCCTGTGATGATGGGACAGCCAATTACTTCAGCCGTCCAAACGCCTGCAACCATTCCGTTTAGTTCTGTGTCCCCATTAGCACCTGGAATTCCTCTAGCCAATGCACCAACAGTTGCTGGAATTCAGCCTGCGACTGGCTTGCCTATGGCTGCAGTGGCTCCTGGAATACCTGCAATTGGTTTGCCTACATTGATGCCACCGCAGCATTTGGTGACTCAGCCCCTTGTTCAAAATGTGTCGGCTCAAGCTGTAACAACTACTACTAACCCTTTCCTATTATAACAGAACATATATATTGGAATATGACCTAGAGTAAAGGTCTAGAATTCTAATGTCATGCTACCACAAAAATGCTCCTATATTTTAATACTATTTAATTTAAGCAACAGATTATTATCTGGTATCCTCTAAGGCTGTGTCTCTGAGTAAAAAGTATTTCATTGAGAATTTCAGATAAAAGCACTGGGATAGCTGGCCACACGTTAATTATTTTTTGGGGGTTTTATGCAGACTGATTGGCTTCAGTTGTAGAAATGCATGCGGTCTGCATTATTTCCCTTTTCCCTGCCCCCCCCCCCCCCCCCCCAATTAATTAACAGTGACTACCATTATTGTAATTAACATTTTTGTTTGCTAGTTCCTACCAAACAAAAATGGACATTTGTGCTGTGAATGTAGAATAAAACTGACTTATACATTGTGTTAGGATAATTGTGAACAGAATGCACAGATGGGCCTTTACTGTTCTGGTTTATGACATCATCTTGTTTAAAGAAATAGTCCGCTTTTCATTTAATAATGATAGGATTTTTTTTTTTTTTAAATGACTTCATTGTGATTATCATCAGACAGGAACTTCGTTTCCAAAAGAAGCTAAAACTCCTTGAGCGGTTTAATCTCCACACAACATTTAAATACTGTAGCCAGCACAGAGGAGAATAATATTTGTTGGATATTAAACCCATACCAGAGGTTACAAACTAATTTGTCAAATCTTCCTCTCATGTGAAGTTAGCCCCAAGCACAAAATAGAAATAGATTATAAAGTAAGAACACAGCTAGACAGCTTATTCTACAGAAAATGGAAAACATGGAATTTACTATGTAAAGACAATGTCATTGGAGAATGTGTAATATGCATATCATGCTAGAAATATGATGTCATCAATGATAGGCAGTACAGAGACATTTAAAACGCATATCTGTCAACTTTTCTATTTGCTTGCAGTTCTAAATGTAGATACTTTATGCTCTACATTCCAACTGTAAATACTATGTAGGTGCCCTTTATGTCATTTACATCTTTTTACATTTGGTATACATTACTAAATAACTATTTTGTTTAAATATTTAATTTAACCAATACAGAAATTTAAATTTTTCCTATTTAATCTGATACTACCTGACAATTCCTAGGTATACTTTAAATTTAAACATTTTCCATTTAATGCTAATAAATACACAGTTATTTTAAACACAACCCTGCATTTAAGAATGTGGGCCAAGCCAGTAATCCCATACTAAGAATTCTATATAATTGCAACACTAATTACTAACCCTGACAGAATATACTATGATGCTTTCAGGTCATTTACCATTCTTTAATTTAACTACAATTTTAAGTTATGGACTTATGCAGATTCTTTCCAATTCACATTAAAAATCAAGTATGTGATGGTGATTTTACTTCATATGAAAATTACTTTGCTTGGTATGTTGTTTTTCATTTTTCCTTTTCAAATGCATTTCTACATGATTTTTGCCTTATTAGTACAAATAAAAAGTGAAGTTGGGACAAATGAATGGTTCTTTTTATAATTTTATTAGAATCATTAATTAGAGAAATATGGTTTATTTTTGGTTTATTTTATTTACCCCTAGAATTGTAACTGAATCATTACTCGTGGTGCAATTCATTTAGTCAATAAGGGTCAAAATTCTGGTGTTCTGTTAACTACACTCTCCTTAAAGTAAATGATGTAACAAGCAATGCACCCATCTTGTAAAAAGCGGTGTTTTCAATATATCTGTGACTGGTATTCTAATCAGCAAAGCTTGAAAAGCTAAACATAACAGAAGGGGGCACTCTTAAAAAAAAATAAAAAAAAACAAAAAAAAAAAAATACTAATGTTTGTGTGTTATGGTATGTTATACCTTAAATGACTTTTTTAACATTTAATCTATTGAAAGATTAACATTGTGTATCGGTAAGCTATCTGACAAAAACTGATATTCTGAAAGCCTGCTACATTATTGATGCTTGGCATTCCTGGTATAGGTGTGTTCATAATGGTGAAGTTAGCTTATTATTCTGTCAACTTTTTATTCATGCCAAATGTATGTAAATATTATGAACAATGTAGATATATAATTATTAAAACAATATTCAAATTGAAGCCATATTTCTACACATTTCTGATAAAATAAATCATTAAAAGAATAAAAAGAATAATAAATGTTAATAGTAAAATAAATTAAGTTGGCTCAATTAAAGTGGCTCTTCTTTCTATAAATTAGTGAATTTAATGCTCCCCCTCAAAAAAATTACACATTTACCATTTAAAGGTAGCACAGAGACACAACCTTCAAATCAATGCATTGAAATTTAATTATGAATCCATCTAAACCATGATTTATATAAACTGTGTACCCCACATCATTATACAATAACATTTAGTCGGAGCCAAATCACATTTCAAATTGAAAACTAGAACCAAACTGACAAGTTCATCTCAGTGCATTTCAATGGGGATTCCTGAATAAGTAACCAAGGTTTTTCTACATCAAAACCATCTTGGCTCACCCAAAATGCCACTGATGTCTATGTACCTGGACCGCTCTGTCATCCAACAACATTTAGGCTGAGCCAAATCACATTTCATATGACAAACTGGCCCCACCAACTCTGTGCAAGTCATTGTGATTTTCTTAATTACCAATGTTTTCCTACATCAAAACTGTTGTGGACACGGATTAGATGTGAAACAAGTATCTAACATCTATTTTTTCTGTTCCTATAACCAAAAAACTCACGAAACATCCATAACATTAAAATGGAGATTTTTCTAACCTGGCAGCAGGAAATAGACAGTTTTTTTTACCAGTAGGTAGCAGGAGAAAGCAGGATCTCACATGCATAGTAGCAGGGCTAGTCCAAGCCATAGTTGGGCTGGAAAGTAGGCTGGCTAGGGGCAGAGCAGAGAACACAAAGCATAGAGAAGTGGAGTCCTTTTCATGCAGACAATGAGAATGTAGGTTCCTGAACACAGCAGCCAGAGCCTTTCTACTCTAGGCAAGGCTGCCATGTGGATTTAGGCCTAGGAACTTTTAGAACTGATCTGAGGAGCCTAATTTTAAGCCAAGGGAATGCAGCCGTGCTTTTCCTTGAAGCCAGTTCTCCATGCCTGCATTTTTTCTTGCTTCATATTTTTCAAGATTTACTAAAAGTAGAAAAGTATTCTGTATCACTTTTTCTTTTTAAATACAAATTTGTTTAATTTGTATTGTTTAATTTTTAAAACCACCTGGATAACCAACAATTAGTGTCTACTACTATAATTTTTACACTGAAGTTATAAGTGTTTCATTAATAATTATTAATGTCCTAGTTAGAACATGTTTGATTTGTTATTGTTTGATTAAACATTATTATCTATGCTAGTATTCGGGTGTCTATTGTCAATTTGTACATTGATTAGTTAAGATATAATTTCTCTAAAATACTGTGTGCTTCTGTAATTTGCTGCTCAAATTCCATATATGCACAGAGCTCTTGGACAGTTGCACTAAATAATTTTTGTGCTTGTGGGTCTCTTCAAATTCATTTAGGGGTTTTGGTAACGCTGCTGGTGTCTTTTACTTGAGTTGTTAGTGTGGGCTTTACTGTATGTTATTTTACTTGTACACAGCCTGGACCAGGGCTCGACAAACAATGGCGACCTGGAATTTAAACCTGGCGCCTGGGTGCCATGACCCTCATGTTCCCCTTTCTGTTGCCATCCGTTTGTTGTTGTTTGTTGCAGCACGAGGGGGAAAAGTCTGTGCGGATTCCACAGACGGCAAGCTCCGCCCCCTCGTGCAACGTGAGTGTTGGGTGTCGTCACTTGACAACCCAGCACGTAGCCGTAAGAGCAATGAAGATCGGCTACAGCGGGGAACATTCATGCTGCAGCCGATCTTCATTGCTCTTTCGCTTGAGTGCTGGGTTGTCAAGTTAAGAAAGAAAAAAAAACTGTGTGTGTGTGTGTATATGTATGTGTGTGGTGTATATGTGTATGAGTGAGGTGAGGTGGGTGTATGTGAGGTGAGGTGGGTGTATGTGAAGTGGGGGGGTGTATGTAAAGTGTGGGGGGGTGGTGTATGTAAAGTGTGGGGGGGTGGTGTATGTAAAGTGTGGGGGGGTGGTGTATGTAAAGTGTGGGGGGGGGTGTATGTAAAGTGTGGGGGGGGGGTGTATGTAAAGTGTGGGGGGGGGTGTATGTAAAGTGTGGGGGGGGGTGTATGTAAAGTGTGGGGGGGTGGTGTATGTAAAGTGTGGGGGGGTGGTGTATGTAAAGTGGGGGGGTGGTGTATGTAAAGTGGGGGGGTGGTGTATGTAAAGTGGGGGGGGGGTGTATGTAAAGTGGGGGGGGGGGTGTATGTAAAGTGTGGGGGGGGTGGTGTATGTAAAGTGTGGGGGGGTGGTGTATGTAAAGTGGGGGGGTGGTGTATGTAAAGTGGGGGGGGGGGTGTATGTAAAGTGGGGGGGGGGGTGTATGTAAAGTGTGGGGGGGGTGGTGTATGTAAAGTGTGGGGGGGTGGTGTATGTAAAGTGGGGGGGGTGGTGTATGTAAAGTGTGGGGGGGGGGGTGTATGTAAAGGGGGGGGGGGTGTATGTAAAGTGTGGGGGGGTGGTGTATGTAAAGTGTGGGGGGGTGGTGTATGTAAAGTGTGGGGGGGGGTGTATGTAAAGTGTGGGGGGGGGTGTATGTAAAGTGTGGGGGGGGGTGTATGTAAAGTGTGGGGGGGTGGTGTATGTAAAGTGTGTGGGGGGGGTGTATGTAAAGTGTGGGGGGGGGGTGGTGTATGTAAAGTGGGGGGGGGTGGTGTATGTAAAGTGTGGGGGGGGTGGTGTATGTAAAGTGTGGGGGGGGGTGTATGTAAAGTGTGGGGGGGGGTGGTGTATGTAAAGTGTGGGGGGGGGGTGTATGTAAAGTGTGTGGGGGGGTGTATGTAAAGTGTGGGGGGGGGTGTATGTAAAGTGTGGGGGGGGGTGTATGTAAAGTGTGGGGGGGGGGGGTGTATGTAAAGTGTGGGGGGGGGGGTGTATGTAAAGTGTGGGGGGGTGTATGTAAAGTGTGGGGGGGGGTGTATGTAAAGTGTGGGGGGGGTGTATGTAAAGTGTGGGGGGGGGTGTATGTAAAGTGTGGGGGGGGTGTATGTAAAGTGTGGGGGGGGTGTATGTAAAGTGTGGGGGGGGTGTATGTAAAGTGTGGGGGGGGGTGTATGTAAAGTGTGTGGGGGTGGTGTATGTAAAGTGTGGGGGGGTGGTGGTGTATGTAAAGTGTGGGGGGGGGGGGTGTATGTAAAGTGTGGGGGGGGGTGTATGTAAAGTGTGGGGGGGGTGTATGTAAAGTGTGGGGGGGGTGTATGTAAAGTGTGGGGGGGGGGGTGTATGTAAAGTGTGGGGGGGGGTGTATGTAAAGTGTGGGGGGGGTGGTGTATGTAAAGTGGGGGGGGGTGGTGTATGTAAAGTGGGGGGGGTGTATGTAAAGTGGGGGGGGTGTATGTAAAGTGAGGGGGGGTGTATGTAAAGTGGGGGTGGTGGTGTATGTAAAGTGTGGGGGGGTGGTGGTGTATGTAAAGTGTGGGTGGTGGTGTATGTAAAGTGTGGGGGGTGGTGTATGTAAAGTGTGGGGGGGTGGTGTATGTAAAGTGTGGGGGGGTGGTGTATGTAAAGTGTGGGGGGGTGGTGTATGTAAAGTGTGGGGGGGTGGTGTATGTAAAGTGTGGGGGGGTGGTGTATGTAAAGTGTGGGGGGGGTGTATGTAAAGTGTGGGGGGGGTGTATGTGAAGTGGGTGGGGGGCGTATGTTTGCGTAATTGTCTGACTCCTAAAAAATGTTGCTGGCTCCTAAAATCAAATTAAATTTGTCAAGCCCTGGCCTGGACAATTGACTAGTCACTAGCATTTGTACCTAGACAAGTGTTGTGGTTCGTGGTTTTGGAAGAATGAATATGGCGTAATGGATTTCATTATAACTGCTGTGTTAAACAATATCACTAATATAGTTATTAACCCCTTGCCAACACAGGATAGACTAGGTCCGTCCTGTGTAGCAAAGTGTTAGTGACACAGGACGGACCTAGTATCATGCAATATTTAAAAAAACAAAACCCATTGGCATTTTGATCGCTCCGGTGGGTGATTGAAATGCCGGTTTTAAAGGTGTAGCATCTTTAAAACTACCAGCTGTGAAAACGAGCATAGGAAGCGAATTTAATCTCTTCCAATGGCTCTGTAAGTGTTGCTGACCTCCCTTGCAAGTCAAGGCAGTCAGCAACACTAAAAAAAAAAGCACGATTTTGGTCACTATGTGACCAAGATGGTGCTGCCCTTCTAAGAGCAAGAGCACAGGAAAAAGGAAATAGCTGCTTCCTGTGCTCTTAATCAGTTACACGATTACCTCATCATAGAGGCAATTGCATCCCCACTACCTGGTCAGATCAATATTAAACAAATATAATAAATAATTTTTATCTGTCTGCATATTTTTTGATTAATTTTTTTACACATGCTAGTGGGCTCTGTGTAAAGTAAAGATGAGTTTTTTTGAAACTCATGAGCGCATGTATAGCGATCAGTAACAGTGAATTAGTGGCAAAGGCGGTTCGGTGATTTCTCAGATGAGCATCACCATTCGCCTGATCAGATCAATATTTGTGAATATTGATTTGTCCAATTTGGATCTGCCTTCCTCTCCTCACTCACATTTTTGTGAGGGAAAGAAACAGATCAGTATTAGTGTTAAAATACAATTTTATAAAATTGTAAAGTTTTATGAAAGCCATTCCCTGTGTACTGATATACTATATTTCTACATAAATATTGATGCAGGGGTTCTGTTTAAGGTCCTCCATTTATCACATTTAGCTCTATATTACTTTTAGCCAGTTATCCCACAGATTTATTTTTGGACCAGAAAAACATGTTTGCCTAAGCATTCCGATTTCCATCTTTATTTGCCATACCACTTGGTTTTTTATTTGTAGCCACGAGGGAATTATGGGGTTTTCCAGAAACGTGCTATTGCGAGTTTAGTGCTGATCAATATATTATACCTCCCGATTTGGGAGCTATGTCCCGCTGCGCTCTACCTCTGTCCTGCTTTTCGGAGTACCTCAGGGGTCTGTTTTGGGCCCTCTTCTTTTTAATTTGTTTATTAATGATCTCCCATGTTGTGCTGAGAGCCATGTCTCAGTGTTTGCTGATGAGACTAAATTAGGTAAGGTAATACAGACTAACCTTGATGTCTGTTCTTTACAGGAAGATTTGGACAGAGTGGGGGACTGGGCAATTAAGTGGCAAATGAGGTTCAATATCGACAAATGTAAAGTTATGCATTATGGGAAAAATAAAAAAAAAGCTACATATTTAAACGGTATTTCCCTGGGAAAAACTACTAATGATAAGGATCTAGGAATTATTGTTGATAACAGACTTGGCAACAGTGCCCAATGCCAGTCAACAGCTGCAAGGGCCAATAAGATATGTATAAAACAAGGTATAGATTCACAGGGGGAGAATATCATCTTGCCTCTTTACAAATCAATGGTAAGACCTCACCTTGAATATGCAGTACAATTCTGGGCATATTAAGGATATTAAGGAACTAGAAAAAGTGCAAAGGAGAGCTACAAAATTAATAAGAGGATTGGAGGATCTTAGTTATGAAGAGAGACTTAAAAAATTGCATTTATATACGTTAGAAAAAAGGCATCTCAGAGGGGATATGATAACATTATATAAATATGTGCTGGGCCAATATAAAGAGCTCTATGGTGACCTGTTCATTAACAGAAATGTACAAAGAACAAGAGGTAACCCCCTGAGAGTGGAAGAGCAAAGGTTTCATAGACGGCAAAGGAAGGGATTCTTTACGGTAAGGACAATAAAGTTATGGAACTCACTGACAAGAGAGGTAGTTCTATCAACCACAATAGATGCATTTAAAAATGGTCTGGATGTTTTTGTTTTTAGAAAAGCAGAACATACAGGGCTATCAATAATAGAATAAGCATTATTAATAGAGCTCATTGATCCAAGGCGAAATCTCATTGCTCTGTGGAGTCAAGAAGGAATTTTCCCCCCTAGGAGGCAACATTTTAAATAGCTTCCTTAGGGGTTTTTGCCTTCTTTTGGATCAAAAGCTGGAATGATCGGTAGAAGGGTTGAACTTGATGGACTTGTCTTTTTTCAACCTAAATTACTATGTTACCCTTTCGACCGGCCAGGTACGAACACAATGCCCTCACTCCACTACAAGACCACCAGATATGTACAAAGTCTGCTTGAGATTTACCACATCTCCAGCATAGAGATGGGGTAGTAAGATACATTTTTGCCAATCTACTTGGGACATAGTGCCAAATGTGCATGACTTTAAAATGTGCTTTAGACAGGTTGAGGCAGTGGACTGCAGAACTGACCGTACAGAAAGATGTTATCCATTCCCATTTTTTAAGTGCCAAAGGTGCTATATGGTTACCTATTAATCTTAAAAACTGGAAACATTTTGAAAATATATATGTTAGCGGGATAAGGAGAGGAGGATGTGGATAATGTTCACATAAGGGGATTGTTGAGTATATTAAACATGTGTCTGCTGAATTGTGTTGTGGAGTATAAAACCCCTGTGGTATTGGGATTAAGGAATATTGGTAGACAGAAGGTTGTTATTTGTGAATATACATAAGCTGTATATAGGGGGAGGAGGGGGGAATAATTTTCACAGACGGGGATTGAAGAATATATTGAAACGTGTTAATAGGAGTAATGGACACTGGTGCAAACTTATCTCAATAAATAATGTAAGAGGCATGTAGTTGAGAAGTAAGGGAGGTATAAAGTTTTGTCTATCCACCTTCTCCCACTTACATAGATCTATTCACACAAGGTTATTGGAACATATAGTATTATACAAGAAGATGTCAGGTGAAGGAAGGTTATAAATGTTTAAGGGGTGGAGCAATTGGACACAACAATCTAAGAATTCTGAAGCTGGGGAATATTGCTAAGGTTAGACTAAAAGAATAGGACAATAAGTAGAATGGTATTGTTACTTTTCTGGGATTCTCCCTCCTACCGCCCCTTTTTTCCCCCCAATCTCAAGGAGGGATATCAGGCATATAGTACAAGGGGAGTTGGTTAATTAAGAGGGAGATGAAAAATAAGACAGGGGAAGAGGCCTAGGGAAATATGTTGGATGTATACAGATGTTTATTAAGGGGCAATCTGCATTTGTTGGTACACAATCTGTTTTCATATTCTTATGACACAGCCGTGAAAGCGGTTTGGTGTTATTATAAATAATAGACGTGCATTCATTTTCGGACGAAAATAGCATTTTCGTCCATTCGTCCGAATAACAAAAATGATAAACTAACGAAATCCAAATGAACAAATGCTAAATAAACGAAAATCATTCGTCCATTCATTCATTGAGATGCTGACAGCCATTCTGATATGTTGAATTCGAATTTCGTCGCAATTTCGGCTTAAGTTATTGTATGTAATGCTATTGGCATTCCATAAACCAAAATAGAGGTGAAATAGAGTCGAAATTCATACAAATTGACCTATTTCACCTCTATTTCGGTTTATGTAATGCCAATAGCATTACATACAATAACTTAAGACGGAATTCGAATTCAACATATCAGAATGGCTGTCAGCATCTGAATGGACAAAGGATTTTCGTTCATTTAGCATTTGTTCATTCGGATTTCGTTAGTTTATCAGTTCTCTTCTGCATAGCATAATGTTATGCAGAATAAAAACTAATCTGATGAATACTGAATATCTGACTCAGACATTCAGTATTCATCAGATTAGTTTTTATTCAGATTAGTTTTATGCTATGCAGAAGAGAACTGATAAACTAATGAAATTCGAATGAACGAATGCTAAATGAACGAAAATCATTCGTCCATTCATTCATTCAGATGCTGACACTGGAGATGAATGAAATTCATATGTAATTCGTATTAATTAGACTCTTTGAACCAAATTTTCCTACCTTATACTATTGAAGTTAGGTTAAATCTTTATGTCTGTCTGTATTTGTCAGTTTTGTATAATGTGTTACTAAGCCTTTTGATAATTATGGATGTGAATTTTTTAAACTTTAAAAAAAAAAAACGTGTAATACATATAAAAAAATAGTTTCAATTTCATAGCCATAATTATCAAAATACTTAATAATGCAATCTATGTTAAATGCTTATATACACTGACTTTGTCTCCAATTCACTCCCTGCACTTCACATACTGATTGTGAAGTACAGAGAGAGAAGGACAGTGAAAGGAAAAAAACAAACTAATTTCCTGTTAAATAACCCTTCCCCTGCTGATCACAGCTGCTTTTTACTGTGATCTGTTTCCTTCCAAGTTTATGGCCCTCATTTAGTTTTTTCTTATAATTTTTATTTTTTGACATTTTACTATATTACTAATATTAATTTCATGTATTAATTTAATTACAGTTAACTCCTACAGGCCTGTGCTGTGATTCTGAACAGAGCAAACTTTAAATATCTCCCCTTTTATATGTATTTTTGAATACTAAATTGTAGATCCTTTATATGTACATGGTATCCATCCAAAGAAAATAAATTATAACATATTACTTGTATGGGTGCGTTAAATGAGAGAGAGGAAAACCAAGTTTAATCAACCACGTTTCAAAATGGAAAAATCGCCTCTGGTCATTAGTCCTGGAAAATCCCTGGTTCTTTAAGGGTTAATGCATGCCTTAGGAGTATCCCTGATTGAATGGCGTAATATACCAGTAACATGCTCTAAGACTTTTCGCAGGACAGTTCTGATTTGGGGGGTGGGTCACGCTGTCCCGTCGAGCTCTACCGCTGTTACACTTTTCGGAAGAGAGGTAGAATTCATCAAAACATCGGAAATGAAAACTGCAACACCATGTTCTTGATCTGGTGTCTGGGACACTGGAGACGGAATACTGTGCATGCGCAGTGCTGCCTGGTGCATGCATGGTGGCGCTGTCAATATACCTTCCAGGGATACTGTCAAAGCATGCATGAACCATATATCTTAAGGGGTCACTAAAGGGTATACTCCATGAGAGAAACTGTAGTGAATTGAGACAGGAATTTCAAACTTAAGTACAAAGTAGCCTTAATATAGGTTACTGGCCCTTTAAAGCCAACAAATAACATGTGAAATGGTCAACTGTGAATATTATATAAACCGCAGGATTTTTTTTATTTAATATGCAACATATCAAATATTTTTTATACACTTTTATTAATATTATTTTAATCATACTTTTGGGTTTACATCTACACCACTAAAATTTGACTTTCTATGTTTCTATCTGTTTGATTTCAACAAAATGATGTCCATAACCTTCTATATCTGAATTTCACAACCACTTAGAGCCAAATTTCAACAGCTCAATAGCATAGGTAAGGGATGAAATTCGAAAATTTCGACTCTTTCAACCGAATTCTCCAACCTTATACTATTGACGTGAGGCCACTTTCGTCCATTGCTGCATTCATTTCACCATTCAATTCGTATGAAAGAACATTACACCTATGTTCATTCAATACATAGTATAAGGTTGGGGAATTCGGATTAAAAAAAGAGACATATTTCAACAGCTCAATAGCATAAGGCAGAGTATGAATGAAATTCGTATTAAATTTGTATAAAATTCGTATTAATGGACTCTTTGAACCAAATTCTCCAATAGCTGATTTATTTTCCATTTGTACGAATGAAACAAAAATAATGAACGAATTTCGTCTGAAACTAATGCAGCAATGGACGAAATTCGTTTTGGACGAAATAAATACAATTTTCGTCCAAATGGACGAAAACTAAAAGAAAATTTTAGTTTTGCCCATCTCTAATATATAGGAACCTTACGGCGGCAAAGGGGCTGGTCGGTGAAGCTTCCCTGAAACCTCTACAAAAGGTCTAACTTAGTACATTTGGAAGTGCTAACTGTAGGCTGGGATTGTGATATGGTCCATTTGTTATTTGTTATGTATTTGGGTGTCATTTTGTAATTGGAGAACCAGTGTGGGTAGGGAAGAGAACGATAATGATACTAATCCAGTCTAGTCATGGGATAAATCTGAATATTGGTAATAAATGGGTAAATCCTCAGTATTGATGGTAACGTTGATTAATGCACAGGGATTGAATTCACCTCTTAAAATGGCGCGACTCTGCAGTTTACTTCTCCCATTCACCATTAATAAAATGAATGGGGTGGTATAAATAAAGGGTTGGTTTTTTTGTATGAAAGATATTTGGAGGGCAGAGCTATATTTGTGAAAGGATATGTTGGACAAGAATTGATTACTATAGCAAATATATATGCACCGAATCGGGGTCAGGCTCCATTTATTCGAGCAATAATCGAAAGGCTGAATAGATTTGCAGAGGGCATCACTATATTTGGAGGTGACTTTAACATGGTACTTACCCCGGAATGGGATTTGTCTTCCAAAACATCTAGTTTCCGGTACTCTGTAATAAAAAAAAGAACTATATTTAGGTCTATTGGCGAATACTTGGCGTATTAGACATCCCACTTGAAAGGGATTATACCTTTTTTTCTATACCGCATCAAAGGTATTCAAGAATTGACTACACTTTTTTTTATCACATAGACATCTTCATCCATTGGTAGATACCTCAATAGGTCAAATAACCTGGACAGATCATCCCCCAGTTATTCTTAAAATATATATTCAGCTAGAAAGTTAAAAAACTCCTAATTGGAGACTGAATGAACCCTTATTGAAAGACAAGTCCCATATTAAGGAAATTGCTGATGGCATTAGAGAATATTTTAAATTAAACCAGGCCCAGGAGGCGCATTTTGTTCTTATTCCTAAAAAATAAATAAAGAGGAATGCACAAGTTTTAGACCAATATCAATACCAAACGTAGATATTAAGATCTTTTAAAAAATTATTGGTAACAGATTGAAACAATATCTACTGGAGATGGTGGGGGAAGACCAGGTGGGGTTTGTTCCTGAAAGGGAGGCTTGGGAGAATACCACCAGCGTGTTAGGTCTGATCCATATGGTGAAAACGAGGGCACCCTTGCCAAGTTGCTGGAAACCGACGCTGAGAAAGTGTTTGATAGGGTTGACTGGTCATTTCTTAAGATCCTCCTTAAACATATTGGACTGGAGGGTAGAATAATGGAGTGGATTTATGCTCTCTATCATAAACCAACTTCAAGAATTAGAGTAAATGGATGCCATTTGTCAAAACAGGTTGCCCTTTCTAATGGGACGAGGCAGGGGTGCCCATTGTCACCTCTTTTGTTTGTGCCCCTGGAGCCCCTTTTGAATGTGATTAGAGGAAATATTAATATTCAAGGAATTGAAGTAGGGGGAATTCATCACAAGATAGTTGCATTTGCAGATAACTTGTTGTTGGTTATGCAACCAATGACTTCTCTACCAAATATTATGAAGGAGTTGCAAGTATATGGAAGACTCTCAAATATTAAAATCATTATTTTGAAGTAGGAAATTTTGAATATAAGTGAGTCAAGTCGTGTTGTTTAGGTCAATGGGAAGTAATTTTCGTTTAAATTATGCAGGAATTAGATCACCTATTTAAGGGTTAGGATCACTGCAGACCTTGATACACTGTATGTGCTTAACAACGAAAGAATACTTTTGGCTATAAAAGGAATCTGAGAAGATGGAATAAACTACAGCTCTCATGGTTCGGTCATACATCAGTGATCGAAATGAATGCCGCGACTCTTATGTATCACACAGACACTACCTTTCCAGGGCCCAGGGAAGTTTTTTATGGATATGAAAAAGATAATTACAAGATTTATATGGAGAGCCAAAACACCTAATTTGGGGTCCCAATATTCAGTGAGAGATAAATCTAAGGGGGGTCTAGGCCTTCCCGACCTACAAACTATATAATGCGGTGCATCTTGCAAGAATAGTTCAGTGGTCCAGATCTCTGGACAAACTTTGGTGTAAGGTGGAGCAAGTGTACTCGGAGGTACCATTATCAGTGCTAGCCTGGATAAACAAGGGATGTATGATGGGCCCAACAATGAGGGTATGGAAAAAACTAGCGAAGAAATCGGCATTGGTGAACTCCCTATCTCCGTTATTGTCTCTTTCATATAATAGACACATTTTCCAGGATATTACTGGGATATTTTAAAAAAATGCGATGGAGAGTATCATATCCACTGCCTCTTTATGAGGTTTTAGAGAAGGGTAGGGTTAAAGATCTCTCCATACTGCAAATTGTTGGTTCAACTCAGTGGGGAGATATTTTTTCTTTGCACTTGAAGAAAATAAGAGTTTTGCCTGAATTCCCTTACTCTTTAACCCCATTTGAAATGCTATGTTCCAATGATAATAAGTTATCAAAATTGATGTCATGTATTCATGATATACTGGTTAACCTGAGAGGCATTAAAAAATCATATTTTATCCGTTCATGGGAGTCTGATACATTAACGATTTTATCAGAACCACAATGGTCAAAGATGGCGACCTTGGCGCATGCCTGTTCAGTTGCAACCAGAACACAGGAGAATGCTTACAAAGTGTTGTCACGATGGTATAAGGCCCCAGTAGTTTTGCGTCGAATTTTTCCCTCATTGTCGGATAGATGCTGGAGGTGCGGCGTGGATAAGGGAGACAGTTGATGGAGGTGTCCTCTTATACAGGAATTTTGGTCAACAATTATACACATTATTCGGGTGGTCTCAGATGTTGATTTACCATCTGACCCATTAACAATTTTGTTACATAATACATTCATTTAGGGAATACAGGTAATCTCTGACAATTCATTTATTGAATGCTGCAAAGTTACTTATACCTAATTATTGGAAATCACCTAACCCTCCAATATATAGAGAATGGATGTTGGATGTTGAAAACATTCATACATCAGAGGACCTGGTTGCGAGTTATCATGATAGAGGGATAGAGAACACAACAAAGTGGGATCCTTGGGTATGTTATATTGGGGATAAGGAATGTGAAAATATTGTTAGTAAAAATAGACAAGAGGGGATAGGAATAAGATACTTGAATAACGCAGGCTAATAAGATAGGACCGGACATGACTTCAGAGGTGAGCATATATTTATGCTTATATGGGTAAACACACTGGTTCTCCAAATATAATTTTGTTTTTAATGAGTCTGTAATAGCTGTTGTGTCTGAGTGTTTGTAAACATGGAATTTTTTTTCTACGAAATTTGGATATTGCATATTGATGTATATGTTTTGTATATGTTTATAATCACAACGTATTATATGGTAATATAAAAGGTGAAATTATAACCTAAATAAAATATTTTTATTTAAAAAGAAAATAGATTCTTGTCAATCCTGGTTTTTAAGATCTGACAGAGAAAATCTGATGCCTTAGAATTTTCAGCAATGTTGTTCTTGAGCAGAAAGTTCCTTATTCTTAGGTCAATGTATATATCTTTATTTGTCAATTTAAATTTTTCTTGTATCCTTTGGAATGATTTTAATACCAGATCTTCCATAATGTCTCATTTTATTTATTCTTGTTTTTATCCATTCATTAAGATTAAGGTTTTCTATGTTGTAAGAGATCACTTTCAAGGGTAGATTCTTTATCAGAGGGATTTCTGATTTTATTTCCCCCCACACTTAACTGACCAGATTAATTCCCTTAAATCTGACACTCCCATCCTGTACATTTCTATCTCCATCCATGCCTCACTACTGTCCCTTTCTCTAATAGAGATAATTACATGAAGGCACATAGCTGCTTCATGTACCTCAAAGACATCTAGAGCCCCCAAGCCTCCCTCTTTATATTTCATTTTTAGGATCTCTTTATTCATTCTAGGTCTTTTACCTTTCCAAATAAATTTGGAGAAAGCCAGCTGTATCATCATCAGCCATGTGTTCAAAATTCTTATCTGTATTATTCATAGGAGATAGTTAACTTTGGCATAATGTATGCTCTTAATACGTTAATTTGTCCCAGCCATGAAATGTCTGCATTCTTAAGGTCTTTTAGTTGTTTATTTAGCTGGTTTATAAAAGGCAGTACATTGGCTTCACAGATTTTATTGGAATTTTTTGTAATTTTTATCCCCAGGTATGCAAACTTATTTTTTGTCCAGACTAATTGAAAATGATCCCTTATTTCCCTCTTATCTGCTTCCGACAGGTTTTTTAGCCAATAATACTGATTTGTCCACATTGTCTTATAGTTTGAATATTGACTATAGTTTTCAATTAATTTTACTACTTCCTTCAGCGATGATACAGGATTTTACAATAGGATCAGAGTGTCGGCCTCATACAGAATAACTTTGTGCTCTGTCTGACCACACCTAAAGCCCTTTTTATTATTGTTTTGCCATATATCTTCTGCCAAGGACATTATTGTGATCAGGTAGAGCAATCGCGATAGGGGACAACCTAGATAGTGAACAGTTCTAGGCCCATACCAACTGTCCGGGCTTTTGGGGATGTATAGAGAGCCATTATGGCATCCTGTATCCAGACCACAAACCCATGAGCCTCTGGTGCACGGCCCAGGAAAGCTTGCCCCACGCTGTCGAAGGCTTTCTCAGCATCCAACAACAGGACAACAAATGGGGTACCGGAGCCATACACCAAATCCAGCACATTCATCACTCTTCTCACACAATTGACCATTGAACTACCTTTAATAAATCCTACCTGGTCTGGATGGATAATCCTCCTGAGAACCACCTGCACCCTCTTGGCCAGTACACTGGTATAAATCAGGAGATTTGCCTGGTTTTAATATCTGTATAAAATTTGCATAAAGCATTTCTTCTGGTATATATTTCTGCTTAACCATTGTCATGTGAGGTGCCAAGTCATCCAGAAATGTACACTAGAATGGGTTAGAAAATCCATCCAGTCCAGGACTCTTCTTGATTCTTAAATCGTTTACAGCAACTCTAATCTCTTCACACATGAAGTAAGTACTTAACTTAGTTAATTGTTCTGCTGATATTTTCTGAAACTTTCTATTACTAAAGAATGTGTCTGGATTCTCAGAGTTTACTGGGATATTATACAGATTATGATAGGGAAAGCATTTAATGAATTCTATTTTCTCTGGACAGCGTTCCCCCTTTTTCCTTTACTATCTTATGGACGTATTGTTTAGATCTTCTTCCCTTTACTTTGTTAGTGAGTAATTTGGGCTCGGTTTCCCTGATAGTACTATTTGGTCTTAAGGAATTCTACATTTTCTCAAACTCTGAGTAGTTTATTAATTTGCTGTTTTAATTCTCCTATCTCGTTATCTCTCTGTATGGTGGGGGCATTTTTATTTAAGGTAACTTGTATTTAGTGCTATGTATATGTAACGGACCGTCACACCCAGCAAGTCTTTCCTGGACAATTGCTCTTTGTACCCAAATAGACAGGACATCTAGCAGTTAGGTACAGCAAGATTGAAGAACTCTCTTTATTTGTGTAACAACACAGACTTAAATAAAGACATAGTTCTCCAACTAACTGGGGCTAGGAAAACATTAGACATTCAGACTGCAAACCAAATAGGAATTAACATAGAGTGAGTAGACCTAATTACAATACACACAGTAATGTACACAACATAATCAGTTTACCAGTTAATCCAGTTAAAACAGAACAATGGATGTTGGAGTAAACTATGGGAGTCACTGTCACATTATAAACCTTCAGAGTGGTCTACTCACAGAATTAAACATTACACATAAACCAATACACTAACAGAATATAACTAACCAACAATTTTAACGTATAGTGTTATGGCACATCCATTACCCAGGTGGTCCGTTCATTCGTGAGTTGGTTCGGTAGATTTAATCTACCGAACACCCAGGCAGAAAGGCACGAACAAGCCTTTCTGCAGGGGAAAATACAAGCTTTTACCATGGGGCCATAGTCCAGAGGCAGCAGGCGAGCAACCAGGCTTCTCCAGAACATAGTGGCGAGGTTGGTTCCGCCACAGTATAGATCCGAGAGTTTGGCTCCTTTGAATTTCTTTGAAGAAAAAAGGCTCACAATCCGGCTCTACTCCACACAATCCAACACATGAAGGGTGGGTGCTTCCACAGCGCTGAACAGACGCAATATGTAGACACAGAAGTAGCAAAAAGGTGTGCACCTTTTTTTTTTTTCTCTCTCCGCTCACATACTTTTCCCTTCTACACATATTTTACATTCTCACACTTGCCTTCACACACATTTACTCTCATTTTACACTCTCCTTCTTTTGTATAGTTGTTAGGTTTTTTTTTTTCTTCTCTCTCCCCTCACATATTTTTCACTTGTACACATATTTAACATTCTCACACTTGCCTTCACACACTTTTACACTCATTTTACACTTGTCTTCTTTTGTATAGTTGTTAGTTTTTTCCTTTTTTTTTTTTTCTCTTCTCTCTCCCCTCACATATTTTTCACTTCTACACATATTTTACATTCTCACACTTGCCTTCACACACTTTTGCACTCATTTTACACTTGCCTTCTTTTGTATAGTTGTTAGTTGTTGTTTTTTTCTTCTCTCTCCCCTCACATATTTTTCACTTCTACACATATTTAACATTCTCACACTTGCCTTCACACACTTTTTCACTCATTTTACACTTGTCTTCTTTTGTATAGTTGTTAGTTTTTTTTTTCTCTCTTTTTACTCACATTTTTTACTCTCTCTTTTTCATACATATCTCTCTATATTTTCCCACTCATTTCAGATATATCTCACATTTATTCATATTTTGCCATATTTTATTCATTGATCTATTTGTGGGGTTTTTTCTTCTTTCTCTCTTTCCCCTCACATACTTTTCACTTCTACACATTTTACATTCTCACACTTGCCTTTACACACTTTTACACTCATTTTACACCTGCCTTCTTTTGTATAGTTGTTGTTTTTTTTTTCTGTCTTTCTCCCCTCCCCTTCCTCTTTATTTGATTTGTTGGGCTGATACTTCATTATTATTATTTTCTCCAAATAAGTGCTGTCATTTTTTAAAAATTTTTCTAAATCCTGTGTTTTTTTTTTAATAATGTGTTGTTCAAATTTTTCTACTTCCCTTCAGATCTCCAGCTTTCAGATCCATACTGAGTGCATTGTGGTCGGACCATGTAGACTCCCTGATTGAAAGCTTATCCACCCCGCTTAATAATAATCAGTTCCCCAATAAGAAATCAATTCTCGACTATGTAGCATGAGTTTTGGAGTAACAGTTTTTTTTTAGGGTGAAATGTGCGCCATATATTCAATAAGTCAGTCCTTTTAATAATTTGAGCGAACCTTTCAGATCTGTTCTTTCCCTTTCTATCTTGGGTTATGTTTCTTAGGGATAATCTATCTATATTACCTTCTAGAATATGATTAAAGTTGCCACCTATTAAAACTTTACCTTTTATAATTTTGTTTAACTTTTCTAATGTCTCCTGAATAAATGCTAATGTGTTGTTCGGGGCATATATATTGGCTAAGGTAAGCACTTATCCCTGGATCCTACATGCCGATATTATAAATCTACCTTCTACATCCAACTCTTGAAAATCCAGATCCCTAGACACTAACACCGCTTCCCCCCTTTTTTATTTCCAGGGCATAGTTGCAGTCAGCACCGTTCCTGTAACAGTGTACCTGTGACACCCAGGGTGGTCACCCTGAAAAACATGTACCCGAAGGTTGAGCCCAGGATAATGTTTTGCCATGGGCTTGTGCGGCACAAGTACAACCTAGAGGTAACCAGGAATGGGTTGCTCGAGTACATTGAGCAGCACACGAGACAAGACAGACTGGACCAGGTTGAAGATATAAATAGGCTGAGTCAAGCAGAGTCGAGGAACAATCCGGGGGTCGAGGCAGGTTGAAAACAAGGAAAGTCAAAAACAAGCTGAGGATTCGAGGCAGGCGGAGATCAAGCGAAGTCAAGGTACTAGCCGGGGTCGATGCAGCCGGAGATCAAAAACAGTGTAAAAAAACAAGCTGAGGGTCAATATCAGAAGTCAGACGAAATATAACAATAGCCCAAAAATAGAGAGAACACTTTGCACAGGCAACTAGAAAACAATTGAACAGGTGAATAAATATAGGAAGTAATTAGCCTAGACCAATAGAGGAGGAGATGGAGGGAGGTACAGAAGAAAACAAAAATAATACAGAACACTAAAATATATATGCATATATAATTCAATAAAAGAGGTTCCCAAGTAATAGAAAGAAAGTAAAACCAAAAATAAAACAAAAAACGAATGCATCTATTTGGAGTCCGTATAGGGAGCAAACAGACTCCAAAAAGATGGCCGCCAGAGAGAATAAAAACTTCTCCAGAAGTCACTCGTGACTTCCTGACTACAAAAACATGGCAGCGCTAGCAACACGAGAACTATGACGGTGCTATTGCCACTGGAGATTTTAGAACTTCATAATGTGTTTTAATTGTGGTTGGTTCTGAACGGCACAGGGGGTCATACATGTTTTCTATGACACTCCAACATTTGGTCGAGTTGGCTAGATTTCAGACGATCAGAGAAATAAGTTGTTTTGGCAAGTTTGGTTTGAGTCTTGCATCTATTGCAGACGTGCCGATAAGCGATGTGAGCTTGGTCGGTGCCAGTTTGCTTAAATTTTGACCATAAAGCATCCCTGAAATGGAATAAGTACAGAAGGTCAGCTGAGACCCAGGGAAGTTGGGCACCCCTTACTCTCACTATACGCAGCGCGGCATGCATCACAGACCTGCATGAACTCAGATTGAAAATATTCGATTGCAGAGTCCAGATCGGGTATCAAACTTAGCCTTGCTCAGACAGTTACTCAAGACTGGAGATTAAACTTCTTAAAACATCTTGCAACAATTACTCTAATGGTTGATTTGATGGGTCTTACTTTCCGTACACAGTACACTAAACTCATTGGGTAGGATGGCAGACTGCTGGATTCGTTGGGGACAAGATGAAAGGATCCAATCCAGCAGCATATGGTTAGAGCTGTTGGGATTCATCCGAGTAGGAGAAGAAATAAGCTGGGGTAGGTTCATGGATTTGAACAGTGAGCATGTTTTAACATTGTTGTGTTCTAACCAGTCTACATTGAGATCTCAAAGAATGAGCAGCTCACTTTTCTTATTCAGGGCACTAATATCTCACAGTAGTTTCTTGATGTCAGTAAGAGACTGAGCAGGGGAGTTTGGTGGGCGGTAGATCCCTACAAGTACTAATGGTTTTGAGAATGGGTGTAATATTCTTCGGACTATAACTTCAAAAGTAGAGTGGTTACTTGATAACATAAGGTTTATGAAATTCAGTGACTCATGTATATATAAAATAATACCTCCTCCGCTCTTATTTCTGTCTTTTCTAGAGCAGATATATCCCTGTATTTGTATTGCAGAGTCTGGGGTTCTAGGGCTTAACTAGGGTTGCCACCTGGCCGGTATTTTACTGGCAGGCCGGTAAAAAATTGGCATTAGCCCAATGTTAAGACTATGGAGACAGTAGCAAGGCCGGTATTTTTCTTAAGAAAAGGTGGCAACCCTAGGCTTAACCAGGATTCAGTGATGACAAGAGTTTTAGGTTTGTATTCCTGACACCATGCTCTTAGTTCATCAATTTTGGGTAGAAGGCTGCGTATGGTGCAATGGACAAAGGAGAAGCCCTTATTGAATGCGAAGTTGACATTTGTACTAGGACAGGGCCCTGGGATGGTTTCAATGTAATTTGCCAGGGCAAGAAGAAGAATGAACACAAATTTGCAGAGCTGCTTCCCCTGAGTTTTCACTGACAACCTTTGTTGAATAGATGGAGACTGAGAGGGAAGTGCACATTTACAAAGCAGTCCATGGTGGATCACTACATTATTTTGTAAGGCAAGGATCTGTGTATTGGGATAAGTGGGAAAATGGCTGTCAAGATTGAGGTTTTCGGAGCATAGAGCAGGGGATGCTATCTCTTGCTGGTAACCCTTACCAGGTGGTCCACAAGTATATATAGGCAGAGCACCCTGGTAAGGATAGGAGCACGAGAGTGCCACAAAAGGATAATCCAAAAAGCGAAGTCAGGAAACAGTCCAATAGATCAGGGCAGGCAGCGGTCAAAGAGTAGTAATCCAAGCAGGGGTCAGGGTACAGGCAAACAGGGTAATCCAGAAGGCAAGCCAAAGGTCAGGTAACGGGAAATCCAATAGAGATACTGTAGCACAGCAACAAAGGGAAAACTGGAGACTGAAGTCCAAGGACAAACAGGAACCAAAGCTCTGGAACACTGGAGCATTGAAGAAACAGTTTGAGGGTTTTTTATTGTGCTGTGGGTCTCCACTCCTCCCCTCAGTGGGACAAGCTCCTTACTTGATTGGGTGTTAGAGGGGTGTGCTTTTCTAGCACATACCCCTCTGTCTCTGTGCTTGGAGTTAATAGGAGATTTGGCAGAGTTTACCTCCCTCCTACAGCTGGAAATAGGTTCCCCTTGATTGGGGTGAAGTCTGGAGGATGCATCCTGGGCTTGTAGAAACTCTAGGCCCTGGTTTCGGCCTACCGCGCTACCGCGATCGCGGATAGAAGATTGTACTACAGGCCCCCGGCTTCGGCCTACTCCGCGATCGCGGATTACTTAAGAGACTTGCTGGATGCCTGGAACTACTGGAACTGCAGGTAAGGGCCAATGGGGCATGACAGTGGCTTAGTTATGCCAGGTATAATGAAAACAGTATAATACCTTTTACTTTACTGATCATTCTAGCAGTAAGGCAGGTTAGACAAGAGAAGAGGC
This sequence comes from Pelodytes ibericus, assembly GCA_036172795.1. Taxonomy (NCBI): domain Eukaryota; kingdom Metazoa; phylum Chordata; class Amphibia; order Anura; family Pelodytidae; genus Pelodytes; species Pelodytes ibericus. Next base: position 42,501,089 of record CM069866.1, on the reverse strand, counting down.
ATAGATTGGAATATTAAACTAGTATCACCTCTTGGATGCAAAATTTAAAGCTGCAATTGAGTTTATTTTAATTTATGTGTAACATGTTGTTTGAATTGTAACAAGTGAGAGTTCATTGTTTGATGTGGCCCTAACAGACTATATTAAACAGATTAGTTAGGTATCTGGTAATTTCCAACACCTGAGTGTAGATGAAAGTAAAAAATCTGCACACAGGTGAGAAGATGTTGAGGGGTAAGGTTTATAAAAGAAAATTTACCTGGGGTGGGATTAAACACCCGTCTTACAAGAATCCAAGTGGCTTTGTGTGCTGGGTTTCAGGCATTTTGTAGACAGAAGGATATTCATATTGGAGACTTTATACAGACAGGGGTGATGGGGGTGGTGGTGATAATTTGGGCATTTTAAAACATCTTGGATAAGAGAACCTAGCAGAGCATAAAGGCAATAAAATGTGGCTATAAGTTAAAGGTTGGGAAAGTAGAAGAAACGAAAAATAAAGAAAAAATGGTTACCACAACACATGCAGATGAAAGGCATACTATATCACTAGTAGATATGATACTATATAAATTAATAAGGTCACATTCAAGAGAGTTGCTAGTAGTTTTCTCTAGATTGGATATACCTGGTGTGTTCAAGTCAGTTACAAACACCTGTCTTGCAAGAATCCAAATGCCTATGTGTGCTGGGATTCAGGGATTCTCTAGAGAGAAGGATATATGCATATTGGAGACTTTATACAGACAGGGGGGAAGGGGGGGAGGTGATAATTTGGGCATTTTAAAACAACTTAGATAAGAGAACCTAGTAGAGCATAAAGGCAATAAAATGTGGCTATAAGTTAAAGGTTGGGAAAGTAGAAGAAACGGAAAATAAAGAAAAAATGGTTACCACAACACATGCAGATGAAAGGCATACTGTAACGGTCTTGTTCAGGATATGGACCACAAGTGTAGATGAGGCTATAGGGAAACTCACTAAGTACCGTAGGTAGCAAGTATTGGTCTTCACCTTAATGACTACACACCCTTGGTTGAGCCGCCGGTGGTATGTCACCAAGGATTTTGCTGGAACACTTACTACCGGATACTCAGCAAGTGGAGCCCGTATAGGATCGTACAGGAATATAGGCAAACGGAGAGTCAGGAGACAGGCCGGGTCACGGACAGGAGAGATACGGATAACAGGTCACTAGCAGAAATCGAGGCAGGCGGCGGACGAAGAATAGTCAGGAACAGCAGGGTCATACACAGAATAATAAGGAATGCAGGAACAAACGGATGGAGTATACAGGGACGAACCGGGTCAGCAACAGATAAACGGAGTCAATCAGGAGTCAAAACGCTAGTGAGGTCACGCGCGTCTCAGCATCAATGGATGCTGGGGCTCTCACTCTGAGCCCCAGCCGACGGGATGGCGTCCTCCTGATCCGCGATGGCGTTGGATTGAGGGTGGTGAGAAGAAGAAAAATGAAGTTCGATATGTAGAAGTTTGCATAACGCCCTCCAAAATTTTGAGACGAACTGAGGACCTCTGTCAGAGACAATAGATTGCGGGACTCCGTGCAGACGAATGATTTCTTTAAGAAAAATTTTAGCAAGCGTGCTGGAGTTGGGTAACTTGGGGAGTGCGATAAAATGAGCCTGTTTGCTAAATAAGTCGACGATGACCAGGACAGTAGTGTACCCATGAGATATAGGTAAATCGGTAATAAAGTCCATGGCTTTATTAGTCCACGGTCTGTCGGGTACAGGTAAAGGGTGTAGTAATCCAGAAGGACGAGTACGAGGAATTTTGTAACGAGCACAAACAGGACATGAGTGGATGAAAAGAGAAATATCCTTCAACATAGAGGGCCACCAAAAATATCTCTGAAGTAAGAATCGTACATTCTGTTTACCCCTATGACCTGCCACAGGGGATTTATGACCCCAGGATAGTACTCTTTTTCTGAATCGGAGCGGAACGAATAATCTGCCAGGAGGTGATTGACAGTTCTTTGGTTTATTTCCTTGTGACTTGGATATCCACCATATTAAGGAACTTTGTACAGTAGCTACCATCTTGGACGAGGGTATGATGGTTTCTACAGGATGCTCGGTTAAAGGAGTCTCAAATTGTCTGGATAAGGCATCTGCCTTAGTATTTTTTGAACCAGGACGGAAAGAAATTATGAAGTTAAAACGAGTAAAAAATAGAGCCCATCTAGCTTGACGTGGGTTTAGTCTTTTGGCCTTTTCAATATAAAGCAAATTCTTATGATCAGTGAGGATGGTGATGGGGATTTCTGTACCTTCAAGTAAGTGACGCCATTCCTCCAAAGCTAATTTAATGGCTAACAATTCCCGATTACCTACATCATAGTTTCTCTCTGCGGAAGAAAATGACCTTGAAAAATAGGAACAAGGGTGGAGTTTATTGGTTTTCTGATCCCTTTGTGACAATATAGCTCCTGCTGCAATTTCCGAAGCATCGACTTCCAATACAAACGGTTGGTTGGTTTCTGGTCGTTTAAGTATGGGTGCAGAGGTAAAAGCCAATTTCAATTTTTTGAAGGCGGCAGTAGCTTCGGGTGTCCAATGTTTGGGGTTGGCTCCCTTTTTGGTTAGTGCAATGATGGGGGCTATGACACGAGAGAAGTTATGGATAAATCGTCTGTAGTAATTGGCAAAACCTACGAATCTTTGTACCCCTTTGAGGTCAGTGGGTTCCTTCCAATCATTAATAGCTGAAAGCTTGTCTGGATCCATCTCTAATTGACCAGCAGAGATAATGTAGCCTAAAAATTTAACTCGGTTGGATTCAAATTCGCATTTCTCTGCCTTGGCGAAAAGGGAGTGATCCCTAAGACGTTGCAACACTTGTCTGACATGACTGCGATGTTCTTCAAGGTTTTTGGAATATATTAAAATGTCATCCAAATAAATCATTACGTGGGACAGAAGTAAGTCCCTAAAGATATCATTCATGAAAGTTTGGAATACAGCTGGTGCATTACACAACCCAAACGGCATTACCAGGTACTCATAGGGGCCGTATCGGGTATTAAATGCCGTCTTCCATTCATCCCCTTCCTTTATGCGGATCAAGTTATAAGCCCCCCGAAGATCTAATTTAGAGAAAATCGTGGCATCTCTTAATTGATCATACAGTTCAGTGATGAGCGGTAGAGGGTATTTGTTCTTGACTGTGATCTTGTTAAGTCCCCTGTAATCAATACAGGGACGGAGGGATCCCTCTTTTTTAGCCACAAAGAAAAAACCTGCTCCTGCTGGGGATGCTGAGGGTCTGATAAATCCTTTATTTAGATTTTCTTCAATGTATTGGGCTAAAGCCTGATTTTCTGGACTTGATAAAGGGTAAGTATGACCTGTGGGAGGACTGGATCCACATAATAATTCAATAGCACAGTCATATGCCCGGTGTGGAGGCAAGGACTCTGCTTTCTTTTTAGAAAATACATCTAAGAAATCCCAATATGGAGGTGGCACAATTTTCCGGGCATCTTCGGTAGGTAAATCAAGAACAAGATTGATTTTATGGAGGGTTATACAACAGGATGTTTTACAGCGATTGCTCCAAGAAGTAATTTGTTTGTTTTCCCAATCAATACAAGGATTATGGACTCGTAACCATGGCATCCCTAAAATTATAGGTATGTGAGGACTCTGCAATATATCAAAATGTAATTCTTCAATATGACATATTCCTACTACAACTCCCAGAGGTTCAGTCTGTAAAGAAATAATTCCTGTGCCCAGCGGGGTCCCATCTAATGTGGCGACAGCTGTCTTTTGGGTTTTGTTATTTAGATGGATCCCCTGACGAAGAGCCCATGTCTCATCAATAAAATTCCCAGCGGCCCCTGAATCTATGAAGGCTTGTGTGGCCATTTGGTGGCCTCTCCACTGGAGAGTAATGGGTACATACATTCTTTGGTTGTCTGGAGGCATGATAATAGAAACGCTCAGTGGAGAACCTCCTGACTCCACCAAGCTTAAGCATTTCCCGATTTTTTGGGACAGAGAGCTACCAAGTGACCTTTTTGGCCACAATACATACACAACCCTAGGGATCGTCGGCCTCTATATGTGAGAGCATCTTTGATGGATTCATTTAAACCTCTGCGAAATGCAGCCCGTAAAGCGCTAGCATTCCAGTCGGTCTCGTAGGCCAAGGTGCGGAACTCCACTGCATATTGAGCTACAGTTCTTTTCCCTTGGAGAAGTTCCATCAGATTTGATTCTGCAGCTTCACGTCGACCAGGGGCGTCAAATACCGACCGAAAAGCAGCTGTAAATTCATCTGCATCTTCCAGAAGTATAGAGTTCTGTTCCATAAGTGGGGTGGCCCAGGCGAGAGCTTCTCCCTTTAACAGGTTGATAATAAAGGAGACTCTGTTGAAGTGTGAAGAAAAGGTCTGAGGTTGTGTCCGAAAATGTAAAGAACATTGATTTAGAAAACCCCGACATAATTGAGGTTCACCAGAATACTTCTCAGGAAGTGGCATTTTTGGTGGTTTCACCAAAGAAGCGGAATGAGTAGCGGTCTCGGCCATGGTTCTGGAGGACGTAGACGGACCAGTCATTTGACGTAGCAAATCTGCAACTTCATCCACTTTCCTCTCAAGAGACTGGAGATGCGTAGCATGGGTCATCAGGACTTGATCATGCGTGTCCTGTCTGGACGAAATCCTCGCCATATCTACGGGATCCATATTTAATGGCCTGTGATAAATGTAACGGTCTTGTTCAGGAGATGGACCACAAGTGTAGATGAGGCTATAGGGACACTCACTAAGTACCGTAGGTAGCAAGTATTGGTCTTCACCTTAATGACTACACACCCTTGGTTGAGCCGCCGGTGGTATGTCACCAAGGATTTTGCTGGAACACTTACTACCGGATACTCAGCAAGTGGAGCCCGTATAGGATCGTACAGGAATATAGGCAAACGGAGAGTCAGGAGACAGGCCGGGTCACGGACAGGAGAGATACGGATAACAGGTCACTAGCAGAAATCGAGGCAGGCGGCGGACGAAGAATAGTCAGGAACAGCAGGGTCATACACAGAATAATCAGGAATGCAGGAACAAACGGATGGAGTATACAGGGACGAACCGGGTCAGCAACAGATAAACGGAGTCAATCAGGAGTCAAAACGCTAGTGAGGTACACAAGGCACTATCACAGGCAAAGGTAACCTGTGAAATGACCGTTTAAATACACTACCAATTGATCAGGACACACCTCTGATCAATTGGCAAGGGAGGGGTTAATTTAATAAATAGCCCTTTAACTGGGCTCATGAATATTCATGAAACACCCGTTCGCGCATGCGCGAACGGGTGCGTGACGTCACTGAGCGCGCGTCTTGCTGGACGCACGTCTCAGCATCAATGGATGCTGGGGCTCTCACTCTGAGCCCCAGCTGACGGGATGGCGTCCTCTTGATCCGCGATGGCGGCGGATCAGGAGGTGAAGCAAGGTAGGTGACACATACTATATTACTAGTAGACATGATACTATATCAATTAACAAGGTCACATTCAAGCGAGTTGCTAGTAGTTTCCTCTAGACTGGATATACCTGGCGTGTTCAAGTCAGTTACAAACACCTGTCTTGCAAGATTCCAAATGGCTATGTGTGCGGGGATTCAGGGATTCTGGTGTGTTCAAGTCAGTTATAAACACCTATCTTGCAAGAATCCAAATGGCTATGTGTGCTGGGATTCAGGGATACTGTAGAGAGAAGGATATGCTGCTCTGAGTTGTCTAATTTTGAAAAATATGTACATGTAGGGGTCGGTCATTCATGGATTTAGTACTTATAGTTCTTGCCCTGTAACTTGAATAAACATGCACAAAAAACATGAGCTATTTCTGAACTAAGGACAAATATTAGAAACTATTTAGCAGTGTTTTGTTGTTGTCTTTTGTAGATGAGTATACAATATTTGAAATAAAAGTCAGAAGATTTTTTTCCCATTTGTTTCCATATTGTATTATTTTTTATATAAAATTATATGCTATTATCAAAATAACGGTATTATAAGAAAGCCTTTCTTATGCCGATAAAAACAATATATAGTTTGTGTGGGTACAGTAAATGAGAAATAAATTACAGAAAAACACAAACACCGCAGAAATGTTGACAGCCCATGTCACCAAGCTTTAGACAAGACAAAAAAGTCATGTCACTAAGGGGTTAAAATCACATGCAAATGAATAATATCCCAAAACCATCCAATTTATATTAGGAATTCTGGCAGAATTATATACAAGCAGATAATTCCCAAATTGAAAAATCACTCAAAAACACTGCTGCTTCTTAGATAATAATAATTTAATGTAGCAAGTTTATACAATATAACAATGCTGGCTCAACAATTGTCTTAACAATATAAATTATCTTTAGTAATAAAAATGGTACATGTTATATGCTAGAAAACAGACTAGTAATGGATTTAACAGAGTGGAGTTTTAAAACAAGAAATATGAAAATGTATACAATTTTTTACTTATCCAAGCCCAGATTATTTTACGGTGATAATGAAAAAACACAGGAGCCACAGGAGGGGATTGCTGCACATAGTTATTTTGCTATGGTAAAAAGTGTGGACCTCCTTTTTTCTTTTTTTTTTTTCCTCTTCTAGATGCAATCCCAATTTAGTACTGGGCACACTGACCTTTTATTCCCTCTAAATCCCACCAATGGTAATCCTTTTTCCAGACTTTTAAACTGCCAAATTTGTGCCTGTCTTCCCGCACATTTTTCTCCCTCCTTTTTCTTTCTCCTACTCAGTGTGTCTTCCTGCACATTTTTCTTTCTCCTACGTAGTGTCTTCCCGCACCTTTTATTCTCCCTCCTACTCTCTGTGTCTTCCCACACATTTATATGAACATTACCATTTTAAGATGTATAATAGGGAATTATGGTGTCAAAGCACAAATATAATTACATGTTTTTTCATATCCATAATGATCCACCTCTTGCTTTTACACCATAATTATAATGACATTATTATCTAATAGACATGTGCATTCGTTTTCGGACAAATGCATTTTCGTCCGAAAATAGCATTTTCGTCCATTCGTACGAAAAACGAAGAACGAAAATGCTAAGCTAACGAAAGCCGAATGAACGAATGGTTAATAAACGAAAATCATCCGTTCATTCGTCCATTCGTAGTAGTATTGCATTCTATAAGCCGAAATAGAGTCGGTTTATAGAATACAATAGCATTTCACTACACGGAGACAAAGTCTCCATTCATAAAATTATGAATGGAGACTCTGTCTCCGTGTAGTGAAATGCCGACAGCCTAAAAACCGAACGTTCGGTTTATAGGCTGTCGGCTTATGTAATACATGTAATCCTATTGCTATTCTATAAACCGAACGTTCGGTTTATAGAATAGCAATAGGATTACATGTATTCCATAAGCCGAAAGTCTTTCGGCTTATAGAAAACATGTAGTACTATTGCCTTTCTATGAACCGAACGAGAGCCCCATTCATAAGAATTTCTTATGAATGGGGCTCTCGTTCGGTTTATAGAAAGCCAATAGTATTACATGTATTCTATAAAACGAACGAATAAAAATTAACGAAACGAAAATAATGAACGAATTTCGTCTGAAACGAATGTAGTAATGAACGAAATTCGTTTTATACGAAATAAATAACATTTTCGTCCAAATGGACGAAAACGAAACGAAAATTTTAGTTTTGCACATGTCTATTATCTAATAGGGATTCTCTAAAATCCATGTCCAAGACTAGTTTGCTAAACATACAACATTTACACTCCCATAAAACAGAAGTCACATTGAAAGGACCGGGCCAGTCTAGGCTCCTTGATCATTCACTTCTAAGGTCATTGATGTGCGGCTGGTTAGCAGATATCTGGAGAGTTGTGAAGGCACAAGACAAATACACAAGGCACATGTTTCTTTGTTTTCAACTCTGTGTAGTTTATTACACATCTGTATACACAAATCTGGGCGTTGTCTTGCATATTTATTTGTTATAAGTTGTACAAAAAACATAGGATATAATACATGCGGGGCATATACATTACACAGTAGGGGTGTTTTTCAATACGTGCTCATATTGTCACAAGGCAGAATAGCTAAAATAAAGCTGAAGCTTGCTGCATCATTTAGTTCCTCTTATTGTAGTGATATCCTAACACAAACAACCACTATTGGCTGTGGTTCAACAGACATTCTTAGCAGTTGTGACCTTTTGCTGAACTTGCTCAAGCAGGGGGGCTTCTCAACATCAATTTAACCCTTTCAGTTCCACTCTTGTTCACTTGCTGAACAATATTACCGTATTTGCTCGATTATAAGACGAGGTTTTTTTCAGAAAAAAAAATCTGAAAACTAACCCTCGTCTTATAATCGAGGTCTCTTATAATCTGACCTCAAATTGAGGTCAGATTATAAGACATGGATCCAGGTCCCCAGCAGAGCTGCAGGGGACCTGGATCCCCCTCTCTAGCAGCAGGGGATGTCTGCGCAACGAGCGCAGACTCCCCTGCTTCCGCCCGGCACGACCGCCGGGGCTTCTATGAAGAAGCCGGGTCCTTCCGCTTTCGTCACAGAAGTCCCGGCGAGCGTGCCGGGCGGCAGCAGGGGAGGTCTGCGCTCATCGCATCTGTTCGTCATAATAGTCTGCCGTGTCGGGCAGCATGGAGGATATCTGCACGTATCGTGCAGACATCCCCCGGCTGCCCCCACTAGCCACCAGGGATCAAGGTAAGGGGAAGGGAGGGAGGGGGGGCAGAGAGACAGGGGTGGGAGGGAGGGGGGCAGAGAGACAGGGGGAGAGAGGGAGGGGGACAGAGAGACAGGGGGGAGGGGGGCAGAGACAGATTTAAGGGGAGGGAGGGGGTTAAGAGACAGAGACAAGGGGAGGGTAGGGTTAAGAGACAGAGACAAGGGGAGTGAGGGGGTTAAGAGACAGAGACAAGGGGAGTGAGGGGGTTAAGAGACAGAGACAAAGGGAGGGAAGGGGTTAAGAGACAGAGACAAGGGGAGTGAGGGGGTTAAGAGACAGAGACAAGGGGAGGGAAGCGGTTAAGAGACAGAGACAAGGGGAGGGAAGGGGTTAAGAGACAGAGACAAGGGGAGTGAGGGGGTTAAGAGACAGACAAGGGGAGGGGGGAGAGAGAGAAAAATGGGGGCAAGGGAAAGAGAAAGGCAGCATTGGCACATAAAAAGAAATAAAAACTAGAAATACATTTTTTGATATCATCATTTTTTATTAAAAAAGCAATTTACATATGAATATATACAAGTTGAACTTTTTTCCTATAGGGTAGTCTTATATTCAGGCTTTTAGTTTTTTTCCTAATGGAATATCCAAAGTTTGGGGGGTCGTCTTATAATCAGGGTCGTCTTATAATCGAGCAAATACGGTAATATTGCTGTTGAGAAGCTTTAGCGTAGGTAATGTAATAGATGTGGTGTTGGAGTTTTGGAGCTGGTTTAACAGCTTTGGCGATGATGCATTTTGCACATACATGTAACTGATAAATCGCCACCAAGCAAACTATAGCAAAAACAAAAAAACATTACAAATTTAGTTCCTAGTTCTCCTAACCAAGAACTTATTCTAAAAGTCAAACTCCTTGTCGGTTTATCTTAATCTTTTCTGGATTTCTGTAACTTTCTCCAGCTCATGGGCAATTATACCTGAGTTTTCAATTATATGTCGACAACACTGTAAACCTACTTGAAAATTGGCACACTCCTCCACTGGCAGCGAGGAGGTAGTCTAATGCCAGTCTATTGTGCAGCATCTCTCATTTGGGTAATTTCTTCAGTTAATAAAGCTATGGCTTTGGAGGTTGTATTAGCTATGGCATCTACATATTTTATTAAATAATTAATTTTCTGTGCTAGTGTGGGGATTCCTATCACCATATATACCATTGGGATGATTCCTATCCCAAAATGTTGACCTTTCGTAGTGTGGATAGGATATTTACGACTTGTATCTCTGAGGTGGCAGAGATTTGCCTCAAGCATTTGGAGATGTACTGGGAATAATGGTAATACATAACCTAAATAACATAGCCATTTTGTGCTTTTGTGGAATAGTTTTTACAGCCCATATGTCACATAGCCAATACAAGTTACTGCCTGCTGCCAGGGCAGTACTGGAGCTAACGTTCCCTATCATCTGTGCTATTGCTATAGTGCAGTTGGGGTAACCAAGATTTTGGACTGTCCCTGGGCCTGAATTGAGTGGATCCCATACAGTGTTCCCACACTGACAGTCATCTGGTACATGTTTTGATCTAGTATTTGTGCCTACCATGGCAACAATAAAATTGTTGATTTTAATCCACCATTTTCATATAATGCCACTAGGGTGGCTGTTTCCTTCTGGACTGTAATAACGTGTCCTTACCCAGTGGACTGGTGTATTTATAAATTTTGTCTTACAAAATGCTGAACAATTTCCTTGGAAAATAAACTTGTGTTAATTGCATCTTTCCTAGATTAGTTAGAATGGGGACAGTGGTGGGGGGCATTGTGTTTGCCGCCTGTGTTTCATATTTTGGTGACATATGGTGCCATTGTTACCTGTCTAGCTAAATGCAACCTTCCGCTACAGTTTATTATATTTGAGAAGAATGTCATATTGATAGGCATTTTATCAGTAAAGGGGATTCCTAAATATGCTAACCCTGCGGCTAGACTGGTTGCACCTTGACTACAAATAGTAGTAATATGTGTTTGAATAACACCAGAGGGTTGAGGGTCGTCAGCTTATGAAAAAAATAATGCAACTGGATTCTAGGTAGGTGCTGTGTGAAAACGTTTTATTTTTCAAAACGCCATAGCTAATAGCTGATGTTAGAGTGGGAATCACTCGGTGGGTAAGGTGCAAACGTGCTGGCGTTTCGTCAAGGGCAAATCCAACATAACTGATTAACCCCTGATGCATTATGCTTAACTCTTGATTAGTGAGGTTGGGATTGATTTTATGCACTTGGGATCCTTCATAAACACATAATATTCTCCATACAAGAATTATAATGGCACTTAATAGGCCTATTGCCCAAATGGCATACTGTCTCTTTTTGTGATCTGCTTTTGGAGTTACTCTTCAAAGACTTGATGCAGGATCCATGGATCCATGATGGTGATTCCTCTGTTTATGCAGCTGTGCTTGTTACTGCACGAATGGTGGTTGGGTGCTGTGGCTTTGTTTGTCCCTTTGAAGCTTTTTGATTAGAACTTGCTTTCCTGGCTTGAATAGATAAGTTGTTTTTATGAGGGTAGAAGTAAAGATTCCTTAGGGGTTTTTGCCTTCTTTTGGATCAAAAGCTGAAATGATAGGTAGAAAGGGTGAACTTGATGGTCTTGTGTCTTTTTTTCAACCTAAATTACTATGTTACTATGTAAAGATAAAGATACATCACCATAGGTACTGTTCAATTTGTGTATCAGTTAATTAACATACTCTTCCCAAAACCCAAAAGCAGAATATAGACTATTTGGTACAGTCCTAACCTCAACATCTGAGGAAAGGGATTTAGGAGTAATAATTTCAGAGGACTTGAAGGTAGGTAGGCAATGCAATAGAGCAGCAGGAAATGCTAGCAGAATGCTTGGTTGAATAGGGAGAGGTATTAGCAGTAGGAAGAGGGAAGTGCTCATGCCATTGTACAGAGCACTGGTGAGACCTCACTTGGAGTATTGTACGCAGTACTGGAGACCATATCTCCAGAAGGATATTGATACTTTGGAGAGAGTTCAGAGAAGGGCTACTAAACTGGTTCATGGGTTGAAGGATAAAACTTACCAGGAAAGGTTAAAGCATCTTAACATGTATAGCTTGGATAGAAACATTTAAATACATAAAGGGAATCAACACAGTAAAGGAAGAGAGTATATTTAAAAGAAGAAAAACTACCACAACTAGAGGACATAGTCTTAAATTAGAGGGGCAATGATTTAAAAGTAATATCAGGAAGTATTACTTTACTGAGAGGGTAGTGGATGTATGGAATAGCCTTCCAGCAGAAGTGGTAGAGGTAAACACAGTCAAGGATTTTAAGCATGCGTGGGATAGACACAAGGCTATCCTAGCTATAAGACCGGGAACGGGGGACTAATAAAAGTACTCAAAAATAAAATAAAAAATTGGGCAGACTAGATGGACCGAATGGTTCTTATCTGCCGACACGACACTATTCTATGTTTCTATGTTTCTAGAATGGAAAGAGCGCTTTCCTTTGTCTCTGACTCGCCAATAAATACAAAACAAAGGTGGCTAGACTGTATTAATAAATATGATAATGCTAAGCACTGGAAATGAAGTGGGGGGGGGGAGGACGTTTGGGCAAGCCGGACTGGGGACGGTGTCCTCTCCCAGGCAGGTAGAGCGCTAATTAGATACCTCTCTCTATGTACTCCATTATTTATTTTATTTTTTAATTTTTTTAATGTTATATGTATTTTTTTTGTAGATGGATGGACAGATTTTTTTATGCGATCAACATGTAATAAATAATATTGGAAAATAATTGATCAATTATTACCAATAGATATTTAAATACAACTCAAGCTGTAAGCATGTGTGTGAAATATATTTGAAATTGCTGCATTTGGTCCAGTAATGTCCTGTAATAATGCAATATATGAAAGGGCAGCATGACAACAGGTTGGTGATGCAGCCTCATCACAAGTCTGTCAGTCATAGGCCCTCGGCCAGTAATTGCCCTTCATGGGCGGCCGTCCCTCCCCCCTTGGGGGCTGGGCAAAACCTATATAAACCCTTGCGGTGGTTTTGCCCAGCCTCTTTTCTGGATTATAGAAATCAGTTTGCACCTTACCAGTTCTGATGGACGCTCTGATGTCACAGTTGAGGGATGCTGCTGTCCTGCACGGAGGAGATTGGCTGCAAGACAGTATAAATACTATATTAGGTACCTTGCCATCTCCCATCCCCCCCACTGCACCATCTCTTTCCCCCTCTCCTGCCCCAGGTCCATCCAGGCCTACCCCTAGGAGGTCCAGAGCCCCTTCTAGATTTACCCCTGAGCCCCCCACTGTGCCTCAGCCCCTGCCCCCGGACACGGAGGGCCAGGAGCATCAGGAGGCCCTCCGTGTCCGGAACCCCCCCCTCCCTTCCCCTGGCGTCGGATCCACTGGGGGCTAGGGGTGGGAGGTGCACTGATGTGCTACCTCATCCCCGCTTACCTGATCCGGCGGCCGCACGTGGGTCCCTGCCTTCTTCAGCTTCTCGCATGTCCGTCCACACGGCTGCGAGAAGCGCTTCTGCGCGCCACGTGGTTTCCCGACATCAATCTGACAGGGAACCACGTGGCCGCGTGCACAGGTCGCGTATACCGCGATCTGTGCACATTAACCCCCGCAGTGCCAGATTAGCAGTGGGATCTCCTCACAGGAGGGGATCCTGCTCCCCCCATAACCCCAGAGCCTCACCTGTCACTCATGGTAGTGACAGGGGTGACTCTGTGGGCTCCCCTCCCAGATTAGGTAGGGAATCCAGGAGCAGCCAGTATATCACTGGCAGATCTCTGGCCCCCAGGTCCCCTTCTTTACAGAGGGGTCTGGTGGGTCAGTGTTGTGGCCCCCGCTGCCACCACTCCTCCAGGTCCCCTTCTCTACAGAGGGGTCTGGATGGTCATCATAGTGGCTGCCGCCACCACTCCTCCAGTTCCCCTTCTTTACAGAAGGGTCGGGATGCTCATCATAGTGGCCCCCACCGCCACCACTCCTCCAGTTCCCCTTCCTACCGCCTTTCCCCCCCTGCACCTGGCGGACGTGCCAGGCGGTACCCGAGGTCCAGGTCCCCTTCTTTACAGAGGGGCCCCCGGGTGTCGCCAAGGACCAGGGAGCCGGTGCGTCACGGATCTTCGTCTCGGACTGGACCGGCAAGGGATTCAGATCAGAATCACAGACATCTCATCAGGTCGGACAGCCGGAGCTCCAGGTCAGCTTCCCCGAGAGTCTTCACTGCTGGCAGGCAGGAATCGTCAGCTGGAGTGCAGCACCCTTCCGGGGAGAGATCCCGCGCCAGGAATGCCCGGCTCCTCACATCAGAAGGCACCCCTAGTCTTCCTCCGGCGGACAATCGGATGGGCGGTTCGGTGTTTGGCAGTCCTCTGCTCTTCTCGCAATCTCCACGAGGATCTCCGGTTCCTGAGCCCACGGCGGTCCCTCCTGCAGGGCACCTGTCCAGGGGTGAGTCCGATTTTATCTCTCCTTATCCCTAACTCACACTTACACATCCACAGTGCTGTTTCACACAATGCGGGGAATTCTCAGGGTTCCACGGGGACGGTTGGTGGCCTATCGCAGTTAGTGGCGAGCCTTGCTAGCGTTCTAAAATCATTTTAGTCTGGGACGCTGTCTGCAGCGGATAACCCTTCCCCGTCGCAGGTTTGGGGGGCATATACAGCTTCAGTGCCGACACCGCCGGTATCTACTTTAGTTGCTTCGCCCGGAGTTCTCCCAGTTAGTATAGCTTCCCCTGCTGTAGTTCCTGACCCGGTGGTATCTCCGGCAACTGAGCCTGCGATCCCTGAGGTCAAGTCGAAGGACGTAGACCCGGTCCGGCTAGCGGATTCTTCACGGGGGGACATTTACGTGTGTTTTGAGGGGCCTATGGGCGCCCATCTCAAGCAAGAGGTGCGAGACAAAATTGGCCGGGGGGAGTATGTTGAATTGTTCACCCTCCTCCCCTTAGAAAAATTTAATTTGGACGCTGTATCCAAACCGGATGATCATAAAAAGGAGGACGAGGAGAGGAGGAGGTATCGCCTCATCCCTCGGACCTTCTCCAACTGGCTCCAGGCTTTTTCCACCTTAGCTAGTATAATTGCGACTAAGAACCCGGAACACTGTGCCGGACTCTTTTGTTACCAGGAGTCCATCCACGAAGCCTATAGGGTTTATGGGGGCCAGGCTTGGCTTCGCTACGACGAGGAGTTTAGGCAGCGCTTGGCAGTCAGGCAAGGCGTGAGGTGGGACCATAGGGACATAGCGTTGTGGTTACGGATCATGGCCCCTGGTCGCAGCGCAATCCAACCCTTTCTGTCAGCGCCCGCTGGTCCCTCTGCCTCAGGGTCTTCAGCCTCGGCAAAAAAGGGCACATGTTGGCAGTTTAATGATTCAAGCTGCAAACGGGGGAGTCAGTGTAGATTCAGACACGAGTGCTCCGGCTGTGGGGGCAGTCACCCCCAGTTTAAATGTTTTAAGCGGAATAAGCAGGACAAATCCGGCAATTCCATCAATTCTGGGGGGAAAGGGGAGGACGCCGGTGGCCGTAGGAGCAATGCTCCCCTGGCTTAATCAGTATCCGGATCAGTCTGCCGCCACGCTCTTGAGGGATGGCTTCCAGTTTGGTTTTCGGATCCCCTCGAAGCGGTTGTCGACCCCCCTTTTCCCCAAGAACTTAAAGTCTACTGTTCAGTTCCCTGCCGTGGTGTCGGACAAGCTGCATTAGGAGGTGTTACTCGGTAGAATGGGTGGTCCATTCAGCTCCCCACCTTTGGTTAATCTGAGGATCTCTCCGCTGGGGGTGGTTCCTAAGAAAGAGGTGGGCAAGTTCCGTTTAATACATCACCTGTCCTTTCCCAAGGGCGAGTCTGTTAATGACGGTATTGATCCCGAATTGTGCAGAGTGTCCTACACCTCGTTTGATCAGGCGGTAAGGTGGGTCCAAACTATGGGTAAGGGGGCCCTTCTTGCTAAAACTGACGTTGAGGCGGCTTTCCGGCTACTGCCGGTGCACCCAGAGTGTTTTCACCTCCTCGGGTGCCATTGGGAGGGGGACATTTATGTCGATCTCTGCCTCCCCATGGGGTGCTCCATCTCATGTTTCTATTTCGAGACATTCAGTACCTTTTTGGAATGGGTAATCAGAGAGGAAGCTGGTGCAAAATCAGTTCTCCATTATCTTGATGATTTTTTATGTGTTGGTCCTCCGGACTCTCCTCTCGGTTTATCCATCCTATGTACCATTGAGCAGGTGATGGCCCGGTTTGGTGTCCCATTGTCACCTGAGAAAACCGAGGGGCCTTCCACCACCATAAAATTTTTGGGAATCGAGATAGATTCAGTGAAGATGGAGTGTCGCCTCCCCATGGATAAGGTCGATGATCTTCGGTCTCTGGTGTCGCAAATGTGCACATTACGCAAGGTTCAGTTGCGCCAATTGCAGTCGCTGCTTGGGAAACTGAATTTTGCATGCAAAATCATCCCCATGGGTCGGATATTCTGCAGGCGTCTGTCTTTAGCTACAGCTGGCGCCCGCTCTCCGCACCACTTTATCCGTCTCACAAGGGAACTTAAGGCTGACTTGGCTGTGTGGGATTCGTTTTTGCAGTCGTTTAATGGGCGGACGTTGTTTTTGGAGCCAGCAATTTCCAATGCGGATTTGAGTCTGTGGACCGATGCGGCTGGCTCAGTCGGTTTTGGGGGGTTCTTTCATGGGAGGTGGTTTTCTGGCCTGTGGCCTGAAGCCTGGCGTTGCTCTGGCCTTACTCAGAAGCTGGCCTTCTTGGAGTTGTTTCCAATAGTGGTTTCCATCATCGTCTGGGGCCCATTGCTGGAAAACAGGAAGGTCCGGTTCTGGTGCGACAACATTGGGGTGGTCCAAGCCATCAACAATATCTCCGCATCGTCCCCCCCAGTGATCAATCTGCTACGACAGCTAGTTCTCCGTGGTTTGAGGCGCAATTTGTGGGTCCGAGCTGTACACGTCCCAGGTGTGCACAACGAGGTGTCCGACTCTTTGTCTCGCCAACAGTGGGATCGATTCAGGCTGCTGGCGCCAGACGCCGACAGAGCGGCCACGCCATTTCCCAGCTGGATATGGACGTTAGCAGACGGAACGCCTTGACACTCCTGTACCGGTCCATGGTGCCAGCCACGTGGACCGCGTATTCTAAGGTCTGGGTTGAATGGCGCTGCTTTCTTCGGATGGCGGGCGATCCCGAAACACATGAGGGTGTGCTCTCCGCTTTGCTATGGTTTATTGGGCATCTGTTCACGGAGAAGGTGACAGTCCCATCCCTGAACCGGAAAATGTCGGCAGTAGCGGCTTACTTTAAATTCTCTGGAGGTCCTGACGTGATGAAGGAATTTCTGGTGAGGCAAGCTTTGAGGGGCTACCGCCGGGGCTTCAAGCAGCTGGATAGCCGACGTCCTGTGACCTTCTCTATCCTGCTGCGCATTCTGGAAGTGTTGCCATTGGTGTGCTCGTCCCCCTTTGAGAATATTCTTTTTGCTTTGGCATTTTCATGGGCCTTTTTTGGAGCATTTCGGGTGGGCGAGCTTGTCAGCCCCACCCGTCTTAAGCATGGGGGGGTGCTATTGGAGGACGTACGGCATCAGGGTGACTCCATCTGCGTCCTCATCAGGAGATCAAAAACGGATCAGGTTTGACTGTATCCCTGCTGGCCCTCCCGGACTCTCCCGCTTGCCCGGTGCACTGTCTCCAGCAATTTTTACATCTCCATCCTGATGGCGGCTCTCCCTTGTTGGTACACAGGGATGGCTCTGCAATGTCCCGGTTCCAGTTTTTCTCGGTTTTTAGGAAATGTTTGGCGTGTCTTGATCTGGACCCGGCTGCCTTTGGGACCCACTCCTTTAGGATAGGGGCGGCCACGGAAGCAGCTAGGTGGGGTTTGGGTGATTCTGTAGTAAAACTGATTGGTAGATCGGAGTCTGCCCGTTTTAAATCCTATATCCGACCCCACCTCGTCTAGTGTCCGTCCTTGGTATACCAGGGCATATGTTTTAAAAATAAAAAAATAAAAAAAATAAAAAAATGGTGTTGCAATTTCACACTTTTTCTTCCATGTTGATGTTTTTGTTCGTTTATGGTGTTGCAAAAAAAAAAAAAAAAAAATAATATATATATATTATGTGTACTTGAGTATGTCGTCTGCGTGCTTGGGCACTTACACCAGCACTGGGGTCACTGCTGTGTTCTTCTTTCAGCCTCTGCATGCTGCAGAACGTGGATTTTGGGACATTCTTTTGTCTACTGGGCAGCAAGGTAAACATGAGCCGTTCACAAATACTGCTTCTACCCAACCTTTTGAAGTTGTGCTTTGCAAATCAAGCCTCATGGATGACTGGAGCTGTATAGCATTCAGACAATCATGGTAATTTTTATTATTTTCCTCAGGTGTATATTTCAGCATAGCAGCAAGTGCTGCAGCCGGGCCAATGTGTGAAGGGTAATATTTAATGGTGAGAGTTTGTGTGGCTGTCAACACAGTCTTGTAA
Source organism: Pelodytes ibericus (assembly GCA_036172795.1). Lineage (NCBI taxonomy): Eukaryota > Metazoa > Chordata > Amphibia > Anura > Pelodytidae > Pelodytes > Pelodytes ibericus. The sequence goes on along the minus strand of CM069866.1, from coordinate 42,482,798 downwards.
CCTGACCTCCGCCGTGCAGTTATATGTTGACGTATGTGAAATCAAAGGGTATGAAAGTACGAGGCTCTGGACAGAAAATATAAAAAAAGGTAGGTTATAGTTGTCAGAGGTATTGAAAAGTAATCTTGGGACTGGTACATATGAATAAAGCAGAAGAAAAGGATAACAAGATGGATGCCAGCAGCCTCCATTTTGTGTCAGTTTTTGGAAATCCTTCTGTGTGTTCAAATCTTATTCTGTGTCCCTGAAGCTAAAAGAAAGTCCTCCACATTCCTAACTCTGTTATCTAGTCGTTTATGACTCTCATTGTATTTCTAAAGACACAGCTGTGTCTATATACATATTAGAGGAGAAGGGGGGCTTCTCTGCAACTTGCTAGCCCACCCAAACTGGCAGAAACTTACAAACACAGACACACTGAGATTATTGGGATTTTTGATTTGTAGAATCTAATAAGGGTTATTATAAATAAACCTAGTTGATTCAAATCACCCATTAAAATATATAATGATATCACACCTTCACTAATAAATATGTAAAGTATAATTAATCCTACATATTAATTAGAATATTGTTTTTATTGTTTTATTAGTGTGGTATACATTTTATTATACATTTTTATGTAATGTGCAATGATAAGAATATGATAAATATTTACTATAATTTAAAATTGTATTAACACTTCTATATATTGCAACATATATATTGTATTACATTATACTCACAATCCAGGTATAGCTATAAATCATGACATCATCTCATTTACATTAACACACCCATCAATTCAATTGGCTAGAAGTCACAGAAACAGGGTGTGAATCTGAGATAAGGTTTGGTTGATAAGTTGATACTGGGGGTGTAGAGGGGGACCTAAAAGACCGGAGATACCTGAGAGACCGGGGGGAGACTGATTTTGGGAGAGCTGCCACTAGTAGGGTGAGAAATGGGAATGTTTTAGAAACGGGCTGAGTCTCTCTCCTTCTGGGGAGGACTCAGGAATATGAGGCTTTTAATAGCACATGTTCATTATAAAAATAGAAATCTCCATACCCATAGTATTGAGCTAAGTCCCAGGAGTATCTCCCATCACTCAATTCTTCAATGGAAGGAGTCTCAACAGCAAACCAACCTCTGCCGGTAATGTATAAATGTGGTAATTTGTTTCTAGCATAATCTCAATTTTTATGGATGTCATTAGCAAATATATTTGGGTAAATTTAACTTAAATCCCACAATTTCTGGGATCTATATGTTTTAGCCTGGTGTTTATCTGTCATCCTTTCTGCAGAAGGAAGCCGGAGGAATATCCTATAGATATTAACAAAAGAACCATAAGTTCTTATAGTCTAGCTATTTACCCAAATATGTCATATCTAATCTCCAGAGATTATCTAAGATTCTCATTCTTAAAGTCTGAGCTAGAATAGATACATTATCATTTAACGAGCAGAATAAGAAATAGCCACCTTGAGTAGTGATATGATTTAGTAGTATTACCTTACCTAAGCAGAGTATATGTTGGTAATTTGTAGGTAATTATGGCGTACTATCATTAACCATTTTAAATACTAATCATAATCAATGTAGATTGTATCTAAATAAAATGCATGGCCATCTTATGATCAGAAACGTACTGCATAGTAAATTATTCTACATGCATGTTGATATAGGCACAGAGCTGCATAATTCATGTTTTGTCCTACTTACTTATGTTATAAATCCTACATGTGAATTATGATTAACAGCTATTGATATTGTATTTTGTTGTTATGCTATTTTGCTTACCGTTTGATCTTTATTCTATATTCAATAAATTAATTATTATTTTATTAATAATTGTTGCATTGCATTTACTTTTGTAAAAACGTCATCCAAACTCTCACATACATAACGAATTCTTGATATGGGTATTTTTAGTCGGACCCATATATATGAATCATCAATTTTCATATTTTTATGATTCATAATTAATAACTCATATTCATATTTTTATGGTTATTAATAATCCGACATAGTTTGGGAGTCCCAGTGTTGTGGCAGTACATAAAGCCCTTTTAAGTTCCTTGAATGCTTCTTCCCTCTCCGGACGCCATACAATGTATTTTGAGGCTTACCGCTGTGCTGCTTGTCTCACAATACCAAAAAGAATAAACTATGGAAATAATTAGAACAAGAATCATTTAGTGTCCCCATTGAAATTGCACCCTGGTTAGATAAGAAGTCATCCAATAGTTTGTAGTACAATAAACACTTTTAGAAAAATACAAGCAAAAAATTATTTGATAAAAAAGATCTCTATTGAAATGAGACCAGACATGGCTGTCCCCTACCCCACTGCTTTTTATACTCACCCCGGAGCCGCTGGCATGTGCCCTGCGCTCCAACCATGACATTACTGGACTGACAGTTGGCCCACACCATCATAAACTAGCCGTCTACGCTGATGACCTTTTGTTTTTCATCACCAATCCTGTTATGTCCCCGTCTAATATTTTGAAGGAATTTGATACATGTAGCTCTTTATCTGACTTTAAAATCCATTATAATAAATCTGAGGCTTTGAACATATATCTCCTATCTAACATGATAGCACCACTTAAGAATTGCTTTCCATTTCGATGGAATGACCATCACATCAAGTACTTAGGTATTTCCCTGAGCGGGGATCTATCCTCTCTGTTTGATTTAAATCTTGGATCTCTCCTGACCACTTGTAAACTTGACTAACTAGATAGTCCTCTAAACGACATTCCTGGTTTGGCAGAGCCTCTGTAATTATGATGAATATCTTGCCCTGCTTCTTATATGTTGTTCAAACTATGCCCATATTTATTCCGAAATCTTTTTTTTCGGCACTCAGAATAATGATCACTTGCTTTAAATGGCACCACAAACACCCAAGAATAAGTTATGAACACCTCACCTACCCCAAATGTCTGGGAGGTATTGGCCTCCCCGACATTGAAAGATTGTGGACTGGTCGCACCTGGCCGCCGAAGCTCTGGGTATTTATTTGAATACCGATGCCTAAATGCTCCAGTACCCCTGGCCGCCTGGGTTGCGCGTGGCCAGTTGAAGGCTTCTTAGCCACATCACCCTACTTTATCCCCAACCATTAAAATCTGGAAGCAGTGCACTGTCTGCACCGACATCATCAACTCTCACTCATTAATGCACTCGCTTATGGGCAACGCTCACGCTCATTAAAAATGTTGGTGATCCAACCATACTTAATAATCCCTTGACCGTCTTGCTTCCCCATACCCCATAGGGGCATACAAACCGTTGCTTACAATACATCCCCTTAATGTGGATAAATTGCTGATCCTGAGAAAATGGAAGCAATCTGCCCCCACCTTTATTGAGTGGCTGACCTCTGTGGAGTCCATAAGGGTGGTTGATGATATATTACAAACCTCAAATGGTAAGAGCGTTCAACATAATGGTAAATGGTTACATTGGATGCTGTATCTTAACAGCCCTGAGTGCGAGGCTGATAAGCCTTGAACCACCTTAATAGGCCGTTTTGGTCCGTTTGAGGAATACATATGGTGACCATAGTACTCCGGTGCTGCCTTCCCTCCCCTTATCCCTCTCCCTTTCCTTTACTCCTTCCCTGCCTTTGATTTCTTTGCCCTCTTTACGTATTTCGTATTTTGTATGTTATAACGGTTTTGATATGCCATTAACGTTGGTACCTTTTTACTGTATATTTGCAACCACACCGTAGTTTTCAGTGTTTCCGCATCTTAGAGGCACAGTCCCGACATCAGGTTCACCGTCTCCCACTAGCTGCTTCGCGCCATCCAGCTCCAGTACGCCACGTGCATGAGCTGTCCTCACGTCATCGCTCCACCTCTGCTTCTAATGTACACCATAGTACCAATCTGGATATCTGATCTTTATAATTTTCTCTTAAGAAATTCTGGATGTCTGATTGAATTTGTTTTTTTATGTAATCATTCATTAATAAGGATTTGTAACGGAACGCCCCGTACTCCGACCGAGTACCTTCCGTTGATGGACGCTTCCTAGCTTGTGCCGAGGACCACAAGCACTGCACCGGACACCACAACCACCGCAGACTCCACAACCGCCGTAGCTTAACTGGAGTCTCGTTGTCTTCTATCCACCATGGATCAGCTTCTGTCCTCCAGGACCGTGTGGGAAAGACCTCTCCTCCAGCAGAGCGTATCAGGAACAAGCTCTTAAATAAGCTAAGTGATTAAAGCTCAAGGGAGTATGAAGAACATAGCAATCCCCAGTGTGAGTATAGCTGTCCCCTCCAATCACGAGATAGGACTACATGTTAGGGTCAAGAAGATCTCAGGAATTTAATCAAACACTCTGCTTTTATGCCCATTTTCCACACATAGGACCACCCACAGGGTTTTGAAAAACAACCATTCAATACATACAATACACTCAGACACTTCCAGCAATTACAGCAAAATACAATTATCTCCACACAATAGACTAACTTAATTATCACAGGCAGAAAATATACAGTTTTTACACAATATTAATAACTTTAAAAGTATGCATCACATTCACATAAAACATACATTTTCAGAATCAGCATACTTTAAATATGAACATAACTACAAATCAGACAATTCCACCCAGTAATTCGAAAGTTAGCTGGAAGTCCTTTATGACCGACCGCAAGCACATTTTCCTAGTCTGGGGACTCTGGGGACACCGTCTTAAAGGGGCATTGTTCAGATTTTCATCATGCCCCAAAAATGTGCTTAAAGGGCCAGCACCAGTCCCATAAAAGTCCATAAACCCCAATAAAGCTTCTTAAAGGGCCATACACCCCAGGGCCATAGTCACAGGGGAGGAGGCTGGCAAGCAGGCCTCTCCAGGACCGAGTGGCAAAGGGCACTTCGTCACACATCTCTCCTTTTGGGGGGAAGACTAACCAGGCACCTGACCTTCTGTCGGTCAGTGCCTAAGTTAGTCAATCCACCCACCCACAATAAACAAGTGCCAGAGTAGCCCACCCACAGCAAACAGTTACTGCACCCGGGTATTCCTCTGAGGTAACTGGGCAACACGCTGTGGGGGCTTGGGGGGCAGAGGCCAGCTGCGCTCTGCCCCGATGCCAGCGCTTCTGCTGGGGTAGCCTGGTGGGGACTTGGCTGGGGAGGGGAGACATCACTTACCCTCTCCTCCTTGTACTTCTGCAATGGTAGCTGGGGATTTGGACCGGCTGTCCAGCATCCCTGTGGGTCAGGCTCAGAGACTACGGTCCCATCTGCGCCATCTGGGATATTGGCGTCTCCCCTTGGTAGGGTAAGCTGCCGCTGGGGAGAGAGGGTGCCGTGCTCCTCTCCCTGGAACACAGGCTGCCACTGGAGAGGGAGACCGACTGTCTCCACTCCCATAATATTGTCCTGCTGCTGGGGAGAGAGACCAACTGTCTCTGCTCCCTGTAGGACACACTGCTGCTGCTGGTGGGGGGGGGGGGGAACACGACACTATTGGCCCCCTGGGATGCCTCCTGCTGCTGGGGAAGGAGATCGCCTGTCTCGACTCCCAATACAATACTCTGCCGCTGGGGAGAGAGGCCAGCTGCCTCCTTTCCTGGCAGAACACACTGCTGCTGGGGAGAGAGACCATTTGTCTCCTCTCCCTGAAACTCACCCTGCCGCTGGGGAGTGAGGCTGATTGCCTCCACTCCCTGTAGGGTACACTGCTGCTGGGGAGAGAGGCCGACTGCCTCTTCTCCCTGCAGATTACACTGCTGCTGGGGAGAGAGACCGGTTGTCTCCTCCTCCTGGGACTCACCCTGCCGCTGGGGAGGGGGCTTGGGTATCCACAGTCCCGATCTGTACAACTCAAGCTCGAGGCACCTTGCCTCTTGGTTCTCCACATACACCTCTTGCATAAATAGGTCTATCATCGCATCTGGAGGATCTGGGCCATATCTGGCTAGTTGCCTCTTTACCTCCACAATGAAGTCGTCATCCTAATAGCGACATATCATGCTGTCTTGGTGTTCCCATAATGCTGCTCATCGCACTAGGATAGCCATCCCACCGCTGAGACCACTGTAACGGAACTCCCCGTACTCCGACCGAGCACCTTCCGTTAAAGAGCCAGCACCACTCCCATAAAAGTCCATAAGCCCCAATACAGCTTCTTAAAGGGCCATACACCCCAGGGCCATAGTCACAGGGGAGGAGGCTGGCAAGCAGGCCTCTCCAGGACCAAGTGGCAAAGGGCACTTTGTCACAGGATTCATTTAATTTCCAATGTGGTTGTTTTTTTGACAATGCCTTCCTCTACTGTTAGAATTACTGGCGCGTGGTCTGGCCATGTTGCTGCTCCATTGGTACACCACAGTCTGCCATTACAGACCACTCTAGATACAAGAAATAAGTCTATGCGTGACTACAAATTATGTGGTATTGAATAGTGTGTATAGTCCCTATTTGTGGGATTCAGAACTCTCCATATATCAATCAAGTAATTTTTAATCAGACATTCGGATGAGTTCCTTGAACCTTGTCTTTGTTTACTATTTATTTTCTTCCCTTTTTGTAATTTTTTATCCGTATCTGTGTAATATCATATTAAAATCACCTCCCATTACCAATTTACCTTGTTTTACTTCTTTCTCCACCTGTGAAATTACTTTTTCTAGAAACTTGACCCCATTTTCATTAGGTGCATAGATATTAACAAGTGTATATATTACATTATTAATTCTACAAATTAAGATCAGAAATCTTCAATTTTTATCTTTGACTTTGTGAATTATTTCCAGTGATAGTGAGTCTTTAACTATTATCAAAACGCCTCTACTTTTTTTTCCTTTGTGAAAGGGGGCTGAAAATATATGTGGGTATTTTTTTTACTATAAATCATTTTTTGTGTACTTTTTAACCAGTGTGATTCTTGTACCATAGCAATATCTATTTTCTCACCAGACAGCATATCAGTCAGGGCTTTCCTTTTATATGGCGAATTCAGGCCTTGTGCATTAATTGTACATAGCTTAATCACCATCCCAGTTTTCCCAATTTCTTATCTTATAGCACCGAGGGGTACATTCATTTCCACATTCATATCTCATCATGCATTCATATCTTATCATGCATTCCAGATTGCCTGCCTATGGTCCCACTTGTTTTTATGGGGCCCCGCACCATCTTTTTTTCTGGTTACTCACTCATTTGGCAACCTATGGGAGTTTCGATACCTCCCACTCGCTTCAAAGGGGGATAGGGGAACGCTCTGCCCTCTCAATCAATTAAACAGTGTGATTTGGGAAACAATCTGCTTCTACATCCAAAATAACCCATTACATTCTGCTAATACCCAGTTGCTCACAAAAGGTGCGGGGCCGGGGGGGGGGGGGGCGGTCACCCCCCAGCCGCGCATCTGAGCACTGCAAGGAAGTTAGGGCAGTTAGGTCCATCAATATATGCTATGCAAAGTCAGTTTGTGCTGTGTATTTGCTCCCCCCCCCCTTTTGGGTTTTATTTACCCAAATAACTTAGAGTATTTTCCCTGAGTTATACTTGGCATTCCGTGTTCCTTATGCCCATATCTCCTGTGTACTCCACGTCAGATGGAGTGATTTGCAATCTCATTAATATAAGCCAGGCCCTGTTATAAATTCGTCGATGGCTTAGGCTAACACAGTATATTTACTAATATGTTAGATATTATGAACAGTTCTTTACAGGAGCAGAGTAAACAAAAAAACTTTCAAGTAATCAGATATGGCTCAATCAGGAATTCAGTAGTAGGTTTATCTTATAAGTATATTCCCCTTGTTCATAGGCTTTGTGAAGGGCTTTTTCCCTCCTTGTAATTAGTAGGCGTATAAAATATACACAAAAAGTAAGTATCAGCTGTGCTTCACATTGGGCATAGAGAAAAAAGGAGTTTCAATATTAGTCTCTTAATGAAAAATATTTCACAGTAATCACTATAACGGAAAAAAACGAAGTTCAATCAGATTTTTAGGAGTAGGTTTATCTTGTTGGGGTGTTTGCTCTTCTTGTGATTAGGAGGCATAGAATGTATCTGCAGTAAGCATATATCAACGGTGATTTACATTTGGCAGAAGGAGAGGAAATTGTAAACGAGGCTAATCAAAAGTTTAAGAGTAGGTTTGTCTTGTTATGACATTTTCCCTCCCTGGCACAAAGGGTCTCCACAACAATGCAATATCAACTGCGCTTCACATTTGGCACGTAGAAAGAATGGGTTTCAATATTATTCCCTCAAGGAAAGTACTTTCCAGTAATCACTATAGAATTAAACGGGGCTCAATCAGGGTTTTCAGGAATAGGTTTATCTTGCAAGTACATTTTCTTGCTCCTAAGCTTTGCAAAGATATATATTCCCTCCTAGTGCTTGAAGGGTATAAAGAGTATTTACAATAAACCGTTATCAACTGTGCAAAATACAGTAGTGAAAAAGGTGATCGGCACTAATCAGAATAAAATTATATAAATACAACAAGTCCAGCAAACACTCGTGTGGCTCCTCCAAGGCACACACAACCCACAGTGAAAAAAAAACAATAAAGTGTTGCGCAAATATTACAAAGTATATACTTATCTTAAATATCACTAGATAATAAACCGTATACATAGACAAAGACAAAAGTAAAAACACACAATGTGTGGCACAGCAATAAATTAACTGGATCAATATATTATCCCCCAATGAAAAGTTACTCACAAAAACAGAGCCTATACACTCTAAGTCCTATCATTAATAACAGTATGTGAATAAGATGCAGTAGAGATGATGGTCCCAAATTCTCCAGTCGGGGGCATAAAAACAGAAGACAGACAAAATAGAAAGGGTGTTTCTGTATTCATCTCTTATCACAAGAGCCAAATCAATAATTTTATAATCGGTCTTTTGATATATTTTCCTTTTGCTCTTCAGTGGATTAGAGCAGCTAACCTTTTACTGAGCTAATAACGGATTTATGATTCTCAATTACATCACAGGTATTTCAGGAAACATTTAGTAGCCTCATAGGTATTTAAGGGTACAGACAGTAATATAAACGTGTCTACTTAGCTCTTCCTTTCAGATCACTCTCCTTTTTGTCAGCCTCCAGTCTTTGCTCAGTAGTTTGTTTCTTTGTCCACTGTCTTTTTGTTTCTTTCGGCTCTTCCCTTTTTTTTTTTGCTATGTGTTTTTTTTCTTTTTATCCTTCCACTGTTTGCTTTTCTTTTTCATGTTCATGTTACTGTTAGGTTTTTTTTTACCTCTTTCTAGTTCTTTCCCCGCGCCTGTCAGCTGTGCTACGGCCACTTCTGTCACCTTCGGTTTTCTCCGCGGTTGCTGTATGGGTTGCTCCTGTCGGTCCCCGCTAGCAGTTCACCTTTTTAATGACATTAGTGGTTTTTATCTTCGGATTTACAAGTCATAAGCATTTTCCGCGGGCTTTGCTACAACGGCTTCTCCCCTGCTATTCTCCGGGCCTCGATTCCCCTCACTCATCCCACAAGCGACGTGCTCACGTCATCACATCCTCCTACTTGACAAAACTTCGGCCTCCACATAGTGAATTTAAAAGGACACTCCCACCAAAAAATGAAAAGGGTTTATTTTTTAAAAATTTTGTGTAGTTGATTTCAGATATGTCTTTTGTTTTTGCTATGTGACTGTTTTTAATAAAATATGTAACTAAACAAGTGTGACTGGGCACCGCCATTTTGTGAAATATAGTGTTTCTGGGTGCCACCCCCCCAGAGACTTAACAGCATACATTTCTCACTTTGGGGCTTGGGACACAGAATGCAGTCTAGAAGTATGAATTCTGACCATAGACTTGCATTGAATGGGAGGGTAATGTAACTATTGCATCATAAGGGGACAGAGTTATGATCCATTTGATCAGCTTAATCTCCTCTTCCTGGAATGGGTTAGTGGGTTGGGCTAAGCGGCGATCCAGCTCTTCCAGCCGCTAAAGTTACGTTCAGGGGAAGGTGAAAATTCAGGTAGGGTGAAGACACTGAGAAAGGCACAAGCTTGATGGGGAAAGGGGAACCAACAATATAAAGTCACGGCAGCTTCCATGACTCCCATTAAGTTTCTTTACCTTTTTATCAGGCATGTCATCATTTTAATGAGACACTGTGTACAGTGTCATGCATTCATTAACAAGCCAATCTAATAATTCTCTGTTGTCATACTCTCTAGCTAGTAATGTGACAGGCAGTGCATTGAAAAACAGATCTCTAAATTCTGTAGATTAAAAATGCAGCCTGTTCTGTAGGAGGAATTACATTCTGAAGAAATATCTTGGACTTTGGTGATATTTAAATTATACACAGCGTTCTTAAAGACTGAGCCTTTTATATAGTTTGCATACTTTGTAAACCCTCAAAGTTTATAATTACTTGCAAAAGTCCACACTACATAGCGTTTCTTGTGGACATCATCATCCATTCCCAAAGACTGCATTGCCCCTTCAAAGATTCTAAATGAGAAGCAATATTAGCAGTTCTCTTTTTAGTGAATTCAGAAACAGTCTCCCTCAGGAATTTAATTACCTTAGGGGCATCATAGATAGGTATGGGTGACTTCTTGGTCCCCTTTTCCTCTCCCTTAGAGGCATGGAAGCGCCCTCTGATCGGGGTGTTTTGGCTTTGTTGGCACCTTGTAACGCCACACTTATTCATCTTTATCAGAGGAATTGTATGTAACATAATTTTTAACCACCTTGTCCTGAAGTGATTTGACAGAAACCAGTTGATTAACCTGTTCCTTCAAAGCTTTCAGTAAATGTGCACAGACACTTTCACTCAGATCCCCACTACAAAAAATCAATAAACTGTGTTTTTCTGTTGTGTGGTCTCTTCAATACACTGTGTAACAACAGCAAATGAACTGCTGTTGGTGTGAGAATACACCAGATGACACGGTGGGTAAGGATCAGGGCCCTAATACCTCACATTTTACAAGGTCAGGTTTAACGGAACCATGTGGTGGAAGCCGTATATAATATGGATATAATATTATCAAAGCAAAAACAAATAATAAAATCTAAAAGACAAACATGGAATAGACACTTAGACACAGAGGAAATACCTGTAGACTGCACAACAAAGGACTGGACAGAAATGGGTGTGGTTTAAAGAGAAGTAAACTAACAAGGCAGAGGAAATCAGAAAACCTGGAATTAAACATAAAGACAGGCAGAAATATTGGCAAATATGGGGGCAGAATGGCAAGTCTGAGGGGCGGATTGGCAAATAAAAGGAAATCAAAACAACAAATGCATTTTGACAATGATAGGTTTTATTAAATATGGGAAAAAAACTGTTTACATGTGAATTATTGTTTACTAGTGTTTTGTGTAAGGTCTTCTCATATTTACTGGGGCCTCACAATACTTGTAGCCCTTGGGCCTACAATGTCTTAATCCGCCCTAGGTTGATACAAACCATTTTGGATAACATTTTACATTTCTCTGTTATTCAGGGCGTTTATGTTCACTCCTGTTTATCTAGTAATAATTTGATGGTATGATCTTAGTCCTACAAACCTGAGTTGGCAAAGATTCAGAATTGCAAGTAATTTCTTAGTTTGGTTAGGGAAACATTATATCTCTACAGAACTACCAATATAGAACTTATCTTTCAATCCTTGGACTTGTGAGTCTGTATTCAAATATGTCTCCACAACAATGCATCAGGCCTTAAGTGCTCAATACACAGGGGCATCAGGCACATAGTAGCGCCATGCGGGAGGCGCGGTTAGTTCACAATCACTGTGTGTAGTAGTCGTACTAATTGAGAATGCTGTATTCACCACTTAAAATGTTCTGGCATGACTAGAAATGTCCACCTTGCCGTGCTTTAGCTACTATCAGAAGGGGCGGCAACCAAGGAAGTACCCTTAAGCAGAGGGAAACTAAATGGATCAATACACTTGACACCATCTCACCCAGAAGTCATAACAAGGATTATGAACTTTTTTGTAAAGGGTGTTTTCATTTAAAATTGTATTTTGTGTTTTTATTGGGCATGTGACTGCTAATTGTACCCCATGCAACATGTACCTCGACACACCCTGATCTAGGATTTCGTACTGGTTTTAGTTATCTGGATTAACCTTTTATACCCCATTCCTTTGACCCCTTTTGGCATGTCTTGATAAAAGTTTGTTCAAACCCGTCCTTTATTCACTTGCTATCTTTGTTCTTCTATTTCTAAAAAACTGGTCTCTACTTTTTGTATCTAATTTTTCTCTTTTTCCCTTCCTCCTTTTTGGTATGTTATCTACCTTTTTCTTTTTGTTCCCTGTCACCGGACTCCGTTTATAAATACATTTTCTTAACTATTCCCCTACTTTTTGTTTCTTTGATATTCCTCTATTTTGTATTTATTTATTTGTATTTTTTTTTTCTGTGTGTTATATCATTTCTGCTTTTTGTATATATCTTTATTTTTACATTTATATTTTACTTTCTCCTGCTCTGCATCCATCTAGACCATCCCTCCTCTGTTCTCTTGTGTGTTTTTGAGAGTTATAAATTGTATTCCTTATTTGCTTTTCTTTTTTTGGGCTTTATTTATAAAAACATTTTATTATCTCTCCAAATATTTGTATATAAAAAAAAATCTTTTTTCGTTTCTCTTTTTGTGTTTTTTTTATTTTAATTGTATGGTCTTTCTTTCGTTTTATACTCTGTGAAGATGTGACTGTTATCCCTCCTAATATGTCTAATACACCTATTATTTTTCATCCAATACAGACTGGACTGTATCCCACTCTTGTCTCGTTATGCTTGCTCCATTTTTCACCTTAGAAGCTGGACAAAGTTTTTCTCTGTTTTGATGCCCATTCTGGACAATAACTATTTTACAACTTAGCTATGTGTGTGTTTAAAAAAAGTGCCTGCTTGCTTCTTAAATTAATCCCCCCCGTATCATATACTGTATTTTAAGGACAGATAGGGTTATCACTTGAGACCATTTTTTTTTTAAACTTAACCCTTTGTGTACTGTATAAATTTTAAGTGTAAAAATGTAAAAAAAGTTTTTTTTTGGGGCACAGTATATATCTTTCCTCTCTCCCTCTGATACAAGATCAAAGTGACTCAATGAGAGAGGGGAAGGATTTTGACAATCAGTGTTCACACAACACTGATTGACATTTACTGTATTTTTTGTATTTATTGCATGTGATCAATGTGATTGATTTTCACATAGATCACGTCAATAAATGCAAAAAATAATGGTTGATCCTGGCCTGCATTGTGATAAGCCTCATGACTACTGTCACTTCAGTGTTACTTTAAGACTGCCCATGGGCGGTCCCAGCGGCCATATTTTTTGTTGCTTTGATGGATAGCCTTCACTTGTGGGGCTTCACGGAAAGCCGAAAATTGTGTAACTTGCAGCAAAAACACACCGATTGCACTATTTTAAACACAACCCGTACATGTATGGGCATTGTCACCAATGCGTTGCATTGGGAGCCCATACATGTACATGCATTGTCAAGAAGGGTTAAAATGCCTGTTATGGACATTTTCTAGTGATGCCAGAACATTTTATACAATGAATACAGCATTTACATTTAGCTGGTCTACTACACACACTGATCTGAACTAGCCTCGCCCCCGCATAGTTACTATGTTGCCGATGGTCCAGATCAGGGCCATCTTTAACGCGGGGCAAACGGGGCAGCTGCCCTGGGCCCAGTTACTCCTGGGGGGCCCAGCGCATTGTGCTTGTGAACGTTTGTTTTCCGGCAAGCCGCATCCGCTGGATGCGACGACCCAAAAAAAAAAAACCCCCAAAAAACTGACGCCGGATGTGACGTCACGTCACATCGGGTGACTGTTTCCCTCCTCCGTGCAGTGCACATCCGGCTGGGGACACGGAGCAGAAGCATGTAAGTACTAGGGAAGGGAAGTGGGGGGAGGGGTTTGGGAGGTATAACAGGCATCTGACTGGCACAATATTACAGGCATCTGACTGGCTCAATATTACAGGCATCTGACTGGCACAATATTACAGGCATCTGACTGGCACAATATTACTGGGCTCTGACTGGCACAATATTACAGGCATCTGACTGGCACACTATTACTGGGCTCTGACTGGCACAATATTCCTGGGCTCTGACTGGCACAATATTACTGGGCTCTGACTGGCACAATCTTACAGGCATCTGACTGGCACAATATTACTGGGCTCTGACTGGCACAATATCACTGGACTCTGACTGGCACAATATTACTGGGCTCTGACTGGCACAATATTACAGGCATCTGACTGGCCAAATATTACAGGCATCTGACTGGCACAATATTACTGGACTCTGACTGGCACAATATTCCTGGTATCTGACTGGCACAATATTACTGGGTTCTGACTGGCACAATATTACTGGGCTCTGACTGGCACACTATTACTGGGTTCTGACTGGCACAATATTACTGGTATCTGACTGGCACAATATTCCTGGGCTCTGACTGGCCCAATATTCCTGGGCTCTGACTGGCACAATATTACTGGGCTCTGACTGGCACAATCTTACAGGCATCTGACTGGCACAATATTACTGGGCTCTGACTGGCACAATATTACAGGCATCTGACTGGCACAATATTACAGGCATCTGACTGGCACAATATTACTGGGCTCTGACTGGCACAATATTACTGATATCTGACTGGCACACTATTACTGGGCTCTGACTGGTACAATATTACAGGCATCTGACTGGCACAATATTACTGGGCTCTGACTGGCACACTATTACTGGGCTCTGACTGGCACACTATTCCTGGTATCTGACTGGCACACTATTCCTGGGCTCTGACTGGCACAATATTCCTGGTATCTGACTGGCACAATATTCCTGGGCTCTGACTGGCACAATATTCCTGGGCTCTGACTGGCACAATATTACTGGGCTCTGAATGGTACAATATTAGTGGGCTCTGAATGGCACAATATTACTGGGCTCTGACTGGCACAATAATACTGCGCTCTGAATGGCACAATATTACTGGCATCTGAAAGGCACAATATTACAGGCATCTGACTGGCACAGTATTACTAGGCTCTGAATGGCACAATATTACAGGAATCTGACTGGCACAATATTACTGGCATCTGAATGGCACAATATTACTGGGCTCTGACTGGCACAATATTACTGATATCTGACTGGCACACTATTACTGGGCTCTGACTGGTACAATATTACAGGCATCTGACTGGCACAATATTACTGGGCTCTGACTGGCACACTATTACTGGGCTCTGACTGGCACACTATTCCTGGTATCTGACTGGCACACTATTCCTGGGCTCTGACTGGCACAATATTCCTGGTATCTGACTGGCACAATATTCCTGGGCTCTGACTGGCACAATATTCCTGGGCTCTGACTGGCACAATATTACTGGGCTCTGAATGGTACAATATTAGTGGGCTCTGAATGGCACAATATTACTGGGCTCTGACTGGCACAATAATACTGCGCTCTGAATGGCACAATATTACTGGCATCTGAAAGGCACAATATTACAGGCATCTGACTGGCACAGTATTACTAGGCTCTGAATGGCACAATATTACAGGAATCTGACTGGCACAATATTACTGGCATCTGAATGGCACAACAATGATGGCATCTTTATGGTACAATAATACTGGTAATGGGCAAATTGGCTGGGGCATCTTAATTGTACAATATTACTGGTATCTGAATGGCACAATAATACTGGCATATTAATGGGAAAAATGTCTGTGGCATATAAATGGCAAAATAATACTGGCATATTGATGGGCACATTGACTGTGGCATATTTAATGGACACATGGTGTCATATTTTAACAGGCAGACTGTCTGTTGCATATGCAATGACAAAGTGACTGTGACATGTTCTGTGGGGAAAAATAACATGTACTATGGGGGAAAGTGACAATGTGGCTTTTTTCTGCATGGGCAGTTCAGTGGAACAAAGTAAACCTGGTATGTTCTGTGGGGCAAATTTACACTGTAGCATGCAAAATGGTGTGGGTTCAATATGAGTGCAAGACATGTGCTGTGGGTGCAATTTAGGTGCATGACAAGTGCTGTGGGTGCAATATAGGTGCATGCCAAGTGCTGTGGGTGCAATATAAGTGCATGACAAGTGCTGTGGCTACTCTATGGGGCTGTGTTAAGTCCTTTAGGTGCAATGTGGGTGCAGAAAAAGGGAATAAAAACAAGAAATGCATTCAAAATGTTTCAATAACATTTTTATTACATATGAAAATAGTTGAATATAATATTAAGAAGTTCATATAAGTATAAATTAGACATGTGCAAAACTAAAATTTTCGTTACGTTTTCGTCCATTCGGACGAAAATGTTATTTATTTCGTCTAAAACGAATTTCGTTCATTAATGCATTCGTTTCAGACGAAATTCGTTCATTATTTTCGTTTCGTTCATTATTATTCGTTCGTTTTATAGAATACAATGTAATATTATTGGCTTTCTATAAACCGAACGAGAGCCCCATTCATAAGAAATTCTTATGAATTGGGCTCTCGTTCGGTTCATAGAAAGGCAATAGTATTACTTGTATTCTATAAGCCGAAAGTCTATAAACCGAACGACTTTCGGTTTATAGACTTTCGGCTTATGGAATACATGTAATCCTATTGCTAGTCTATAAACCGAACGACTTTCGGTTTATAGAATAGCCATAGGTTTACATGTATTACATAAGCCGAAAGTCTATAAGCCGAAAGTCTATAAGCCGAAAGTCTATAAACCGAAAGTCGTTCGGTTTATAGGCTGTCGGCATTTAACTATACAGAGACAGAGTCTCCATTCATAAAATTATGAATGGAGACTTTGTCTCCGTGTAGTAAAATGCCGAAAGCCTATAAACCGAACGATTTTCGGTTTATAGACTTTCGGCTTATGTAATACATGTAATCCTATGGCTATTCTATAAACCGAACGTTCGGTTTATAGAATAGGAATAGGAATACATGTATTCCATAAGCCGACAGCCTATAAACCGAACGTTCGGTTTATAGGCTGTGGGCATTTTACTACACGGAGACAAAGTCTCCATTCATAATTTTATGAATGAGAGTCTCCGTATAGTTAAATGCCCACAGCCTATAAACCGAACGTTCGGTTTATAGGCTGTCGGCTTTTAACTATACGTTTGTCTCCATTCATAATTCTATGAATGGAGACTCTGTCTCCGTATAGTTAAATGCTATTGTATGCTATAAACCGACTCTATTTCGGCTTATAGAATGCAATAGTACTACGAATGGACGAATGAACGAATGATTTTCCTTTATTAACGATTCGTTCATTCGGCTTTCGTTAGCTTAGCATTTTCGTTCTTCGTTTTTCGGGCGAATGGACGAAAATGCAATTTTCGGACGAAAATGCATTAGTCCGAAAACGAATGCACATGTCTAGTATATATTCACATGCAAATTGCTTTTTTAATAAAAAATTATAATATAAAAAAATTCTTGTTTTTATTTCCTTTTATGTGACAATGCTGACTCTCTCTTTCCCTTGCCCCCAGATTTGTCGCTCTCCCCCCCTTAGTGTTGTCTCTCTCTCACCCTCCCTTTGGCTCCCCCCTCGCTCCCCTTGTGTCTGTCTCTTCCCCCCTTCCCTCCCCCTGTTTCTCTCTGCCCCCCTCCCCTTGTTTCTGTCTCTTCCCCCCTCCCTCCCCTTGTTTCTCTCCCCCCCCCTCGTTACTCTGCCCCCCCCCCTTGTTATTCTGTCCCCCCCTCACCTGTTTCTTGCTCCCTGGTGGCTAGTGGGGGCAGCCGGGGGATGTATGCACTATACATAATAGACGGAAGTGTCGGGCAGCATGGTGGTTGTCTGCACGATTCGTGCAGACATCCCCCAGCTGCCCGATTCTCCCTGGTGGCTAGCGAGGCAGCGAGGATGTCTGCGCGATGAGCGAGACCTCCCCTGCTGCCGCCTGGAACGACCGCCAGGACTTTTATGAGGAAGCCGGAAGTACCCAGCTTCATCATAGAAGTCCCGGCGGTCATGCCGGGCGGCAGCAGGGGAGATCTGCGCTCATCGCGCAGACATCCCCTGCTGTTAGAGAGGGGGATCCAGGTCCCCTGCAGCTCTGCTGGGGACCTGGATCCCAGTCTTATAGTCTGACCTCAATTTGAGGTCAGATTATAAGACAACCTCGATTATAAAAGGGGTATTAACACTTCCCTTGCTGATCACAGTTTCTTTTTACTGTGATCCGTTTCCTTCCAAGTTTATGGACCTCATTTAGTTTTTTAAAATAAATTTTATTTTGTACATTTTTACTATATTACTTATATTCTTTTCATGTATTAATGTAATTACAGTTAACTCCTACAAGCCTGTGCTGTGATTATGACCAGAGCAAACGTTAACCTGTTTGTGACGTTCTATGCCGTCCTGATTAAAGTCGTTAGGACGGCATAGTACGTCCTGTGTTAAACAGCTCATATCGCGGCTCGGATCATGCTGCAGGCACTTGCAGCGGGATCCCACCTGTCAGATGAGGCCATTTTAAATGGCCTCAGTCTGACAGGGGAAATTTAGCTGGTGCTCAAAAACGAGCACCAGCTACATTTCTCTAAATCGTGCGTGACTTCCGAAAGGGCTTGCAATTTTTGGGCAGGGACCCACAGGGTCTATTAAGACCCTGATTGGGTCTCTGCCATAGTGTTCCTGGCTAACGATCACCTTGTGATCAGTGGCCAGGAACAAATCGTGACGTTTTGGTGCTTACGTCATTTGGCACGCAAGCACCATGCGTCACAAAGGGGTTAAAACTCTCCACTTTTTTCAATTTATTTTTTAATACTAAATTCAAATTATTTCATACTATTCGCAATTCTATAAACTGAAATAGAGTCGGTTTATGGAATACCAATAGCAAAATACATAAACCGACATAATGAACGAATTTCGGTTTATGGAATTGGCAATGGCATTCTATAAACCGACTCTATTTCGGTTTATAGTAATGCCATTGCAAATAGCATTACATTATACATTCCATAAACCGAACGTTGTTCGGTTTATAGACTTTCGGCTTATAGAACAGCAATAGCATTACATGTATTCTATAATCCGAACGTCGTTCGGTTTATAGACTTTCGGCTTATAGAATACTATTGGCTTTCTATAAACCGAACTAGAGTCGAGTCCCCATTCATAAGAAATTCTTATGAATGAGGAGGGACTCTAGTTAGAGTTAGAACGTATAACGACGTTCGGTTTATAGACTTTCGGCTTATAGAACAGCAATAGCATTACATGTATTCTATAAACCGAACGTCGTTCGTTTTAAAGACTTTCGGCTTATAGAATACATGCAATGCTATTGGCTTTCTATAAACCGAAAGAGTCCCAATTCATACGAATAGGTCAATTGACCTATTCGTATGAATGGGAACTCAATTTCGGTTTATAGAAAGCCAATAGCATTACATGCATTCCATAAACCGAAAGTCATTCATGTCGGTTTATGGAATGTACAATGCTATTGGTATTGTATAGACCGACTCTTTTCGGTTTAGAATGCCAATAGCACGAATGGACGAATGAACGAATGATTTTCGGTTTATAGACTTTCGGCTTATAGAACAGCAATAGCATTACATGTATTCTATAAACCGAACGTCGTTCGTTTTAAAGACTTTCGGCTTATAGAATACATGCAATGCTATTGGCTTTCTATAAACCGAAAGAGTCCCCATTCATACGAATAGGTCAATTGACCTATTCGTATGAATGGGAACTCAATTTCGGTTTATAGAAAGCCAATAGCATTACATGCATTCCATAAACCGAAAGTCATTCATGTCAGTTTATGGAATGTACAATGCTATTGGTATTGTATAAACCGACTCTATTTCGGTTTAGAATGCCAATAGCACGAATGGACGAATGAACGAATGATTTTCGTTTATTAACCATTCGTTCATTCGGATTTTGTTAGTTAATATTTTCGTTATTCGTTTTTCGGACGAATGGACGAAAATGCTATTTTCGTCCGAAAATGCATTCGTCCGAAAACGAATGCACATGTCTAGTATAAATGCAACTAGTGAGAGAGAGCGAGATGTGTATAGATATTTAGAAATATATATGAACATATGTAAGTGCTCTCTAATATCTGTGTATATGTTTGTCATTTAGGTAATGAGTAGTTGTAGTGCAGTGTTGCATAGTAAGATGGTATACATATTGCAGCCATATATATATATTTTGTATCCAAATATACATGACTAAGGAACCATCTACTTAGAGAGCCCCACTGTAAAAAACCTATATACCCCCAATAAAGGACACCACACCAGATTGGAGTTCGAAGGCCACAGCGTTTATTTTAAAACCACACTGTGACAAATATAAACTTTAATAACATTATTGACATATCATAACATATATGAACAAATATATACATAAGGCTAATAATACAAACTATTAGCCTTTCCCTTGGCAAGATCCCGTGAGAATTGGCCCCCAAGCGCAATCGTAACATTGTATTCCGGTGGTAGGAAAAACCAACAGCCGCATCCTCCTAGCTGGTGGTATCATTCCCCGAACCACTCCTCAGGAACCTGCCCTGAGGAGATTGTGCACTGCCGTCCATTGGACAGTGCACCCATCGTAGCCCTCCCTGTGAGGGCCACCTGCTCAGGAGCCAATTCTCGTAGGAACCCCTGCCACCACACGGGAATACGAAGCCAAAATCTGGGGAGGGAGGGAGGGAAAATCTCTTTTGTTAAATTGATCGTAATGAACATCAAAAAACTCCCACCTCTATATACTAATCTATATCCCACCCACTTAGGGGAAACTTTACTGGATACCCAGCCTGTCACTCCCAGGAGGACACATGCCTGGGACATGATCAACCACTATACAATGTAACTGTTAGGTAAAAACCCCCTGATCTGATCATGAGTCAGGGACATGTAGCCCTTACTCATAATGCTTAAATCCAGGGCCTCCTGGAGGACCCATGCCTGGGACATGATCAACCACTATACAATATAACTGTTAGGTAAAACCCATGATCTGATCATGATTTAGAGTCATGTAGCCCCTTACTGATAATGCTTATATCCAGGGTTATCTGGAAGACCCATGATTGGGCAATAATTAACCACTAACAATGCAACTGATAGGTAAATCTCCTGATCTGGTCACAAGTCATGTAGCCCTTCCTGTTAATGCTTAAATCTAGGGCTTTCTTGACTAAGGAACCATCTACTTAGAGAACCCCACTGGAAAAAACCTATATCCCCCCAATAAAGGACACCACACCAGATTGGAGTTCGAAGGCCACAGCGTTTATTTTAAAACCACACTGTGACAAATATAAACTTTAATAACATTATTGACATATAATAACATATATGAACAAATATATACATAAGGCTAATAATACAAACTATTAGCCTTTCCCTTGGCGAGATCCCGTGAGAATTGGCCCCCAAGCGCAATCGTAACATTGTATTCCGGTGGTAGGAAAAACCACCAGCCGCATCCTCCTAGCTGGTGGTATCATTCCCCGAACCACTCCTCAGGAACCTGCCCTGAGGAGATTGTGCACTGCCCCCCATTGGACAGTGCTCCCATCGTAGCCCTCCTTGTGAGGGCCACCTGCTCAGGAGCCAATTCTCGTAGGAACCCCTGCCAAAGCCAATATGGGTCTAACCTGAAACATTATTGGCACCCCACACCACCACCGCCTTCTCCAGACCTGAGCGGATATCTAAGCACCACATATCCAACTCAATATCATTGAGATGGACGCCATCTAAACGGAGCAATCCGCCCAGGTCCGCCTCAATCTCCGGGTGACGAACCACAATCCCACCCTGAAAAGCCACCAAACGGGAAACAGCCTTATTGGCCTTGCACCGAGCACGCTCAACCCCACGTCTAGAAGCCGCCCCCGCCAAATTAAACGTGGAAGGATCTCAGACCAAACCACCATGATCCCTAGGTACGAGGACCAAATATGAAGAAGGGACAATTTGATGTGGTGAATAAGATCCTTATTCGGCACCTGGCAGAGGTCATTACCCCCGGCATGCAAAACCAAAACCTGGGGCACCCCATGCAGCTGAACCAGGCAGGTAAGTTCGCCCTCTACACGCTCCCACAGGAGACCCTGAAAACCCAACCAACGAACCACCACCATGGATAGAGGAAAATCCAGTTGCCTACCACTCCTTCGTACCGTGGCGCGCCGAGCTGCCCAATAAACATAGGAGTGCCCCAAGATCCAAATCAAACACCTGCTAGGGGAAGAACCTGCCAAAATCAAGAAAAACATTATTAGCAAACAAAAGGGTGTATACCCCCCAATTTATTTATTTTTTTAAACACGAACCAATGGCCACCTATAAGCAACCTTAAGGTAAGCATAAACAAACTAAAACAGTCCAGAATGATACAAGAGAGATCCCAAAATTCTACACCAAATGAGGGCGAATATAGGAGCGAAACCTGGCCGACTCCCATCTCCCAATATTCAGAATGACCTCATCCGGAAGGCCCCACCGAGACACCTCAGTGGCGGCCCCACTTCGGAACGAATGAGAACCAAACTCAGAGGGAGACAAACCAAGACGCCTCAAACAGACCTTAAAAATCCTAAACAAACTGAAAACGAGACATAAAAGAGCCATCCTCATGTAACAATAAGGAACCCGGAAGATCCGGGCGCACCTCCAAGAATAGAGACACACATAGCAAGGGGCAGGACGGGGAACCAGGAAAGGAGCCAAGGCAAATCCTCATACCTCGACCAGATTGGTCCGTTTTTGACCGACGCAACAACAGAACAACATGATCTGAACCAACAGACACATCACCCTTCAACAAACCCCCCTAAGTCTTATGATTAGGACTAACCAGCTCCCCGATGCGGAGGGCCCCAAAAAACGCAAAAGAAAAAGCCAAGCGAAAAGGCAGGGACTCATAAGAAGACCGACACAAAACCTGAAGCTGCTCCAAAAGACTGAGCAAAAGATCAAAAGTCACCCGCCGTCGCCGGTCCACCTGGCAAAACCCCCGACGATAACCTTTTAGGGATTGACGGACCAGGATATCTTTTGTCAAATCAGGTAACCCAACCAATTTGAAATAAAAAGCTGGAGCAGACACCCTACGATTCATACCAGAAACAGAAATACCGGAACCAAAAGAGGAGCCAACAAACCCAAGTAACACCGCCACCATACCGGAATGCGAAGAGGGAGTGCCAGCCAGACGGAGAAATTCCAACCACTCCCGCCATACTCCTGAGTAGGAGGCCCAAGTGGATGGAGCCATTGACCTCTGCAGCAGGGTCAAGACGTGTCGTCCACCAGACTCCAAATTCAAGCAGGACAAGGATGACCTTCCCCCTCCGCGTCCGGGGCCAAAACCCAAAACCGTTCCATCTGCTGACGAGACAAGGCATCGGCAATAGTATAAAAAACACCCGGGATATGAGAAGCCCTAACCCTCATATTGAGTTGAAGACAGCGCAAAAGTGTCGCAGAAGGCGAATTACCGGAGGGGAAGAAGCAGACACATTATTAATAGCCTGCACCACTGACATACTGTCGCACTGAAAACAGACTTTTCTGGTACACAAGCGAGGCCCCCCAAATTTCAACCGCCACCACAACAGGAAAAAGCTCCAGTTAAGTAAGTAAGGTTTCGAACAAGGCCCGCAGACGCCCAGGCAAGGGGCCAACAATCCGCACACCAAGCACCCTGAAAATATGCCCCAAATCCAACAGACCCAGAAGCATCGGTCCAGAGATGAATGTCCGCATTAGACACCGATCTCTCCAACCACAATGACTTACCATTGAAGTCTGCTAGAAAGGCACCCCAAACCTTCAAATCATCTTTATGCTCACGTGTAAGCCATATAAAATGATGCGGGGAACGAACGCCAGCCGTAGCCAAAGAGAGTCGTCGACAAAATATCCTCCCCATTGGGATAATGCGACAGGCAAAATTCAACTTCCCCAACAAAGACTGGAGCTGGCGCAACGTAACCTTACGAGCAGCCAAGGACTGGGAGACCAACGACCGCATGTCCAAAACCTTGTCTACTGTCAAACGGCACAAACGGACCCGGATGCAGCCGCAGGGCCTGGAGCAGAAGATGTCCCTGGACGCATGGAATCATCCCTGGTGCAATAAATGCTGGGCACCTGTTGAGAAGATAGTCCAGGGAGCTGCTGCTGAAGGGCTGAATCCTGCCCAATAGAGTGTCCAGGGAGCCGCAAATGAAATTCTGGCTCCTGCTGAGAGAACAGAGAAGGGCTCCAACCCTCTCTCTCCCGCTGTGAAACCCGTTGCCTATCAACCGGAATTGACGAATCGCCGACATCCACTTCTCCGGATGCGACATCACTTCCAGGGTCACCAGGAACCAGTGACCCCGCACCGAAGTGACGCGGCCGCCATTACTTCGGTGGAAGAAACCCTGCGAGGGACCAGAGGCATGGGAAGCACCAACAACGGAAGGAAACGCACTTCTGGAGTCCCTCTGACCACGTGACCCGCCACCGGAAGTGCCAGGACAGCCATCATTCCAGCGCAGCAAGGCAGACCCAGGAGCTGAAGCGGAAGTTCACCCACAGCAAAGCGTCCAGTAGGAGAGGGCCCTGGGGAAATTAGCAGGAGACTTGGAGGTCTTCTTACCACCTTTAGGCCGGGCAGACACCAAAGGAGCAGACCTGGAGGAGGTGGGGTCAGGGCTGAGCCGTAAGGGAGGCCTAGAGGCAGGGCCATCTTTAACATTGACTGGACCCTGGGCAAACATTTGTTTGGGGCCCCTGGACCCCACCCCTCATTCCCGGCATGCAATCACACCCTCCACCCTAATACCTCCCTACAAAAAAAATAAACACACACTTGCTTTGTGTGTGTGTGTAATGTATAGGTGGTTTATATAATATTTAGATTGTGTGTGTGTGTATATATGACTTACACAGAAAACCTTACACAGTCAGATAGACACACTTACACACACAGTCAAACTTAAACACACACACACTCGTTTGTCCCCCTCCCTGCTCACTTACCTTACATTTGCAGGGACGGGGCTGTTTCTTCTGTGCGTGGCACCATGTGTTCTGAGCACCGGTATGTCACGGATATCTGGTGCTCTAACATGCTCTGTGAGGGGGCGGAGATTTCTCCCCTCACGTGACACATATACATACACTTACACAGACACCCTTACACACACACAGTCACCCTTACATACACAGTTAAACACACCCTTACACACAGTCACACTTACACAAAAATACACAAACACTCTTAGACATACACAGACACCCTTACACACAGTCACACTTACAGATACACTTACACACACACACACACACTCCTAGACAGCCTTACACACAGTCACACACTTACATTTTATTTATTTTTACTGGAAAAACTAACAGTCACACTTACATACACACACTGTTATACACACCCTTACACACAGTCACACTTACACAGAAATAAACACACTCTTAAACACACAATCACCCTTACACATATACATACACAGACAACCTTACACACAGTCACACATACACGCCCACACGTAGACACACACACTCACACGCTTACATTTTTTTTTTACCAAAAGAAAATAAACATATTCCCTTGTGACACTAACAGTCACACTTACACATATACATACACAGACACCCTTTGTCTCCCCACTGTTCTCTCTGTCCCCCGTTGTCTCCCCAGTTTTCTTTCTATCTCCCCACCCCAGTGTTCTCTCTATCCTCCCTCCCCTCCCTAATGTTCTCTCTATCCTCCCTCCCCTCTGTTCTCTCTATCCTCCCTCCCCAATGTTCTCTCTATCCTCCCTCCCCTCCCCTCTGTTCTCTCTATCCTCCCTCCCCAATGTTCTCTCTATCCTCCCTCCCCTCCCCAATGTTCTCTCTATCCTCCCTCCCCTCCCCAATGTTCTCTCTATCCTCCCTCGCCACCCCACTGTTCTCTCTATCCTCCCTCCCCTCCCCACTGTTCTCTCTATCCTCCCTCCCCTCACCCTGTTCTCACCTTCCCGGCCCCAGTGGTCTCTCCTACATGAGTGGAGCGCGGGGAGACGCAGGCAGCATGTGCGCAGTGTGTGTTAAACACATCGGGATTTCCGATGCTCTGAACCAACACTACGCGCGGGGAGCGCGAGCAGCATGGATTGAGTGCTCAGTGTGTTTAACACACACTGAGCACATGCTGCCTGCGTCTCCCCGCTGAGGGAGCCGGGGAGAGCAGAGAACGCTGGGCGCACCTGCACTATGCGATCAGTGCTGATCGCATAGTGCAGGTGCAGTTACGGAGGGGCAGCGGGACCACCTGGCAGCTGCCTTGGGCCCCCCAGGAGTAAGTGGGCCAGGGGCAGCTGCCCCGTTTTCCCCGCGTTAAAGACGGCCCTGCCTAGAGGCCCGGGAACCGGCAGGCCTACTGCTGGGCTGGGCAGAAGAGGTGGAAGGAGCAGGGTCCATAACATCTCCAAATTTTTCTTGCAGCCAAGAGTCACCTCTTTGAAGAGCAGCCCTCCTGATACCCTCCAACATATCCTCCAAGGAAACAGCCATACTGCAAGCACTGCATCACAAAAGGACAACACTCCAGCAGCAAGGAAAGCAGGACAGATAAAATCTCTTTTGTTAAATTGATCGTAATGAACATCAAAAAACTCCCACCTCTATATACTAATCTATATCCCACCCACTTAGGGGAAACTTTACTGGATACCCAGCCTGTCCCTCCCAGGAGGACACATGCCTGGGACATGATCAACCACTATACAATGTAACTGTTAGGTAAAACCCATGATCTGATCATGATTTAGAGTCATGTAGCCCCTTACTGATAATGCTTATATCCAGGGTTATCTGGAAGACCCATGATTGGGCAATAATTAACCACTAACAATGCAACTGATAGGTAAATCTCCTGATCTGGTCACAAGTCATGTAGCCCTTCCTGTTAATGCTTAAATCCAGGGCTTTCTGTTTATACACTGCAATTATACACGTAATATACACATTTTATACAATGCAATAAAAATACTCACTGCAAGTCCAATTGTGTGTGTGCTTATTAATATGTTTTTTGTGTGTGTGGGGGGCTAACATTGCGATGGATGGCGGGATTGCATGCAGGGTCCAGGGGGCCCAAGCAAATGCTTGCCCAGGGTCCAATCACTATTAAAGACGGCCCTGGTCCAGATACTATGGCCACTCCCCCTGGATATAGATGATGACATTACTGAGAAAGAGCTCACAAATGCGAGCGTGCCCTTCAAGATTGTCACGATCAGTTGGCTGACCTCAACTACATGTACTGAGCATGATCGCCAGTACATATCTACCTCAATCTGGCTGAAGACATTGAGAAACTTTACATGGTGTTGTTTGGAAGCAAGCATGTGCGAACAATCTCACATGATTTACAGCGTTAGCCAGCATGTATGTGCGAACAATCTTGCAAATATTGACAGCAAGCTGGGCAAGTATAAATTGTAAATCTGTGGTACATAGAAGGGGTCAGTTAATACAGGGGGGCTCAGGTACATAGAGGGGGGTTGTCACGAACGCGGGCTATTGGCCCGGCTGAGTCAGTGGAGAGTGTGTGGGAGTGAAAGGGTTAATGACACCAGATCCCTGGTTACCTGTTGCTAGTCCCAGCAACCACTAAATTAACCCCTGCAATACCTCCTACACTGTTACCCTAGTACAATTTGCTGCCACCACCAAGAATTTATATCCGGGCGTCTTCGGTTACCCCAAACACAGTACAATATAGTATCACAACCTTACTTTAATGATCAGACACATATATAATTAACCCTCTGGTAACGTGTTCTACCTGAGCTATCCTCAGAAGAGTGAGTTCATATTAGAGAACAAAGACAAGAGCTGATTAAGTAAACATTTAATCTGAAAAAAGGCTTCACAGTGCTTGTACAAGAAATACAGAAATAGATGACATCCAGAAATACAAAGTATAAGTGCAAAACAGTCCATAAAATAAAATAGGAGAAAACACAAGAAATCCTTACATATAATTACCGATATATATAATCCTTGTAGGAGATTCAGATGGTAAAGTTCTCCATACAGTTGTTAAAAAGAAATCTCAATTTGTACAATCCAACATTCTGATTAGATAGATCCCTGGTGATTTTCTAAGAGACCAGCCCCCCTGGGTGGATCATAGGGGCTTGGCCTGACAATTTATGGCCCACTCCATCATACCTGTACAGGGCACTAGTGTGGATAGTTACCTACAAACACAATAAGCTTATCAAAACGTGTCTTGTACTGTATAACACCATAATTTAGTTAGGATCACATTCCTTATATTTTTAGGAGTATTTAGACACCAAACATCGATGTTTTAACAGTTTGGAAAGTACTCATTCTTGGTTCTCATGACAGTAACACATTCCGCTGGCCATGTTTGGTACCAAACAAAAGAATACAAGCTGGACAATCTGAATATATATAAACTGGACCCTCATATTTTCTGGTTGTCCTCTGATTCACGACCCCAGCTCATGAAGTCCAGCTATGGTGATGGCTATCTGCTAGTTACACGTTATGGCTTAGGCCTGTTGGTGGAAAAAAGCCTACAATAAAGGCTATTACAACATAAACATAACAAATTATATGAATGCCAACTCATGCTTTGGCATGACAGGGGTCAGTTAATACATGGGGCTCTGGTGCATAGAATAGGGTTCAGTTAATACAGGGGGCTCTGGTACATAGAGGGGGTCAGTTAATACAGGGGGGGGTCTGGCACATAGAGGGGGTAAGTTAATACAGGGGGGCTCTGGCACATAGAAGGGGGGTCAGTTAATATGGGGGGCTCTGGTACATACAGGCGAGGCCCTGGAGCATGGAGAGGTGTCAGAAAATATGGGGGGGCTCTGGTACATATATGGGGGTGTCAGGTAATTTAGGAGGCATGCGGGAAGGGCATCGATAACATTTTTATCACACCAGGAACCACACATGCACAAGTTTAAAATGGATATCAAAGTCAGCTTAGTGATATTGCCCAAGGGCAAGGATGGGGGTATTACCAGTTGTCCACTAAGGGGGTAGGATTTACATCTGCTGGTTAAGAGATAATTAACATTTCCCCCAGTAACATAGCACAGGTTTTATAGGTGCAGCGGGAGTTATTCTGTCTGCCTGTTTGCACAGCGGCTTCAACAGTGTCAACAGGGACATCACCTAGGTCAGGGGTGTCCAAGTTTTTTCTGCTAAGGGCCACTTCACTATAAATGTATGTATGTGTGGGCCACATTCATTTTTGATTTAGAGATTATATTTACAAACACACACACAGTGAGAATTGCATTCAAACACAGGGTCACACACAATCCACACAGTGTCGCATACAC
Organism: Pelodytes ibericus; assembly: GCA_036172795.1. Classification (NCBI taxonomy): domain Eukaryota; kingdom Metazoa; phylum Chordata; class Amphibia; order Anura; family Pelodytidae; genus Pelodytes; species Pelodytes ibericus. The sequence continues at coordinate 42,453,354 of CM069866.1, read as the reverse complement.
ACACACAATCAGTGTCACACGCACATTCAAGCACACAATGTCACACACACACAATCACAGTGATACACACAGACAAACATACACAATCAGTGTCACACACACATACAATCACGGAGTGTCATATTTGTATTTAAATAAACAATACATATTTTATTAATTGTCATTCTCCCTGTTTCTTTACCGTGTATGACCCCACAAATAAAGCAGTGAGATTAAATATTCATCTCATCTTTTAGTGAATAGCCCCTAAAGAGTGTAAGAGGGAGTGACACAGACACTGGGACAGAGTGACTCTCTTGCATATCCTGTGCATAAATGTTACCATATCTTTAGTCCAGCATCAGTGAGTTCAAGGCAGTATTATGTAGCTTTGTTTAACTCCAGATCCACACAACAACTTTGGTGTTTATTATTTTATTTTTAATAAAAAAATGGAAAACAATTTCACAGTGTCTTCAGCTTCCAGCCTCGTGTCCTTCACTTCAGTCACATCTAAATCTTCACTTTCTTGGTCATGAATGATGCTAACAGAAAATTCCACTGACTTGTAATCACCTTCCATTTCTAGAAGAAATAGAAAAGGAAAAGGAAATCATTAAGTCTGCTGCTAAGAGCCACTAGGCCAGGCATAGTGGCACAACTGTATGAAACAATGATTTTGTAAATAAGTAATATGGTAAGGAAAAAATATTAAAAATAAAATCTAAAACATACATTAAAAGCACAACCATAAAGACCCTGAAGTAATGGTCAGTTTTGCTCAGGGCCGATGCAAGACTTTTTGCATATATTTAGGCGCCCCTTGCTTCTCCTGCCCTTTTTACACACACAGTAACACTTTCAGTACCACATAAACATGTAGGCTCATGTACACACACGCAACGTAAGATGTAGCCACATGTTCACACACAGTAATACATGCAATGTCACATGCCACCACATATTTACACATGCAATGTGATCCTATTGGGACCACCTTCTCCTTGCCATCCATGTCTGTCTCGATCTCCCTCCACACCATCCCTGTACCGCTCTCCCTCCATGCCATCCCTGTCTGTCTCACTCGTTCTACCACATGTCATCCATCTCTTTCTCCCCCATGCCATCCCTGTCCGTCTCTCTCTCTCCCCCATTTTGTCTTTCTCCTCTTCAATCTATTTCCTCTCCCCATGTAGCTTCCCCTCTTTTGTCTTTTCCTCTCCCCATGTCAGTCTGTCTCTCCTTGTCCTTTCCATTAATATCTCTCTCTCCCCTCCCTCCAATCTGCTGTCCCTCCCCACCAGTCTGCTGTCTCCCACAAGGCTTTTGTCTTTCTCCCCTCCCTCCCTTCCCATGTCTTGCATTTTTTTCCCCATCCTGGACCACAGGCGATATCACCAAACTGCCACAAATTTCCCTTTTAAACTTCCGCATGCGTGGTGCCTAGTATGGTAAAAATGTTATTGAGGCCCTTCTGTGTACCAGAGCCCCGCTGTATTAACTAACCCCCTTCTATGTAGCAGAGTGACTCGTATTAACTGACCTTCCTTCTATGTGCCAGAGCCCCCCGTATGAACTGACCACCCTGCAATGTACAAGAGCCCCCTATATTAACTACCCCCTTAAACTCCCCCCTCTATGTAACAGAGCCCCCACATTTTAATTGACCCCCCTTCAATGTACCAGAACTCGCCTGTATTAACTGACCCTCTTCAATGTACCAGAGCCCCCGTATTAACTGTCACCTTTTATATGTACCAAAGCCACCCATATAAACTGACTCCTCTTATGGGCCAGAGCGCCCCATATTAACTGACACCCTTGTATGTAGCAGAGCCCCCAGTATTAACTGACCCCCTTCTATGTACCAGAGCTCCGCTGTATTAACTAACCCCCTTCTATGTAACAGAGCCCCCCTGTATTAACTGACCCCCCTTCTATTTAACAGAGGCCCCCTTATTAACTGACACCCCTTCTATGTTCGAGAGCCCCCATTTATTAACTGACCCCCTTCTGTGTAGCAGAGTCCCCCAATTATTAACAAACCCCCCTTTCTATGTACCAAAGCCCCCCGTGTTAACTGACCCTCCTTCCATGTGCCAGACATCCTTATCTACTGACACCCTTCTATGTTCCAGGGCCCCGTGTAGTAACTGACCCCCCTTCTATTTAACAGAGCCCCCCATATTAATTGACCCCCTTCAATGTGCCAGAACCGCCCATACTGACTGACCCACTTGTATGTTACAGAGCCCCCCTTTTTAACTGACACCCCTTCTATGTGCCAGACACCCCATATGAATTGACCCTCCTATACCAGAGCCCCCCCACATTAACTGACCCCTCTTCTATGTACCAGAGCCTCCCTTTATTAACCATTGACCCCCCTTTGATGTGCCAGAGACCCCCAAAATTAATTAACTCACCTTTTATGTACCAGAGCCCCCTTGTATTAACTGACCACTTTCTCTGCACCAGAGCCCCCCATAATAAATGACCCACCTTCCATTTGCCAGACCCCCATATTTACTGGCCCCCTTCTATATACCAGAGGCCCCCCTGTATTAACTGACCCCTTCTATGAACCAGAGCCACTCATATTAACTGACCTCCCTTCCATGTGCCAGATCCCCTTCTTATTGATTGACCCTTATTCTATGCACCAGAGCCCCCCTGTATTAACTGACCCCCCTTGTTTGTACTAGAGCCCCTCATATTAACTGCCCTCCTTCTATGTAACAGAGCCCACATTGTATTAACTAACCCCCTTCTATGTAACAGAGCCCCCCATATTAATTGATCCCCTTTAATGTACCAGAGCCCCACGTATTAACTGCCCCCATCTATGTACCAGAAACCCCAGTATTAACTGACCCCGTTCTATGTACCAGAGTCACCCTGTATTAGCGGACCCCCTCTATTTTATAGAGCCCCCCTTATTAACTAACCCCACTTCAATGTGCCAGAGACCCCCATATTAATTAACGCTTTTGTATGTACCAGAGCACCCCTGTATTAATGGACCACTTTTTCTGTACCAAAGCCCCCCGTATTAAATGACCCCCCCTTCCATGTTCTAGACCCTCATATTTACTGACCCCCTTCTATGCAACAGAGCCCCCCATATTAACTGACCCAACTTCTTTGTACCAGAGACCCCATATTAACTGCCCTCCTTCTATGTAACAGAGCCCACATTGTATTAACTAACCCCTTCTATATAACAGATCCCCCCTTCTATGTAACAGAGCCCCCCATATTAATTGACCCCCTTCAATGTACCAGAGCCCCACGTATTAACTGCCCCCATCTATGTACCAGAAACCCCCGTATTAACTGACCCCGTTCTATGTACCAGAGTCACCCTGTATTAGCGGACCCCCTCTATTTTATAGAGCCCCCCTTATTAACTAACCCCACTTCAATGTGCCATAGACCTCCATATTAATTAACGCTTTTGTATGTACCAGAGCACCCCTGTATTAATGGACCACTTTTTCCGTACCAAAGCCCCCCGTATTAAATGACCCCCCCTTCCATGTTCTAGACCCCCATATTTACTGACCCCCTTCTATGCAACAGATCCCCCCATATTAATTGACCCCCTTCAATGTACCAGAGCCCCACGTATTAACTTCCCCCATCTATGTACCAGAAACCCCTGTATTAACTGACCCCTTTCTATGTACCAGAGCCCCCCCATATTAACTGACCCCCTTCTATGTACCAGAGTTGCCCCCTTATTAACTAACACTCCTTCCATGTGCCAGAGACCCCCTGTATTAACTGACCCCTTTCTATGTACCAGAGCCCCCCCATATTAACTGACCCTCCTTCCATGTGCCAGACCCCCTTTTTAACTGACCCGCTTCTATGTTCCAGAGCCCCCTGTATTAACTGACCTCCTCTTCTATGTAACAGAGCCCCCCATATTAATTGACCCCCTTCAATGTACCAGAACCCCACGTATTAACTGCCCCTATCTATGTACCAGAAACCCCTGTATTAATTGACACCGTTCTTTGTACCATAGTCCCTCTGTATTAATGGACCCTCCTCTATTTTACAGATCACCCCTTATTAACTGACACCCCTTCTATGTACTAGAGCCCCCCTTTATTAACTGACCCCCTTCTATGTACCAGAGTCCCCCCTTATTAAATAACCCTCCTTCAATGTGCCAGAGACCCCCTGTATTAAACGACCCCTTTCTATGTACCAGAGCCCCCCCATATTAACTGACCCTCCTTCCATGTGCCAGACCCCCTATTAACTGACCCCCTTCTATGTAACAGAGCCCCCCATATTAATAGACCCCATTCTATGTGCCAGAACCGCCCATATTGACTGACCCCCTTGTATGTTACAGAGCCCCCCATATTAACTGACCATCCTTACATGTGCCAGACCCCCTTTATTAACTGAACCCCCTTCGATGAGCCAGAGACCCCCGATAGGAATTGATCCTACTTGTATGTACCAGAGCCCCCCCCATTAACTGACCCCCTTCTATGTACCAGAGCCTCCCTTTATTAACTGACCCCCCCTTCAATGTGTCAGAAATCCCCATATTAATTGACCCTGTATTAACTGATCACTTTCTCTGTACCAGAGCCCCCCGTATTAAATGACCCCCTTCCATAAGCCAGACCCCCATATTTGCACCAGAGCCCCCCGTATTAACTGCCCTCCTTCTATGTAACAGAGTCCACATTGTATTAACTAACCCCCTTCTATGTAACAGAGCCCCCATACATTAACTGACCCACCTTCTATGTACAAGAACCTCCTTTTATTAATGGACCCCCCTGTGATGTGCCAGAGACCACCACATTAATTAACCCTTTTATATGTACCAGAGCCCCCCTGTATTAACTGACCACTTTCTCTGTACCAGAGCCCCCCATATTAAATGACCCCCCTTCCATGTGCCAGACCCCATATTTACTGACCACCTTCTATGTACCAGAGCCCCCCTGTATTAATTGACCACCTTCTATGTGCCAGAGCCATCCTTATTAACTGACTTCCCTTCCATGTGCCAGATCCCCCTCTTATTAATCGACCTTCTATACAACAGAGCCCCCATATTAACTGCCCTCCTTCTATGTAACAGGGCCCACATTGTATTAACTAACTCCTTTCTATGTACCAGAGCCCCATGTATTAACTGCCCCTCATCTATGTACCAGATACACCTGTATTAACCGACCCCATTCTATGTACCAGAGTCCCCCCTTATTAATGGACCCCCCACTATTTTACAGAGCCCCCTTATTAATTGATACCCCTTCTATGTTCTAGAGCCCCCATTATTAACGGATTCCCTTCTATGTACAAGAGTCCCCCCCTTATTAACTAACCCCCTTCAATGTGCCAGAGACCCCCTGTATTAACTGATCACTTTCTATGTACCAGAGCCCCCTCGTATTAACTGATCCTCCTTCCATGTGCCAGACCCCCCTATTTACTGACCCCCTTCTATGTTCCTGAGCCCCATGTATTAACTGACCCCCCTTCTATGTAACAGAGCCCTCCTTATTAACTGACACCCCTTCTATGTGCCAGAGCCCCCTTTATTAACTGAACCCCCTTCGATGAGCCAGAGACCCCCATATTAATTAACCCCCTAGTATGTACCAAAGACCCCCTGTATTAATTGACCACTTTCTCTGTACAAGAGCCCCCGTATTAAATGACCCCCCTTACATGTGCCAGACCCCCATATTTACTGAGCCCTTCTATGTACCAGAGCCCCCCTGTATTAACTGACCACCTTCTATGTGCCAGAGCCACCATTTTTAACTTTCCTCCCTTTTATGTGCCAGAGACCCCACTTATTAATTGACCCCCTTGTATGCACCAGTGCTCCTCGTATTAACTGACCCCCCTTCTATGTACCATAGCCCCCCATATTAATTTCCATCCTTCTATGTGCTGTAGACCCCACCTATTAATTGACCCCCCTTGTATGTACCAAAACCCCCCATATTAATTGACTGTATTAACGGACCCCGCTTCTATGTACCAGAATCGCCCCAGTTTGAAATGACCCCCCTTGTATGTACCAGAGTCCCCCATATTAACTGACCCTCATTCTAAATTAGATCTCTTTATTCATTTTCCATTACCTATAGAATAAAAAACACATACAACTATCGCTTTGTGCATAAATTGATACGGTTACAATACATACATTCTTGGGAAAACCGTGGATTTTGCCTATACCACCCCTTTGCCATTTATAGGTGATGTAGGGACCCGCGGATCTGTAGATCCCCGGCATCCACCTCTCAGTATCTGGTCTAGCTAGAAAGTTTATTGTTAATCAGTTATTTCTGTTCTACTTACGGCTCTGTTTCATCTGCACTATTCGATAGCTCCCAATCTCACTCATTTATTCCCGTACCTCACCTTATACCATTCACACTGGCATTCACTCTTAGGGTGCTTAAGCTGATAAAGGAAGGGGACCGGGGGGTCCGGGGGGGGGGGGGGGGGGGCGGCCGAACTACAAACATTTGTCCCATCTCGTTATTATACAGCTATCAGAGCGGCCAGGGCTATATTCTTTCTGTAGTTTCCCTACACCTACTTTTACTCCTTAATCAGGGACCATGCTTGCCATATTCTTTTGTATTTAGGTAGGTTCTTTAAAATACATCTGTAGAAATATTTTTCCGAGGACTCCTGGAAGTCTACTTGAGATCTAAGTTCGGGCCAAGAAGGTATCTCTGATTTCCTCCAGTATCTCGAGAGGCAGATTTTGAATGCCAGTAAGATATTTATACACAGGGTTTTTTCATAACGATCTGTACACTGTAAATCGATGTGGAACAGTACCCTGTGTGGAGTTAGTTCGATTTTCCTAGAGAGTACCTTATCCAGCACCCGCTCGAGCGTATTCTTAAATGTGTCCAAAATCCTGCACTCCCACCATATATGAAAATGCGAGCCCTTTTGCTCATGACACCTCCAGCATAAATCAGCTGACCCTCATTCTATGTACCAGAGACCCCCATATTAACTGACTCCCCTTGTATGTACCAGATCCCCGCTGTATTAACTAAACCCCTTTTATGTACAAGAACCCATGGGTGTAGGAACCCCCAAAAATCTGGGGGGGACAGCATTTTTGCTCGCCGGGTATAGCAGCAGTAAAAATAAAGCTTGTCACAGTGTATATTATATCACCAAGTTCCCACCAACATTACCAGGATCCTTGGTATACAACAGATACATTCACAGCACAACATCTGCATCAGGCAGGTGCATTTTATCACTGTTACATGAAATATAGTCAGCAAGCTGTGTGTACACCATAAAACATACATCAGTATGAACCTACCACTTCTGCTGGAATGCCATTCCATGTATCCACTACCCTCTCAGTAAAGTAATACTTTCATTAGTCCCTGACCTTATCTTATATCTAGGATAGCCTTATACCTATCCCATGCATGCTTAAACAACTTCACTGTATTAACCTCTACCACTTCTACTGGAAGGCTATTCCATGCATCCACTACCCTCTCAGTATAGTAATACTTTCATTGGTCCCTGGCCTTATCTTATATCTAGGATAGCCTTATACCTATCCCATGCATGCTTAAACTCCTTCACTGCATTAACCTCTACCACTTCTACTGGAAGACTATTCCATGCATCCACTACCCTCTCAGCAAACAAACATTACATTTCTGACCAGAAAATAAACTGTAAAATATTAAATATTTCCAGCATTTCCAAAAGCTTAAGGTGGACCCCAAATATATGTATATAACTAGTAACATTTATACCAGGGCTTGACAACCTTAACTAAGTTTTAGGAGCCAGGAAAAAAATCTAGGAGCCAGACAACAGCACATACACACAATCACATGCAGTCATATACAGTCAGTCACATAGACACATATACTCATACATACAGCCTGTCACACATATACATACTGTCACATAGACACACACTCATACATACATACATACAGTCTGCCAGGCACACACTCACACATACATACAGTCTGTCAGACACACACACACTCATACATACAGTCGTTCACAGACACACTCATACATACATACATACAGTCTGTCGCAGACACACACTCATACAAACATGCAGTCTGTCAGACACACACTCATAGATACAGTCTGTAACATAGACACATACACTCAGAGTCAGTCACATAGACACACACACTCATACATGGTCTTTCACATACACTCATACATACAGTCTGTCACAGACACACACACTCATAATCAGTCACATATACACACAAACTCATACAGTCAGTCACAGACACACAAACTCATACAGTCAGTCACAGACACACAAACTCATACAGTCAGTCACAGACACACAAACTCACACAGTCAGTCACACACACTATATCTCATTGCAGGGAAGGTGGGCATTTCCGTTCCAGGTTTGTCTGTGCCTCTTACAAAGGCACAGACCATCATTACTTATTAATTACATTATTTTGCCCATTAATTTGTCAGTTTTATTTTGCCCACATTCATTTGCCAGTTTTTTTGTTGCCCACATTCATTTGGCAGTAATATTGTGCCAGCCAGATGCCCAGTAATATAGTGCCAGCCAGAGCCCAGTAATATAGTGCCAGCCAGATGCCTGTAATATTATGCCAGTCAGAGCCCAGTAATATAGTGCCAGCCAGATGCCTGTAATATTATGCCAGTCAGAGCCCAGTAATATAGTGCCAGCCAGATGCCTGTAATATTATGCCAGTCAGAGCCCAGTAATATAGTGCCAGCCAGATGCCTGTAATATTGTGCCAGTCAGAGCCCAGTAATATTATGCCAGTCAGATGCCTGTAATATTGTGCCAGTCAGAGCCCAGTAATATAGTGCCAGCCAGAGCCCAGTAATATAGTGCCAGCCAGATGCCTGTAATATTATGCCAGCCAGATGCCCAGTAATATAGTGCCAGCCAGATGCCTGTAATATTGTACCAGCCAGATGCCTGTAATATTATGCCAGTCAGAGCCCAGTAATATAGTGCCAGCCAGATGCCTGTAATAATATGCCAGCCAGATGCCCAGTAATATAGTGCCAGCCAGATGCCCAGTAATATAGTGCCAGCCAGATGCCCAGTAATATAGTGCCAGCCAGATGCCTGTAATATTGTGCCAGTCAGATGCCCAGTAATATAGTGCCAGCCAGAGCCCAGTAATATAGTGCCAACCAGATGCCTGTAATATTATGCCAGTCAGAGCCCAGTAATATAGTGCCAGCCAGATGCCTGTAATATTGTGCCAGTCAGAGCCCAGTAATATTATGCCAGTCAGATGCCTGTAATATTGTGCCAGTCAGAGCCCAGTAATATAGTGCCAGCCAGAGCCCAGTAATATAGTGCCAGCCAGATGCCCAGTAATATTATGCCAGTCAGATGCCTGTAATATTGTGCCAGTCAGCCCCCCCCTTCCCTAGTACTTACACTTCACTGCTCTGTGTCCCCCGCCGGATGTCTCCTCCGTGCAGTCTTCCCTCTTGCACGGAGGAGGGAAACAGTCACCGGATGTGACGCAACGTCACATCCGGCGTCAGTTTTTTTTTTTTTTTTTCGGCCGTCGCATCCATCGGATGCGGCTTGCCGGGAAAAAAGCGGCAAGCAGGGGCTGGGGGCCCCGTTTGCCTCGCGTTCTGGGGGGGATTTCACCCTACCTGTCCCCCCCACATTTTTTCCTGGTGGGGATCCGTCCCCCCCATCCCCCCCGCTTCCTACGCCCATGCAAGAACCACTTGTATTAACTGACCTACCTTCTATGTGCCAGAGCCCCTCGTATGAACTGACCCCCCTTCTATGTACCAGCGCACCCTGTGTTAACTGACCACTTTTCTATGTTCCAGAGCAACACGTTTCAACTGACCCCCTTCTATGTTCAAGAGCCCCCCTTATTAACTCTGACCCCTTCTATGTAACAAACCCCCAATTGTATTAATTAACCCCCCTTCTATGTAACAGAGCCCCCCTGTATTAATTCCCCCCTTCTATGTGCCAGAGCCCCCTCTTATTAATTGACCCCCTTCTATGCACCAGAGCCCCCCTTATTAACTGACCCCATCTATGTACCAGAGCCCCCCAAAGTAACTGCCCTCCTTCTATGTAACAGAGCCCCCACTGTATTAACAAACCCACCTTCTATGTAACAGAGTAATTAACCCCCTTCTATGTGCCAAAGACCCCTGTATTGACGGATCCACCTTCTAAGTATCAGAGCCCCCTGTATTATCTGACCCCCTTCCATGTACCAGAGCGCCCCAGTTTGAAATGACCCCCCTTGTATGTACCAGAGCCCCCCAAAGTAACTGCCCTCCTTCTATGTAACAGAGCCCCCACTGTATTAACTAACCTCCTTCTATGTTACAGAGCCCACCTGTATTAAATGACCCACTTCTATGTAACAGAGCCCCTCTGTATTAACTGAACCCCCTTCTATGTACCAAAGCCCCCCAACTGACCCCCATTTTTTGTAGCAGAGCCCCCCTTTATTAAATGACCCCCTTCAATGTGCCAGAGATGCCCCATATTAATTGACCCCTTTTGTATGTACAAGAGCCCCCCCTATTAACTGACCTCTCTTCTATGTACCAGAGCCCCCTGTATTAACTGACCCCCTTCTATTTGACAGAGCTCCCATATTAATTGACCCCTCTTGTATGTACCAGAGCTCCCCAGTTTGAAATGATCCCCCTTGTATGTACCAGAGTCCCCCATATTAACTGACCTTCATTCTATGTACCAGAGACCCCCATATTAACTGACTCCCCTTGTATGTACCAGAGCCCAGCTGTATTAACTAAACCTCTTTTATGTACCAGATCCACTTGTATTAACTGCCCCCGTTTCTATGTACCAGAGCGCCCCAGTTTGAAATGACCCCCCCTTGTATGTACCAGAGTCCCCCATATTAACTGACCCTCATTCTATGTGCCAGAGCCCCCTTATGAACTGCCCCCTTCTATGTACCAGTGCACCCTGTGTTAACTGACCCCTTTTCTATGTTTCAGAGCAACACGTATCAACTGACCCCCTTCTATGTACCAGAGCCCCCCCTTATTAACTGACACCCCCTCTATGTAAGAAAGCCCCCATTGTATTAATTACCCCCCCTTCTATGTAACATAGCCCCCCTGTATTAACTGCCCCCTTCTATGTACCAGAGCCCCCTCTTAGTAATATACCCCCTTCTATGCACCAGAGTCCCCCATAATTAACTGTCCTCCTTCTATGTAACAGAGCCCCCACTGTATTAACTACCCCCCTTCTAGGTAACAGAGCCCACCTGTATTAACTGACCCCCTTCTATGTAACAGAGCCCCCCAACTGACCCCCCTTTTTTGTAGCAGAGCCCCCTTTATTAAATTACCTCCTTCATTGTGCCAGAGATGCCCCATATTCATTGACCACTCTTGTATGTACCAGAGCAACCCCATATTAACTGATCGCTCCTCGTATGTACTAGAGCCCCCATTCTAACGTAGCCTGCTTGAATGTACCAGAGCCCTATGTATTAACTGACCCTCTTCTATGTACCAGAGCCCCCCAACTGACCCCTCCTTTTTTTTGTAGCAGAGCCCCCCATAATTAACTGACCCCTTTCTATGTACTAGAGCCCCCCATATAAACTGCCCCCTTTATGTACCAGAGTGCCCCTTGATTAATTGACCCCCTTCTATGTGCCAGAGCCCCTCCATATTGACTGACTCCCCTTCTATGCACCAGAGCCCCCCTTTATTACAACCGTCTATCAGTCTATCAGTATCAGTATGAGTAGCAGATCCCACTCATATTAAATGACCCCTTTTATGTACCATAGCCCCTTTATTAACTGACCCCCTTTTATGTGCCAGATCCCCCCTGATTAACTGATTTCTATGTGCCAGAAACCAACATATTAACGGACCCCCCCCCCCGTATTAACTTACCCCCTATCCATGTGCCAGATCCCCCTATTTACTGACCCCTTTCTATGTACTAGAGCCCCCTTTATTAACTGACCCCTTTCTTTGTACTAGAGCCCCCCATATTTACTGACACCCCTTCCATTTGCCAAACACCCCCTATTTACTGACCCCCCTTCTATGTACTAGAGCCTCCCTGTATTAACTGATCCCATCTATGTAGCAGCGCCCCCCTTTATTCATAGACCCCCTTCTATGTGCCAGAGACCCCCATATTAATTGACCCCCTTGTATGTACCAGAGCCCCCTATATTAACTGATCCCCCTCCTATCTACTAGAGCCCCCCATTTTAACTGACACACCTTCTATGAAACAGAGCCTCCCTTTATTAACTGACCCCCTTCTATGTACCAAAGTCCCCCTGTATTAACTGAACCCCCTTCTATGTGCCAGAAACCACCCATATTAACTGACCACTCTGTTATGTTCCAGAGCCCCCCATATTAACTGACCTCCTTCAATGTACCAGAGCCCCCCCATATTAACTGATCGCTCCTCGTATGTACTAGAGCCCCACATTTTAATGGAACCTGCTTGTATGTACCAGAGCCCTATGTATTAACTGACCCTCTTCTATGTAACAGAGACCCTCATATTAACTGACCCTCTTCTATGTACCAGAGCCCCCCAACTGACCCCCCCTTTTTTTGTAGCAGAGCCCCCCTTACTTAACTGACCCCCATCAAGGTGCCAGAGATGCCCCATATTAATTGACCCATCTTGTATGTTCAAGAGCCCCCCATATTAACTGGCACCCCTTCTATGTACCAGAGCCCCCATTATAAATGGACCCCCTTCTATGTACCAGAGCCCCCTATATTAACTGACCCCCCTTCTATGTGTCAGAGACCCCCATATTGATTGACCCCCCTTTTATGTACCAGAGACCCTTGTATAAACCAACCCCCCTTCTATGTACCAGAGACCCTTGTATTGATTGACCACCCTTCTATGTGCCACTTCTCTGAGCCCCCATGTATGAATTGACCCCCTTGTAGATACCAGAGCCCCCCGTATTACCTGACCCCTCTCCTATGTACTAGAGCCCCCTGTATTAACTGATCCCCTTCTATATTCCAGAGACCCCCCAAATTAACTGACCCCCTTCTATGTACCAACGCCACCAACTACGCCCCCTTCTATTTGCCAGAGCCCCCCCATACTAATTGACCCCCTTGCATGTGCCAGTGCCCACCTATTTCTGACCCCTTTCCATGTACCAGAGTCTTCTATATGAACTGACCCCTTTCTATGTACTAGAGGCCCTCGTATTAACTGACCCCCCCTTGCATGTGTCAGAGCCCCCATATTGACTTACCCCCATTCTATGTAGCAGAGCCCCCCTTTATTAACTGAAGAGGTGCCCCATATTAATTGACCCCCTTTGTATGTGCCAGAGCCCCTCTATTTACTTACCCGCCTTCAATTTACTAGAGCCCCCCTGTGTTAAATGACTCTCTTCTATGTACCAGAGGCCCCCTTTTTTAACTGACCCCTTTCTTTTGTACTAGAGCCCCACCGTATTAACTGACCCTCCTTCCATGTGCAAGAGCCCTCCTATTTACTGACCCTCCTTCTATGTAACAGAGCCCCCCTGTATTAACTGATACCCTTCCATGTACCAGAGCTCCCCAATATTTACTGACCCCCTTCTTTGTAGCACCACCCCCCTTTATTAACTGACCCCCTTCTATGTGCCAGAGCCCCCTGTATTGACTGACCCCCATTCTATGTAACAGAGCCCCCCATATTGACTGACCCCCATTCTATGTACAGGAGACCCTGTATTAACTGACCCCCCTTCTATGTACCAAAGCCCAGTGTAGGATTTCTGTTAATACAGGGGGCTTTGGTACATAAATCTGCAACAGTTAGGTAACAGGGGGTGTCAGATAATAGGGGGGCCTCTGGTACATAGAAGTGGGGTCAGTTAATATAAGGTGCTCTGCTACATAGAAGGGGGGCAGTTAATATTGGGGGGCTCTGGTGCATGAATGGAGGTCAGTCAATACGAGGGGCTCTGGTACATAGAAGGGGGGGTCAGTCAATATGGGGGCTCTGACACTTAGAAGAGGGGTCAGTTAATCTAGGGGGCTCTGGTACATAGAAGGGGTCAGTTAATATGTGGGCTCTGTTACATAGAAGGGGGGTCAGTTAATACAGGGGGCTCTGGTACAAAAAAGGGAGGTCAGTTAATACAGGGGGGCTCTAGTACATGGCAGGGGGGGGTCAATTAATAAGGGGGGTCTTTGTTTGTTTTGTCCTGTGTTTTGCTTATTAATACTTTGTATGCTGATTTCCCTTTTTTTGTTTACTCTGCATTATAGTTATATTCCCCACCCCTTTTTTATTGCTTATTTTAACCACTTTTATTTTTTTGCTTGCTGTATATACTCTGCAGCTCTGCTTTGTTTTTTTGCAGTTACTTTTTTAGTGACCTGTCCTTTTGCCATGATTTGTTGCCCCTATTTTTCATATATTTTCTCTCCTTTCATTACACATAATTTGAAGCAAATTAATATAAATAAATATACCCTAATATGAAAATTCTCAGTGTGCATGTCTGCTTTGTTGTATATTTTGTGTTTTCACATGTATGCTCTCCAGAAGAGGGCATATAAGCAGTCCCTTGCTTGCAGATGGTACCTATCAACCCCTTTTACAGCAGTCGCAGTCACCATTTTTTTAATAAGATGGTGGGAGATCTATACCTCCCAACTTCTGCCCCAGCGCATCTGTAAACTGGGAGGTCAAGTGTCAGCGCCACCAAGCATGCGTGATAGTATTGTCACTCATATTAGTATGCATTTTACAGTGTCTCTGAACCAGTAGAAGGAAAATTGGGACTGTGGGATTGTGGTCCCGAATTGGAATTTTTCCACATAAAGCAAAATAGTTGTGAGGTCTAGTGATCTGTTTATACAGAGCAGTAATTTGTGTAATTAGGTACAGTTATCCCTAAATGTGCTTTAGGCTTAATGACATATTGTATTAGTGTAATTTTGCCATTTCTGCTCACTTGGTGACACATTGATCCAAGCGTATACACTAAAGAATTCTATACCATTGTGATGCGTACATTTTGTCACAGACATCATTCTCATTTAATCATAAGATGTGCTTATGCAAAACCGTTTATGTTGCCGTTTTCTGTGACCTTTTTTTGACGTTTGGCACAGTGGGGATGCTATCTTGTGATCCAGAATTTATTAAAAGTGTCAAGTACTACCTTACTGCAAAATTGCCTGATGATGTACCGAAGAGGGATGAGTTAATAGAACATGGAACTGAAACCATTACTGGTGTATTTCAGAATTATTTTAAACAAAAAATATATTTCAGGTTGATAGGTAAGACAGAATTTGCTTTTATGTTTTACATATTTTTATAGTATTTATAGTTTTATATATTTGAACATTTTTGAATACTGCTAACTATTTGATATAATTAAAAAGACAAATAGATTACATAATCATGAAATCAAAATTTGTAGAAAAATCTAGTATATTTTAAAACCCATCATTGATAAACTATTATATTGCATAGATTTCAAGGCACAATGTGTGCCAGGCACTAAAATGGTATTTCAGTTTTAAAACGATATATATTTGAAACATGTTTTTCATGTACATCCAGAGTCCAGACATCCAGGAGTCCATGACTCCTAGTGTTGCCACCTTTTATCCAAAAAAATACCAACCATGCTATTATCTCTATAGACAAGCTACTTTTTACTGACCTGCCGGCAAAATTCCAGCTAGGTGGCATATATGTGTGTGTGTTTATATATATATATATATATATATATATATATATATATATGTGTGTGTGTATGTAAACATTTAATATAGTTGATATGTGTGATGTACAATTTATATAAGTATGTAACATAGTAACATAGTAATTTAGGTTGAAAAAAGACACAAGTCCATCAAGTTCAACCCTTCTACCTATCATTACAGCTTTTGATCCAAAAGAAGGCAAAAAACCCCTAAGGAAGCTATTTCGAATTTTGCCTCCTGGGGGAAAAAATTCCTTCTTGACTCCAAGAGGCAATCAGATTTCTCCTTGGATCAATAAGCTCTTTTATTAATGCTTATTCTATTATTAATAGCCCTGTATGTTCTGCTTTCCTAAAAAAACATCCAAACCATTTTTAAATGCATCTATTGTGGTTGCTAGCACTACCTCTCTTGGCAGTGAGTTCCATAACTTTATTGTCCTAACCGTAAAGAATCCCTTCCTTTGCTGTCTATGAAATCTTTGCTCTTCCAGTCTGAGGGGGTGACCTCTTGTTCTTTGTACCTTTCTGTTAATGAACAGGTCACTGGAGAGCTCTTTATATTGGCCCTGCAAATATTTATATAATGTTATCATATCCCCTCTGAGACGCCTTTTTTCTAACGTATATAAATTCAATTTTTTAAGTCTCTCTTCATAACTAAGATCCTCCAAACCCCTTATTAATTTTGTAGCTCTCCTTTGCACTTTTTCTAGTTCCTTAATATCCTTTTTAAGGACTGGTGCCCAGAACTGTACTGCATATTCAAGGTGAGGTCTTACCATTGATTTGTAAAGAGGCAAGATGATATCCTCCTCCCGTGAATCTATACCTCATTTTATCCATGCCAATATCTTATTGGCCCTTGCAGCTGCTGACTGGCATTGGGCACTGTTGCCAAGTTTGTTGTCTATAATTATTCCTAAATCCTTTTCATTAGTAGTTTTTCCCAGGGAAAAACCATTTAACGTATATGTTGCTTTGTTATTATTTTTCCCATAATGCATAACTTTACATTTGTCTATATTGAACCTCATTTGCCACTTTACTGCCCAGTCCCCCACTCTGTCCAAATCTTCCTGTAAAGAAAAAACATCAAGATTAGTCTTTATTGCCTTACCTAATTTAGTGTCGTCCGCAAACACGGAGACATGGCTCTCAGCACAATGTGGCAGATCATTAATAATCAAATTAAAAAGAAGAGGGCCCAAAACAGACCCCTGAGGTACTCCGCTTAATACCCTTGTCCAATTTGAGAATTTTCCATTTACAACAACCCTTTGTGTTCTATCTTTTAGCCAATTTTCAATCCACATACACACATTTGCCCCCAAACCTATTTCTCTCAATTTGTAGAGTAACCTTTTGTGTGGAACTGTATCAAATGCTTTCGCAAAATCCAAATAGATCGCATCAACTGCCACACCTAGATCTATATTTTTACTGACTTCTTCATAGAATGTTATTAAGTTTGTTTGACAAGACCTGTCTTTCACAAAACCATGTTGACTTTTACTAATTATATTCTGGTTCAAGATGTATTCTTGAGTGTATACCTTTAGCAATCCTTCAAATAGTTTCCCCACTACAGATGTAGAGATCATTAAATATAGCAAAGGGAATCAAGTACAGTGACTAAGCTGTACAGTGTATAAGCTGTGTAGACTAGTTTTAATTATTTAGCAATTACTTGGAACTAAGCTCAAATCAGGACACTTAACATAGGTAACTAGGCATATGGAGAAAATTAGGTCAGTTCTCAGAGTTTGGTGTGCCTGTGTGTAGAAGTAATACGTCTTTACTACTTTAAATTTAGCTAATCACTTTTTCTGTTATGGAGAACCACTAGAGCAGTCATTGCCTATTCACAAAAAAAAGTTAATTGGGCTGCATTGTCTTCAAAACCCTACAATTTGTGATGCTAAACTTGTTCTAAATAAAGCTGTCCATTGAATTTATTTTTAACATTTTCTGGGAGTTTCACCCTACCTGTTGGGAAGACACTAATCCTTTATGACCCTTCATGGCTGCAGAGCATCTCACATTGCTTTGCTGCTTCTGTGCATGAACCAATCCCAGCGCACATCACACCTGCTGCATGTCTATTGGCTGCCTCTGTCCGGCTCACTAATTGGCTGTTAGTGGAGACTGAGGGTGGAGCCAGATACACAGCTGCTCCCTCGGTAAGTGCTGAAGCTGGTAAGTGTGCTCTGATGGCACTAGACCGGGTTTGTGACAGGGCAAAAGTCTTTATAATCAGTGAACAACATTATAGTACTAAATGCCCACCTAATCCTGTCCCCACTCTCCCTGTCATCAAAAATACTTTGGTTTATGCCAGCACCGGCTCCATAGGCTTATTTACGTGCCGTGGCTGTGTGCGGGCTGGGGGAAACAAAAAATAAAAATAAAGCAGGACAGCAGCCTCGGAGATTCGGGGCTATGGACTGGAGATTCGGGGCTTTAGCCCCAGTAGCCAACCCCTAGCGAAGCCACTGGCTACAATTCTCTTATCTTAAAATAATCTTACAGAGAGAATGGGAAAAGGGGGGCTTCTGGGTGAAGATTTCTCTCTCCTTCACACACAACAAAAAACTCTCTTTACTTTTAACCATGAGCCATCCTAACTGTTACAACTCTAGTTGCAGTATAACTAAAAAAACAATGATGAATGCATGCCCTTGTTTCAGTGCAAAAGCAAAAATTAACGTTTCCACTAGCTAAACACTTGTAATATTAACTAGATACATTACCATGTTACATGTTAAGCAAAGAGACTAGCAAAATGACTTGCTTGAGGGAATTTTAACTAAATTATAAAACCACTACAAGTGTATACATTTAGTCCCCAGGTATGATGATGAGCTGCATTTGGATCAAATCAATTCCTGACTTTTCTGATGGAATTTACTATGCCTAACACGCCACATTGCCTAGCTGGGTGGGTGTTATGGGGATCACATCTTCCTTCTTCCTCAATCAATGATAAAGTGTCTCTAGCTAGCCCCCAAAGGAGTAGAAAAATCACAAGCCCCTCTTAGCTTTACACATTCCACCCCCAAACTGAACTAGTTACTGTGGAAAACACAAACAAATCTTATATTGGAAATTAACCATTCTAGTGCTGGTAACTGTCCTTTGGACTTATTAAAGCAGTAATACCCAAATAATTTACACAATTAATTATTTATGGTGATAAAAGCACAAAATATATCAGTTTCACATAGTGGAGGAGATCAAGGAGGAGCCTTGCTGCAGGGAATGATGTTGGGTCAGTTTGTACTGCACGATGCCTAGCTCAGGACTTGATGGAACCTTAGACAGGACTGGTAGCTGAGACTGGACTGGTAGCTGAGACTGGACTGAGACTGGACAGGTAGCTGGGACTGGGCTGAGATAAAAAAAACAAAAACCTGGAAGTCCACTGGTAATAGACATGTGCAAAACTAAAATTTTCGTTTCGTTTTCGTCCATTTGGACGAAAATGTATTTTAAGAAATTCTTCTGAATGGGTACTCTAGTTCGGTTTATAGAAAGCCAATAGAATTACATGTATTCCATAAGCCGAAAGTCTATAAACCGAACGACATTCGGTTTATAGACTTTCGGTTTATAGAATAGTAATAGCATTACATGTATTCTATAAACCGAAAGTCTATAAACCGAATGTCTTTCGGTTTATAGACTTTCGGTTTATGGAATACATGTAATGCTATTGCTATTCTATAAACCGAAATACACATGTCTACTGGTAAGGAGCTGGACAGTAAGCCCACTGGCAGGTAGCTGGACTGGAAGTCCTCTGGAAGGGCACAGACAGGACTGGAATACACATGTCTAACTGGTAAGGCGCTGGACAGTAAGCCCACTGGCAGGTAGCTGGACTGGAAGTCCTCTGGAAGGGCACAGACAGGACTGGAATGGTGGTATTTAGGAGGAACCATAACACAGACATGATGCTGGGAATCAAGGCAACAGAACAGTTATTTTCACCTCAAAGGAATCCACCTTATTGTTGAGCCTCCAGGTTTATCCTCCCAGGACTTTTGCACTCCAAATAACAAAAAAATAACAAAAAAAACACAACAGAAGGGCAATTCAAAAAGTGTAGTCAAACAGGCATAAGGATCAGGATTGACTGACAACACACAGGGTCAGAGACATGCAAATGGTCAAGGTGGGCAGCAAATAGGGTCAGAGACAGGCAAAATTAGCACAAATCAGGAGCAGAGTTCAGGAATGCAAGAGAGGCACAATACGTGCAAAGCAATGTAAAGGCTCTAAGCAAAGCAATGTAAAGGCCCTGTTGGCAGCCGTCGCGCTGCAGGACAAAACCCCCCCTCTAACCACTCACCAGTTCAGGGCTCTCCAGAGCCATGATCTTCAGCCTCCTGGCCCTGCAACAGGGGTCTCCTGCTGTCTAAGCGGTCTCTGCCATTTCACTTGCGCTTCTTCCATGCATCTCTGCCAGCTGTCCTCCAGCCAAGATGGAGCACGCTCAAATTTGGCTTTTGCACATGTGCAGTAGAATTTTGGCTTCCTGCCCTTATGGCCAGTTAAAGGGACAGTAATAAAAGTTTGGTTTCTCCTCCCAGTGTCACTATTGGGCAGTCAATCACTATGTATACAATATAAACCCTTATTTGTGTGTTACAGCTTGCCTGAGTGCCTTATGCCTTTTGCTAAAGTTCCTGAATACTTAGTTTGTTGCTGAATCCTTCCAGTCCTGACCTGTTTTGCCTGCCTTCACTACTCTCCTGCCTGATCCTTTTGTACCTTCGCCTTTGATCCTACGCCAACTGTTTCCAGTTATCCTGTTTGATTGGTTTTGCTTTGGTGTCCTAGTAACCTATTCTGCGCTTACCTATTCTTAACCTATACAGCGCTTCCAGCTCCTTCCAGAAACCTTACATAGCTGCAGGTATTTAAGGACTGGGCTGAACTAGATAATGAGGGCAGGTGACACCAACAGGAGGAGAATAGAAATATAAGACGGATGGCCACTAAAGGCTAAAGTGGGAACAGCTGAAAACCTGAATAATAAACTGAAGCCAGGAAAATGGTGTAGAACAATGCCAAAGGGGTTGGTATGGTGGAGAGACATTTCCATCTTGTCTCAAGTATCACATATACCATTTTAAGAATTAGTTGTGTTTTGGGTTTTTTACACTTGGGTGACAATTCATTGTCCAAAAGTGCTTCATTGTTTTGTTTTTTTAATTTAAACCGAGTAAGCATGGCATAACCATAAGGCGAAGTTCCAAATAAGGTATGATGATTTTACAATAGGCAGAAATATGGGCAGGCTAGATATACCAAATAGTTCTTCTGCCGACACATTGTTTCTATCTTTCTGTATATATAGAATAGTTTCTATTATATTTATTTCATGTTCCTTTTGTCTAGACACCAGGAGAGCTGAGAAACTCAAAAGGTTAGCTATAGATCGCCTGAAAGACTTGGGAGACTTTAAAGGTAAGATAGACAGAGACTAAGCATGAACAGCCTAAATATCATTAAATGGAATATTGTTACAATTATTTATAATGAGGAAATAAAAGCTTTGGGGACTTCTCAACTTATTTACCACTATAAGCTTGAATAAACAGGCACTGATCTGGGCCAAAATTTCTCTGCAATTCAATATGGCGATTTCAGCCTACAATTTTCGCTGATTTCAGGCTGGTTTCTTTCTTTTCTTTTTAAAAATTATTTAATAAAAAATTAGAAATATATTACATAGTTATCTTATAAATAGATTTAAATACTTAAATATAATATACATAAAAGATAACCTAAAAAACAGAAAGCATACAGAAGAAACTTGGTTTTCGCTTTTCCTACTGGAACTCCGGGGATTAATAAGAATGAAAATTGAAAAAGGAGTATAAATTACCGTATTTGCTCGAATATAAGACGAGGTTTTTTTCAGAGCAAATGCTCTGAAAAATCCTCATCGTCTTACATTCGAGGTCGTCTTATAATCTGACCTCAAATTGAGGTCAGACTATAAGACATGGATCCAGGTCCCCAGCAGAGCAGCAGGGGACCTGGATCCCCCTCTCTAACAGCAGAGGATGTCTGCACGATGAACGCATACGTGCAGACATCCTCCATGCTGCCCGACACGGCACTCTATTATGACGAAACCAGGTAAGGGGGAGGGGGGGACAGAGGACACAGACAGACAAGGGGAGGGGGGGAGGAGAGAGAAAAGGGGGGGGGATAGAGAGATACAAAGGGAGGGGGAGGGGGGAGGACACAGACAGACAAGGAGGGGGATAAAAGGGGAGGGGGGATAGAGAGAGACAAAGGGAGGGGGAGGGGGGAGGACACAGACAGACAAGGGGGGGAGGCACAGACAGACAAGGGGAGGGAGGGGGACAGAGAGAAAAGGGGAGGGGGGATAGATAGAGACAAGAGAGAGAAGTTTTGGGGGAGAGAGAGACAACGCTGGGGGGGGGGGGAAGAGACGGCTGGGGGAGCGGGAGAAGGGCTGCATTGGCACATAAAAGCAAATAAAAACAAGAAATTTGTATAATATACATTTTTTAATAAATATTAAAAAGCAATTTACATTTATACAAGTTAAACTTGTAGTCTTATAATCAGGCTTTTAGTTTTTTTCCTAAAGGAATGTACAAATTTGGGGGGTTCGTCTTATAATCAGGGTCGTCTTATAATCGAGCAAATACGGTAATTAGAATCCAGAGTGAAGTCCGTTGGGGTAGGGCATAATCCAATTGGGGCAAATAACTTATGATTTAGATTTGTGACTGAGGAGCTGTGGTACTCCCTCCCCACACCACCCCCCTAGTTTGACATTGTACCCCTTTTAAATGGAGTATAATCACTACCCAGAAACGTAGCTTCAGCGTTCGTACATAATAAAGGTTAAGCGCGGCTGCTGAGCTACGTTCCTCCCTCTCTTGTAAGCACAACACAGATTGGTAACTAATTTAAACCACCAGGTAGGCGCTGTGAAATTGGCTGTCAAGTTCCCAAGAATCCCAAGAATCGCCAGGGAAACAATGTCTTCCAAGTGGTCCCAAGGAGTTCTTTCTTTCCCTGACGTTTTCTTTATACATGATACAGTGATGTTCTCAAATTTTCTAATTTGAAGTAATCATGATTCTAAAAACAAAACTTGGTACAGATTTGAAAGACACCTGTGTTACAATATAGACCCTGCCGCGCTTTTTTGGATAGATAAAACTGAATTCCAAAGATTAAATATTGATAATACTGTAATCAATCAAGTTTATAAATCTATTGACTCAGTTAAAAAACTCTTCTATTCCAATAACTCCTTCTCAAAGGAAACTCCATTATTGGCTTTGACACTCATAACTAGTGATTTAAGACTAGAAAGATGGACTAATCTAAATATTCTCAAGATTGCGGACCTTCTAGAAATGACTAGAGTATCTACTTTCTCTCAACTCCAATTAAAATGTAGCCTTCCAAACGGTGAATTCGTTACATATTTGAGAATTAAAAATATAATGAGCAACAGAGAAATATCACAGGAAGACACTGCAAAACTGTCAAAAGGGTCCTTCAAAAAATTGACCTCTAAAATCAGAAAACATATACATAATAAGGGGGGGGGGGGGGGGAGAAATTAGGTAGTTTTAAAAAATGGGAGGAAGATCTTGCCAAAATCTACCCTCTGCAAACATGGTTAAAATCTTTAGAAAAGGTGAAAAAATATATCAGAGAGGGATAATGAGAGGAGCGCAAAAAAATAAAAATTAGTGAAATCTGTGGTAAATATATTGTGATAGAGAGGGAAAAAGGTGTTGTTATAGTGAGAGGTCAGACTCAAAAATATTTAAAATATACTTATAGCTTCTAACAAGCTCTTGTTAATTGATTAAAGGTCTCTCCCAATTTCAATTTAGTACATACAAAAAATGTACTATGCTTTACATACTTGTATGTACTAAATTGAAATTGGGAGAGACCTTCAATCAATTAACAAGAGCTTGTTAGAAGCTATAAGTATATTTTAAATATTTTTGAGTCTGACCTCTCACTATAACAACACCTTTTTCCCTCTCTATCACAATATATTTACCACAGATTTCACTAATTTTTATTTTTTTGCGCTCCTCTCATTATCCCTCTCTTGTATTCTGTGTTATTTGTAGAAATAAGAGGTAATTTTCTACCGAGTAGTGAGCTGCATTCACTAAATTATTGGACACAAAATGATAGTAGCGCCTTACACTGTTAACTCTTGTTCTGAAAAAATATATCCACTGTACAAATATCCATGAGACTTTCATTAAAATTTTACATAGGTGGTACCTGGTTCCCACTAAACTAAGCAAATTTCAGTCAGAGACCACCAACATATGCTGGCGTAGTAATAATGAACCTGGCTCCCTTTTCCATATCTGGTGGAACTGTTCAACTCTAATAAACCTCAAACTCATAGTTTTAAAACTGCTCCTCCCTGAAAACCTTCTTTTCCATTTCGATTTACCTAAAATCTCAAAATCACAACACATTTTAATAATACACATACTAATGGCTACTAAGATTTGCATGTCACGCCACTGGAAAAAAACTATGATCCCAACTCAAAACGACATTATACTCCAAATAAATTACCAAGCCACCATGGAAAAATCCCTGACATATAACAACTCCAATAGCAGCCTTCACAGGGAAATTTGGGGAAAGTGGACCGAAGTCTACACTGTCTAATTCTAAATCTGCACCTGGGCATAGACGTGTCAGTGTCATCGATCTTGAGCTCTTGGATCTCCCTCCTCCCCCACCCCCTTTACCACTACTACTATTCCGACGTGCGCCCCCTCCACGCGGCCTCCGGTGACCTTTGGTTCATCGTTCCCCACCAATATGTTAACTATTGTATATGTATATGTTTTTGTGTAATATTTATGTATTGATTGGTTCATTGATATTTCTAATTTAAGACAACCCAGTCCTATTATCTTGTCTATTCTTCATCGCTCAACGAAATCTTATGTACTGATTTATTCTCTGTATGTTTGTATTTTTATATGTTTATAATAAAAAGAAAAAAAAAAAGAAATTGGCTGTCAAGTTAATGAGATTAGTTAAAGCCCAAGTACAGCCCACAACTACTCCCCCTGCTGGTGATTAGTCGCCCTTAATCCTACACATGTTCTTATTGGTTGCCAGCTGTTCTGGCACCAAATTCATTATGTTTTCTATTGTGTAAAAGTCAATCTATTTATTTTTCATTGTTTAATCTATTTTTATCTTGATGTTTCAATGTATAAATGCTGCATGTTTTGTTCAATAAATCAGTTACTTGTTTTGCTGATAAAGTAACAAAGGAAGAAACACTGGTCGGCTTGAAAGAAAGTGATCTCCCACGCCTCCAAATAAGCTGTTCCACCTGCCAAGCGCCTCCGTCAGGCTAACATATGAAGAAAATAAACTGGCGGCAGCTGTATAAAGTGACGTGCTCTAGACAAAGCAATTGGCTGTAAAAAAACAGTTTAACCAGCCAAATACGCAGTGACGTGTTCACCCCCCCAGTTAATCAAAAAATTGCCTACGCATTTTGCACCAAAATTGGGCACTTTGTCAAGGCTGACCACATAGGAATACACCCTTCTATTTAAATGGTATGCTCGGTGTAATCAATTATGGTCTTAAAGTGATCCAAACAAATAAAACATACCAACAGTGATTGAAACAATTACATAAATATCTCATATAGAAAATTTAAGAAGAATCTTAAACTTTAAGCCAAAATCTGAGTTAGAAAACAACTTACATTTTTTTGCGATAAGAAACATTATGAGGACAACAACATTTACACTTGGCACACAGAACCAGAAAGCATAAGAGGAACTAAAAAAAATCTATTTTAAAGAAACAGAACAGATAAGTATAATTGTCTTCAATCTATCAAACAACAGTGGAGGGGACATCACTGTCATCATCATCCTTCTCTTCCCCAGTCTCAACATCCTCTAAAAAAAAAGAGCCGAGATATCTCAGAGCAACATTGTCAACATGTCAAAAAACTCGAGAGGATCCTCCCAGTTGGACAACACCGAAAACCAAGCAGACTGGGAAAGGAAAAGGGCAAGAATGAAAACCAGACGACAGTCCAAGTTGTAGACAATGTCCTTAATCTGTCTGCATAAATATTAGCCATAGAAGAACTTATCTTACGATCTAAAGGACTCTCCTTTTCTCCTATGGACACGATTAACCATTTTGAGACTCTGATTTGATCAAATTTATGCGAGATATGACAGTCAAACATGTTTTTGCTACTAAAGAAGTAGACAGTCACTCCATAACTCACAATAAGGAATTTCCTGTAGCAATAAAATAGTCCGGTGAATGTGGGACCTCAAACACATTAGAACATCTCACATTAAAGGATCTGGTCGAAAGAGCAATCTAGCTAAAAGAGTTAAATTTAACCGTAGAAGCAATTTGAGTAGAGGGGAAAACGTGCCCTAGAAAATCTGACTAAAGACAACAATACTATGATTCGCCAATCAGACAAGAGCGGCAAAGCAGTAGTTTTGGATACCAATTTCATTTAGAAGCGGCCAGAGAAGTTGCTAGGTTTCCAAAATATTTGGGGCTATAGCACATAAGATTTTTTAAAATTTTCAAAAAGGAACCAAACAGGCACTTACCAATATATGCTCACTGCTCTAAGCTTCATCCCCGTTTTGTAATTTAGGAGCCTTCAGCTTCTTTCTCCTTCTCTCTACTTCAACTTTTCTCCCTGCTCCGGACATCTGCTTCATCTTGCATCCATACAGCTTCAGTCCTAACCTCCTTTCTGCTATGCTTGTTCTCCTCTACATACCTTGCTCCTTATTCCGCCACCCTTCATCTTCCCATGCAGGTTTACCTTTCCTTTAAAGCCTACACCCTGCCTTGCTTCTTCTCCCCATGTGCCTAAACAGATGTCACACAATTCCTCTCCTTCCTATTTCCACATGTTTCTCTGTTTACTGGGCACAAGGTGATGACATAAACAGGAGACACCACATACATATTTAAATATATTTTCTGATAATTTATGCATTTGCTTTCAATTCTTCTAACTAGAGTTGAGCGGACACCTGGATGTTCGGGTTTGGCGGGTAGTAAAAAAAGTCGAACTTGACCCCGAACATACCAGTGTCATGAGGGGTGGACATAGTGCCACCCCCCCGGTCCCCACCTATTGCTGTCGTGTGGGGACCCTAATAATAATAATGAGGGGGGGACCTAGTGTCCCCCCCAATAAAATATATGCCTACCTACCCCCCTCACCCTAATAATAGTGCCACAACTGTTAAAAAAAAGAAAAATAAAACCCGAGCGCAAAAAAATAAACAAATCCACTGGTGAAAAAAAAAATCCATCTTTGCCCATGGATTGTATTTCAGTCCAACCAATCAGAGTGCTCTGTGTCATTTTACACAGCGTGGGAAAGTTCTTTTGAATTTTCCCACTCTGTTTAAAATGGCTAGCACTCTGATTGGTTGGTTTTAAATCCAACCAATCAGAGTGCTCTGTTTCATTTTACACAGCGTGAGAAAGTTATTTTGAACACTGCATATTTTGTAAATGACTATTAATTTATTAGCAATTTGGCATGTTTTGATCTTATGGACCTGCTAAGAGACTGAATTTAGTATTGTTATATATACAAAATAATATTAATCTTAAGATAACATCTACATATAAAATGTGAAAAATGACCTTATTTACAATCCCTTTGGGTACATTCCTATCATTAATATGATATATAAAAAAGACAGACACTTAAAAAGTTGCATTTATATACGTTAGTAAAAAGGCATCTCAGAGGGGATATGAAACATTATATAAAAATGTCCAGGGTCAATAAAAAAAGCTCTTCTGTGACCTGTTCATTAGAAATGTACAAAGAACATGAGACTTTGAGACTGGAAGAGCAAATATTTCATAGACAGCAAAGGAAGGTATTCTTTATGGTAAGGACAATCAAGTTATGGAACTCACTGCGCAATGGCTTCATTAAGGCGTTTTGCCTTTGTTTGGATAAAACGCAGGAATAATAGATAGAAGGGTTGAACTTGATGGGCTTAGTAATTTAGGTTAAAAAAGACATATGTTATATATCTAAAATAGTAGTATAAAGTGATCCCATGGAAAAACAAAATAAGTATATTTTAAAACTCTATTAGACATATTTTAAAGTTACACGTATCTAAAGTGCCGTTTGCATAAAACTTCATTCATATAAAGTGTATTTTGCGTGAAATAATCGAACAAAAATTATACCATAGAACAAACAGGGTGACATACAGTTTATACTTCTAATTTTGCCAATATATGTCAAATTTATACATTACTGCTGATTACTGCTGATTTTGCCATGTTATATCATGTTTATACATTACTTCTGGGTTTTGTCATGATATGCCAAGTTTATACATTACTGCTGTATGACTTGTATGGATTTTGTCTCTTCAAATGTATTTCATTAAAGAGATATTTTTACAATGACAATACCATATATGTTATACATAAAAACAGTAAATATCACTGTATCCAGTCCATATTTAAATCAATTATGAAATTTTTGAACAGGCACTTTATAGTCAGTTTTCATTGTGATAACATATTGGTATGAATTAATTAAGCAATTAAATTACAATGTTAATAAATATAACAAAAAATTGAATGTATTTTCAAATTAAATCCGAATGACTATAACCAATTCTAGTATACATAACATGACACAACAATACTTAGTTCTGATAATCGCCTAATAGAATAAAAAATGTTTGTTGTCAAACTATTTTTCAAATACTTTTCTTTATACAAGTAATCAAAACCTATATTCTCTTTTAATCTTTGTTTCCCATTCGTCCCAGCAGTGTCTAAGGTTATCTAACTGCACAGAAGGTTGTCTGAGAGGCAGTTCGTACCCCTTATTTTCTAGTATATAATTAAAAACTTCTTTAATAGTAGGGATTGTTGGTGACCTCCAGTACCTGGGGATTACCGTAGTAGCAGCTAAAAGGATAGGTCAAATTATAATTTTATCAATTTTTTCAATATTATCAGGGAAGAATTTGAAAAACAATGCCAATTCTGAAGTGAGTACAGGAATATTAGAATTTACTTTTTGGATTAATTTATGTATTTGCTGCCAAAATTGTGTGCGTTTAGGACAATACCAAAAAACATGTGAAAGCAAGCCAATAATTCCACAGTTTATCCAACATTTATCTGAATATCTGGAGTTCATTTTATTCAACCTATAGGGGGGTAAATACCATCTATAAATTATTTTGAAATGGTTTTCCCAATGATTTGAGCATTGTGCAATTCCTTTAAGAGCTGTACAAATTAAAGCCATTCCTCCAGGTCGTAACAAGCTCCCATTTCTTTTTCCATTGCAAGCATGTAATCATCTTTTAATCTAGGTGTGGGCATTAGATAAGAGTAACATTGGGATATACTACCGCGTTTATTAGGATTATGTAAGTATGTTTTTTCCAGATCAGATAATGCATTTTCTGTATAATTTTGATCTAAATTTTGAAGGGAGAATTTATCTTTAATTTTATTAATAATTATTTTGTGTTCTATTTGCATATTATCTTCTAGGCTGAATTTATCTTGAAGTTTCTTATAAGACAATAAAGAATTACCTAAGAAAAAGTAATTTAAATTTTGAATTGATTTAGTGTGCCAATTGTTCAAATTTAAATCAGGAAAATCTAGTTTTAATACAGACAACGGCATTACTCGTGACCACCCAGAGGAAGGGCAGATTACTTTAAACACAGTATCCCAAGCTTCGATGGTAACATAGTAACATAGTAATTTAGGTTGAAAAAAGACACAAGTCCATCAAGTTCAACCCATCTACCTATCATTCCAGCGTTTTGATCCATAAGAAGGCAAAAAAAACCCTAAGGAAGCTATTTCGAATTTTGCCTCCTAGGGGGAAAAATTCCTTCTTGACTCCAAAAGGGCAATCAGATTTCTCATTGGATCAATAAGCTCTATTATTAATGCTTATTCTATTATTAATACCCCTGTATGTTCTGCTTTTCTAAAAAAACAGCCAGACCATTTTTAAATGCATCTATTGTGGTTGATAGCACTACCTCTCTTGGCAGTGAGTTCCATAACTTTATTGTCCTTACCGTAAAGAATCCCTTCCTCTGCTGTCTATGAAATCTTTGCTCTTCCAGTCTCAGGGGGTGACCTCTTGTTCTTTGTACATTTCTGTTAATGAACAGGTCAGGAGAAATATATAATATATATAATATAAAGACCTGGAGAGCTCTTTATATTAGCCCTGCACATAGTTATATAATCACACTTTTTATAGTTCCTTAATATCCTTTTTAAGGACTGGTACCCAGAATTGTACTGCATATTCAAGGTGATGTCTTACCATTGATTTGTAAAGAGGCAAGATTATGTCCTCCTCCCGTGAATCTATACTTCGTTTTATACATGCCAATATCTTATTGGCCCTTGCAGCTGCTGACTGGCATTGGGCACTGTTGCCAAGTTTGTTATCTACAATGATTCCTAAATCCTTTTTGTTAGTAGTTTTTCCCAGGGAAATACCATTTAACGTATATGTTGCTTTGTTATTATTTTTACAATAATGCATAACTTTACTTTTGTCTATATTGAACCTCATTTGCCACTTTCTTGCTCAGTCCCCCACTCTGTCCAAATCTTCCTGAAAAGAAAAAACATCAAGATTAGTCTTTATTACCTTACCTAATTTTGTGTCATCAACAAACACTGAGACATGGCTCTCAGCACAACGTGGGAGATCATTAATAAATATATTAAAAAGAAGAGGTCCCAAAACAGACCCCTGAGGTACTCCGCTCAATACCCTGGTCCAATTTGAGGCTTTTCCATTTACAACAACCCTCTGTGTTCTATCTTTTAGCCAATTTTCAATCCAAATACATACATTTGCCCCCAATCCTATTTCTGTCAATTTGTAGAGTAACCTTTTGTGTGGAACTATATCAAATGCTTTAGCAAAATCCAAATAGATCACATCAACTGCCACACCTAGATCTATCTTTTTACTGACCTCTTCATAGAATGTTATTAAGTTTGTTTGACAAGACCTGTCTTTCACAAAACCATGTTGACTTTTACTAATTATATTCTGATTCAAGGTGTATTCTTGAGTGTACACCTTTAGCAATCCTTAAAATAATTTCCCCACTATAGATGTCAAGCTCACTGGCCTATAATTACCAGGCAGAGATTTTGATCCCTTTTTAAATATTGGAATGACATCCGCCTTTCGCCAGTCTGTTGGCACTATACCTGAACTGAAAGAATCCCTAAAGATCATAAATATTGGTCTGGCCAGAATTATGCTTAACTCTCTAAGGACCCTTGGGTGTATACCATCTGGCCCTGGGGCCTTGTCTATCTTAACAGAGTTTAATTGCTTAAACACTTTTTCCTGTGTCAGCCAATCCCATGTAATCTTAGTAGTGGGAAACATCTCAGTTATTCTGGGTCACCCAGTCATCGGAAGCCACAGTACTTATTTAATAGAATATGGTGACATTCTATCATTTTCCATCTCAAGCTAGTGTGGAATCTGACTTTGTAGGCCAAACTTAAGTGCTGTAGCGGCATTACTTGTCTGGTAATATTTAAAAAAATCAGGTATCAGGTGAAAATTTAATTCTGCTCATCTTATTTCCCCATATTAACTTAATTAGAGCAGACCAAACTGTTTTAAAGAATGTCTTTGGAATTGATAAAGGAATAGTTCTCAAGAAGTATAGTATTTTAGGTAAGGTGTTAATTTTAATAGATGTAATTTTACCTAACCAGGAAAGTTCCAACTGATTCCAGTTTTCCATTTCCTTTTGTAATATTGGCCAAGCTTTTTTAAGATTAATTGTGTACATACTGTCTAAATTTATGCATAGTTTTATTCCAAAGTAATCAATGAATGAGTCTCTCCAATCAAAGTCAAATTTATTTTTCAAATCATCCATATCACACCAACGAATATAGTATATGAATATATATGTATAGGAAGAGCCTGTGTTTTTTCTGTATTGAGCCTGTAAAATGAGACTTCTCCAAAATCCTGTAGTATAGAATTTAGGGAGTCAACTGAAGTTTTGGGTTCTGACAAAGATAGGATAATATCATCCGCGAAGAGAACTATTTCATATTCAGTATTTTTTACTGTAATTCCCTTAATCTCTGGTGATTTCCTTATTAATGTGGCCAGTGGTTCCATTGCTAGAGCAAATCATATCGGGGACAATGGGCAACCCTGTCGAGTTCCATTAGCTAGTGGAAAAGTATCAGAGGTGAAACCTGTAGCAGAAACTTTTGCAGTCGGTTTTGATATAATGCAAATATTGCTTTTACAAGGGGGGTGGGTATATTAAATTTGAGCAGAGCTTCCCTCAAATAGCACCAATGGACCCTATTGCTCTGCATCCAAGGAGAGGAGCAGAGAAGGGGTTTGATTTGCTTTAATATGATGTATTATCCTTGTACCATCTTGGGGTTGTCTCCCTGCAATGAAACCCACTTGGTCTTTATCTACTACCATAGGGACAATTTGTGCCAATCTATCAGCCAAAATTGTAGCGTAGATTTTTATATAATTATTTATTAAAGGAATCGGCCGAAAGTTGGCACAGCGGTCCTGACTCTTCCCCGGCTTCGGGGGAGGGATGATTTGTGTGATGATTTGGCATCTTTCCTTCTGTCCAGAATGTATTAAATAAATTAGTTAGATATGGCAAAAGTATTTTGGAAAATTGTTTGTAATATATCATGGCAAAGCCATCTTGTCCTAGTGCTTTAGCACCTGGAATTTTGTTTATAGCTGCTAATACCTCTTGTTGGGATATGGTCGAATTTAAAAAAAATTATTTATCTGGGGCAACCTGGGGTAAGTCAATTTTGTCTAAAAAGGATTTTAGTTTTTCTATATTGGGTTGTATGGTTTTTGGATCAGAGGCCAAATTGTATAATGATTTATAATAGTTTGCAAATTGGTTACTAATTTCAATTGGATGAGTAATCTTTTTACCATCCTCTCCCAACAAATATGCAATTCTTGATTGCACTATTTTCTGTCTAAGTTTAGATGCCAGCAGGGAGGATGCCTTATTGCCTTTTTAATAATATGGAGGTTTAAGTTGTCTTATCATGAAAGCTGTTTTTTCTATTTTGATCACTTCGATTTTCCTTTTTTAATTCTATTATCATTGCTAATAGGGAAGGAGATGGACCAAATTTGTTGGCCGAATTTAAATTATATAACTCTCTTCCCATCTCCCTTAAATTTTTAGATTTAGACTAGAATCTCTTTCGGTTTATAGACTTTCGGTTTATGAAATACATGTAATGCTATTGCTATTCTATAAACCGAAATAGAGTCCCCATTCATAAGAATATGTCAATTGACCTATTCGTATGAATGGGGACTCTATTCATACACACACACCAGCAGTCTTTTAATTTTTTTGGGGGGGAGTTTTCTTTAGTTCCTACTGTGGATGACATACACAGAATGACACTCATACAGATATAAACAGTGAAACACATGCAGGTACATAGGGGCACACACTGACACACATGCAGACAAACAGATACACATACAGACATGCATGCAGATACATGGGTATCTGTTTGTATGTATCTGAATGTTTGTCATTAACATTTGTATCTCTTTGTCTGCACGGTATCTGTTTGTATGTGTATCTGAATGTTTATCATTAAGATACACATGACAAACATTCAGATACACATACAAACAAATACCCATGCAGACCAAGAGATACACATGTTAATGATGAACATACAGATACACATACAGACACTTGTCCCCCTCCTACCTATTAGGTGCAGGAGGGTGACTTCCCTGGGGTTTAGTGGTTGCCTCCCCGGTGGTCTCCTCCCGCACAGCGCCCTGTTAGCTGGGAGGAATTGATGGCTTCCTCCCAGCTCTGATATCATCACTGGGGTCCGGTCGCGCTTTTAAAGCGCAACAGTGCTGACTGGGCCCCAGGAAATCTATTGAGTAGTGCCAGCACTGGACGGAGAACCCCCTCTCCCCCCTCAACAGGTTTTTTTTGTAAGATAATCTGCGCAACAGGGCTTCGTTTTTTGTTTTGTTTTTTAAATATGGCGGGCCCCCCCTCTGGCCCTCAAGCAGTGCCGGAATGGTCAGTCCACCCCTGGAAAGAGCACACTTATAGACAGTCACACATAAATACACAGTCACCCTTACACACATACATTTACAGACACCCTTATACAGTCACACAACATAGCCACCTTTACACACACACTGTCAGACAGCCACCCTTACACACAGTCACACTCACATAAATACACACACAGCCACCTTTACACACTTACACAGATACTCATGTACACACACTTGCACAGACAGTAACACACACATACTTATACACATTGACACACACACACACACACACTTATACGCACACACCCTATACACACTGACACACGTTTTTTTTTTACCCCCCCCCAAAAAAAACTTATGATGTCGCCCTCCCTGCTTAATTACCTTTATGTGCAGGGAGGAGGACGTTCTCGATGGCAGGGCTGCCACCAGGAATTTCAGGGCCCCTTACTGAACACATTTTCTGCCCCCACCCCCCGACAATATCTCCCACTCGCCCCACCTACCCTCACAAGCATGTTATACCGGTCTACTGTAATATGGAGGGTGGTTGGGAGCAGTTGGTCAATATGCCAGTAATATTTTGCCACTCAATATGCCAGTAATATTTTGCCACTCAGTAAGTCAGTATTTTGCCCTCAATATGCCATTCTTTTGCCATTTAATATGCCAGTATTTTGCCCCTCAAAATGCCATTTAATATGCCAGGATTTCCCCCCTCAATATGCCATTCTTTTCCCATTTAATATGCCAGTATTTCCCCCCTCAATATGCCATTTAATATGCCAGTATTTTGCCCCTCAATATGCCATTTAATATGCCAGTATTTTGCCTCTCAATATGCCATTCTTTTGCCAATTAATATGCCAGGATTTTGCCCCTCAATATGCCAGGAATTTGCCAATTAATATGCCAGGATTTTGCCCCTCAATATGCCAGGATTTTTGCCACTCAATATGCCAGGATTTTGCCATTTAATATGCCAGGATTTTGCCCCTCAATATGCCAGGATTTAGCCCCTCAATATGCCAATTAATATGCCAGGATTTTGCCAATTAATATGCCAGGATTATGCCAATTAATATGTCAGGATTATGCCAATTAATATGCCAGGATTTTGCCCCTCAGTATGCCAGGATTTAGCCCCTCAATATGCCAATTAATATGCCAGGATTTTGCCAATTAATATGCCAGAATTATGCCAATTAAAATGCCAGGATTTTGCAAATTAGTATGCCAGGATTATGCCAATTAATATGTCAGGATTATGCCAATTAATATGCCAGGGTTTTGCCAATTAATATGCCAGGATTATGCCAATTAATATGTCAGGGTTATGCCAATTAATATGTCAGGGTTATGCCAATTAATATGCCAGGATTTTGCCAATTAATATGCCAGAATTATGCCAATTAAAATGCCAGGATTTTGCAAATTAGTATGCCAGGATTATGCCAATTAATATGTCAGGATTATGCCAATTAATATGCCAGGGTTTTGCCAATTAATATGCCAGGATTATGCCAATTAATATGTCAGGGTTATGCCAATTAATATGTCAGGGTTATGCCAATTAATATGCCAGGATTTTGTCACTCAGTATGTCAGGATTATGCCAATTAATATGCCAGGATTATGCCAATTAATATGTCAGGATTATGCCCCTCAATATGCCAGGATTTAGCCCCTCAATATGCCAATTAATATGCAAGGGTTTTGTCACTCAGTATGTCAGGATTATGCCAATTAATATGCCAGGATTATGCCAATTAATATGTCAGGATTATGCCAATTAATATGCCAGGGTTTTGCCAATTAATATGCCAGGATTATGCCAATTAATATGTCAGGGTTATGCCAATTAATATGTCAGGGTTATGCCAATTAATATGCCAAGCTTTGTCACTCAGTATGTCAGGATTATGCCAATTAATATACCAGGATTATGCCAATTAATATGTCAGGATTATGCCCCTCAATATGCCAGGATTTAGCCCCTCAATATGCCAATTAATATGCCACGATTTTGCCAATTAATATGCCAGAATTATGACAATTAATATGCCAGTATTTTGCCAATTAATATGCCAGGATTATGCCAATTAATATGTCAGGGTTATGCCAATTAATATGCCAAGATTTTGTCACTCAGTATGTCAGGATTATGCCAATTAATATACCAGGATTATGCCAATTAATATGTCAGGATTATGCCCCTCAATATGCCAGGATTTAGCCCCTCAATATGCCAATTAATATGCCACGATTTTGCCAATTAATATGCCAGAATTATGACAATTAATATGCCAGGATTTTGCCAATTAATATGCCAGGATTATGCCAATTAATATGCCAGGATTATGCCAATTAATATGTCAGGATTATGCCAATTAATATGCCTGGGTTTTGCCAATTAATATGCCAGGATTATGCCAATTAATATGTCAGGGTTATGCCAATTAATATGTCAGGATTATGCCAATCAATATGTCAGGGTTATGCCAATTAATATGCCAAGATTTTGGCACTCAATATGTCAGGATTATGCCAATTAATATGCCAGGAATTTGCCAATTAATATGCCAGGATTATGCCAATTAATATGCCAGGATTATGCCAATTAATAAGTCAGGATTAAGCCAATTAATATGCCAGGGTTATGCCAATTAATATGCCAGGATTATGCCAATTAATATGTCAGGGTTATGCCAATTAATATGTCAGGATTATGCCAATAAATATGTCAGGGTTATGCCAATTAATATGCCAGGATTTTGTCAGGATTATGCCAATTAATATGCCAGGAATTTGCCAATTAATATGTCAGGGTTATGCCAATTAATAAGCCACGATTTTGTCACTCAATATGTCACGATTTTGCCAATTAATATGTCACGATTATCCCAATTAATATGCCAGGGTTATGCCAATTAATATGCCAGGGTTATGCCAATTAATATGCCAAGATTATGCCAATTAATATGTCAGGGTTATGCCAATTAATATGCCAGGGTTTTGTCACTCAATATGTCAGGATTATGCCAATTAATATGTCAGGATTTTGCCCCTCAGTATGCTTGTTTGCCACCCTCCTCCCCCCTGCCCCAATACTTACCTCCTTCCTGCTCTGTCTCCCGCCAGGCCCGAAACGCCTGCTTGATGGTGTCTGCAGAGGCTGACACCGGCATCTAGTTTCTTCTGTCGGATGTCAGCTGACATCCGGCAGAAGAAACTAGATGCCGGTGTCTGCCTCTGCAGACACCATCCTCCTTCCTGTAGCCAATCAGAGCGGAGCTTGCACCCGTCACTCTGTGCTTGGTGTGATAGGGAGGTGCGGTAACCGCAGGCTCACCTGTGGCTCGCACCTCCTTTTCACACTAATCACAGCGCGACGGGTGCAAGCTCCGCTCCCGTTGCGCTCTGTGATTCAGGCGCCTCTCCTCCCGTGCGCCCGTGCGCGGTGCACCCCGTGCATGCTCCCAGGATCGGCCCTGTGTCTTTCACAAACCCATGTTGGCTCCTGCTAATAAGATTCCTTTTCAATATGAAAGACTAGCTGCTTACATTGTCAGGTGGAGACCATCCCTCCACAATATTGGGAGATTTATTTCTGCATTTCAGTTCACCCTCTCCTCTTTCCCTTGTTTTTGTCTGTGTGCATATATTACTGGTTAGTATTTACATATATATATTTAAATATATATATATTTTTTTTCATTTTGTGGTGAAGGGGTCACATTTGAACACAACACATATATATATTATAATTATTTTATTTTTATCTTAAGCGCTGTGCACTTTTTTATTCTTTAATTTTTTGCCATTTATATATTGAAATAATTCTTGGTTGATTCTTCTTGCTCTCCTTAGCATTGTTTTTTCATTCTGCATTTAATTTAATTGAATTGCCTTTTTATAGTCTTTGTTGGCTTCTTTAAATTTTGCAAATGCCTCTGCTTATTCCTCAGCTTTATAATGTTTAAATTCTACTTTCTTTTTATTTAAATGCTCCCTTACTTGAATGTTATAGATAAGCTCCTCCATGTTAGTTATTACCAGATCCAGGCACACGCCACCTTTGGTTGGTGTCTGTACTAGCTGAGACAAAAAATTGTCATTCAGCAAATTCAGTAACTTACTGCTTTTAGCAGAATTAGTGGTTCCATTTTTCCAATCTAATTCTGGGTAATTAAAATCATCACACATAATGATACTACACCCTATTTTAGAAACCTTTAATAGCTGTGATTCTTCAAGATCACCAATATTTGGTGGTTTATAACACCAGGCATTGGGCAGTTCTACCCCCCTGACTATCTCCACCCACAATGATTTCACATGTTTAATACTGTCGTTATATATATCTTCCCTCAAATTAGACAATCATGCTAGTTTGAAACCACTCCACCATTTTGTTTAACCTATCTTTTCTAAACAACAAATGTAACCATTCAAATTGATTGACCAATAGTGTGTCATCCCACCAATTAAGCCATCATTTTCAATTCCTGGTACCAGCTTTAATTCTCCTGTTTTACCAATTAAATGTCTGGTATTTGCAAGCATGAACAGAATGTCACTGCCATGATCCATTTGTGATTTCATTTTGAAGTTGATAATAGGTTTCTCTGTACAATTCATTATAATCATGCCCCAAGATCCACCCACCCGGGTACTAACTAATTCGCCTTCCCTTTCTATACTGTCTAGCCCAGTGTTTATTGGTCCCTCTCCACCACCCCCCATCCTAGTTTAAACACTCCTCCAGTCTTCTAGCCATCCTATCCCCTAGCACATGAGCCCCTCTTGCATTTAGTTGCAATTTAAGAGATTGTACCCCATTGCAAAATTGGCCCAGTGCTATAGAAACCCAAAGCCCTCCTTCTTACACCAAGTCTTCAACCATGCATTAATCTCATTAATCTCCCACTGTCTCTATGGTGTAGCACATGGCACAGGTAGTATCTCTGAGAACACTACCTTGGAGGTCAATTTCTTAATCTTACTCCCTGAAATCCCAGCAATTTTTTGCAGAGGCCCCTTCTGTCACATCTGATAACTACCCAGCAATTATGGGGCAGGGAGAGACTAATTACACTATGGAAAGCATTGACAAATCAATGATCTATTTTTAATTATTGCAGTGCAGCTTGCAAAAACAAAACATTAACATATGGGATATTTGCAATCACAAGACACATATTACAATCTATTTAGCAGGTGTTTTCATCAGTGTTTGTAGATGTGTAAAAGTTTTTTTTCCAAGTAAATCTTTTTTAAAGTAAATTATATGATCAAATGATCAGAAGAATAATCTAAAAAATTATCAAAAGAATAATCTAAAGAAAGCTGTTATCATGTTATTATATATATAATTTGTGTGGGTACAGTAAATGATAAAGAAAGCTTTTCTTTGTGAAACATATATAAATATATATATGTATATATATATATATATATAAATAAATATATATATATATATATATATATATATATATATATATATATATATATATATATATATATATATATATAAAATTTGTATGGGTACTGTAAATGACTAATTGGAAACATAAACACCACAGAAGTGGGAAAAAATCAAGAAGAGGTTCATGAACTGTTCTTTGCAATTTACTGTATGTTTCAGACTCCCATTTTTCATATATTTTCAGTCATATATTTTGTCTTCCTCTGCAGGCATTAATATTTTATTATTTGATATACTGAAAATTGAAGCAGAATTAATAATGACTATGAAAATTCTTTTGGAAGAATTCACTGATTTAGGTAAGAAATAACAATCTTCAAAAGTAATGAAATATGAGGAGGTGCATTTACTGGAAAACATATGGGATATATATATTATTATTATTATTTATATAATTAAAATAAAAAAATATTGTTAACATTAATTACGTGAAGAGATCAGTCATGCACTTGTGGTTCAGCAATTTTTAAGGTGTAGGTGCTGACTCCTTTTTGCAGTAACATACACTGGTTCACTATAAACTATTTAATTGAGTTCTAGATAGACAGCGCTATATATATATATATATATATATAGTCACGGGAAGGCTACTAGATGAGTAGTTCCAACCGGAATCAGTTCCACAAAATCACTCCTCAGGTCCGGTAAATAGCAAATAGACAGACGGGACAATAATAACTGGTTCCCTGTTAGCACTTCCCCAACATAGCGAGAGTGGTCGTATTGGGTAAAATCAGAACTGTTTATTGATACACCAAACAGAGAATGTATACAGGGAGTGCAGAATTATTAGGCAAGTTGTATTTTTGAGGATTAATTTTATTATTGAACAACAACCATGTTCTCAATGAACCCAAAAAACTCATTAATATCAAAGCTGAATATTTTTGGAAGTAGTTGTTAGTTTGTTTTTAGTTTTAGCTATTTTAGGGGGATATGTGTGTGTGCAGGTGACTATTACTGTGCATAATTATTAGGCAACTTAACAAAAAACAAATATATACCCATTTCAATTATTTATTTTTACCAGTGAAACCAATATAACATCTCAACATTCACAAATATACATTTCTGACATTCAAAAACAAAACAAAAACAAATCAGTGACCAATATAGCCACCTTTCTTTGCAAGGACACTCAAAAGCCTGCCATCCATGGATTCTGTCAGTGTTTTGATCTGTTCACCATCAACATTGCGTGCAGCAGCAACCACAGCCTCCCAGACACTGTTCAGAGAGGTGTACTGTTTTCCCTCCTTGTAAATCTCACATTTGATGATGGACCACAGGTTCTCAATGGGGTTCAGATCAGGTGAACAAGGAGGCCATGTCATTAGATTTTCTTCTTTTATACCCTTTCTTGCCAGCCACGCTGTGGAGTACTTGGACGCGTGTGATGGAGCATTGTCCTGCATGAAAATCATGTTTTTCTTGAAGGATGCAGACTTCTTCCTGTACCACTGCTTGAAGAAGGTGTCTTCCAGGAACTGGCAGTAGGACTGGGAGTTGAGTTTGACTCCATCCTCAACCCGAAAAGGCCCCACAAGCTCATCTTTGATAATACCAGCCCAAACCAGTACTCCACCTCCACCTTGCTGGCGTCTGAGTCGGACTGGAGCTCTCTGCCCTTTACTAATCCAGCCACGGGCCCATCCATCTGGCCCATCAAGACTCACTCTCATTTCATCAGTCCATAAAACCTTAGAAAAATCAGTCTTGAGATATTTCTTGGCCCAGTCTTGACGTTTCAGCTTGTGTGTCTTGTTCAGTGGTGGTCGTCTTTCAGCCTTTCTTACCTTGGCCATGTCTCTGAGTATTGCACACCTTGTGCTTTTGGGCACTCCAGTGATGTTGCAGCTCTGAAATATGGCCAAACTGGTGGCAAGTGGCATCGTGGCAGCTGCACGCTTGACTTTTCTCAGTTCATGGGCAGTTATTTTGCGCCTTGGTTTTTCCACACGCTTCTTGCGACCCTGTTGACTATTTTGAATGAAACACTTGATTGTTCGATGATCACGCTTCAGAAGCGTTGCCATTTTAAGAGTGCTGCATCCCTCTGCAAGATATCTCACTATTTTTGACTTTTCTGAGCCTGTCAAGTCCTTCTTTTGACCCATTTTGCCAAAGGAAAGGAAGTTGCCTAATAATTATGCACACCTGATATAGGGTGTTGATGTCATTAGACCACACCCCTTCTCATTACAGAGATGCACATCACCTAATATGCTTAATTGGTAGTAGGCTTTCGAGCCTATACAGCTTGGAGTAAGACAACATGCATAAAGAGGATGATGTGGTCAAAATACTCATTTGCCTAATAATTCTGCACTCCCTGTACAGTTGAACATCTTGATAAAACTGATTAGACAAAGGAACTATAACAGTATTAAAGTTTAACAGACTACATGGACCGAATGGTTCTTATCTGCCAACACATTCCATGTTTCTAACATAAGAACATAC
This sequence comes from Pelodytes ibericus, assembly GCA_036172795.1. Taxonomy (NCBI): domain Eukaryota; kingdom Metazoa; phylum Chordata; class Amphibia; order Anura; family Pelodytidae; genus Pelodytes; species Pelodytes ibericus. The sequence goes on along the minus strand of CM069866.1, from coordinate 42,411,455 downwards.
AAGGATACAAAGGTGTGAAGTTCAGATACATACAGAGTACACTCAATTAAAGTAACTTGTTAATTGAGGGACATCACTGTACAACAGGAAACTAAATGACTTACATAAAGACAATGGCTAAGATGACAAAATGACAGGGGTTTAAAAGATAGAATACAATCTTTTATTTATTTTTTATTACAAAAATACAAAATTCACAAATACAATGAGTAGGACGTGTCTAAAAGCATTATTGTTCCATTCTACAAGCTATCTCAATAACATTGCTTCTATCTTCTAAAGTTGGTTACTGACGGCAATAACCCCCTCCCCCCCCCCTCGGCCCCAGAGGCTATTCTTGCACCAAGGTACTCCTACAGCAAGAGATTCCATATCTCCCAAACAGCATTATATTTCTATAATAAGCCTTTAACTCTATAAAACCCTCTTTCCATATCTCTTTGTGCATGTATCTGTCTCTCTACTTGTGCCCAGGTTATTGTATCCTGTTGGAGCCAATTTCTTGATATTGCAATTATCATTGCCAACAACATGTGGTGGATAACTCCCTGGTGTGGTTTCTCAACTTCCCCCAAGTTTATGTGACAGAGAGCTTTCTGGGGACAAGGCATAATCTTTGACCCAGTAATTTCGGATATTCTCTTAAACAGATTAGTCCAACATCCTCTTATCTTAACGCAATCCCATCACATGTGCACCCATGTGCCGGATTCCCTTCCACATCTCCAACACAGCTGGGACTTGGAAGGATCCATTTTATTCATTACCCAGGGGATTCTGTACCATATACGGACTAGTTTATAATATACCTCCTGAAGATTTAGACAGTGGACGTGCAGCCTAATCTCATTCCATGTTGTCATCCAGTTTTCTTGTTGCCACCCTTCCTTAACCCTAGGATACAAGTCTCTAGCCCACCTTGCCCACGAGTACCGCGCAGTGTCTCTATATGACATTTCACAAAGTCAGAGCATAAATTTGATGTTCTTTTTTTGGATTCATTGTTAAGTTAGGACACTAGTTCTCCGACCAAGTCTTTTCCATTTGTGTTGTCTATGATTGTTTCTCAAGATAATGTCTAATCCTCATATATTTAAACAGGTCTTTAGTGGGCAGGTCATACTCTTTCATTGTTTCTGCGTAGATCTTTATTTTCCCCTTCTGATATAGTTGGTGTATACTAGTAATGCCAATCTTAACCTGGGGGAAACACAGTGAATGGGACAAAGGTTTGGACCCAAAGGTACACATCTTGGCTGACATCCTGAGTGCCTGTGCTTGAAGTACAGTTGAAAACAGGGTTTCACTGCTGCCCACAAAGTGTGTACCACCAAACTAATATATCAACAGACAGGGTCCATAGTCCACAGGAAGTGTTCTGGTCACCAGGGCCCTCCAAGAACCCCCGTCACAGGGGATCTCCAAATCCCTTTTGTGACACACATATATATATATATATAAATACTGCATACCAAGAAGTATATTAGAATATATTGTTACATTGCATTACACAAAAGTATATGTTGGCAGGAGCCTCCAGTAACCTGTTCATTAACAGAAATGTGCAAAGAACAGGAGGTCATCTCTTGAGACTGGAAGAGCAAATATTTCATCGACAAAGGAAGGGATGATTTATGATCTGGATTTTTTTTTTTTTAAAGAAGGACATACAGGGCTATTAATAAAAGAATAAGCATTAATAATAGAGCTTCTTGATCCAAAGAGAAATCTGATTGCCCTCTGGAGTCAAGAAGGATTTTTTCTTCCTAAGTGAAAAAATTGAAATAGCAGGAATGATAGGTAGAAGGGTTAGCCTTGATGGACTTAAGTCTTTTTTAAACCTAAATTACTATGTTACAATGTTACCACACTAGACCACAAGCCTTGAAAATACCCAAGATAGGCAAAAATTTACAGAAAGTATGTGGTTACACCATGAAAAAGGTACCAGGCTAAAGTTGGTGGCCAATTGGAAATGGGCAAAAGCCGCCCCTGATTCATCTCACTCTGCATCATTATCTGAGGAGGATACTGAGGAGTCTGATGATCCAGATGCCAATTTCCCATCTGAGGATGATGTCCCAGGGGATGATGCAGATATTGGCCAAGATACTTTGCCTGCCCCTACTGATACCATGGCCCTTCTAAACCCTCATGAGACCCTGATAATCTGCACCACCCCTGCTCCGCAGAGTTGTTTCCCAGATAACAGAAAGCAAAATATATTTCTTTAACGGTCTGCAAACCTTTAGACAAACTCACCCGCAATAAACTGTGGGCTGAGTGCCCGACCGGAGGTCAACCATAAAATCACTGAGTTCCTGGGAAAAACTGGCTAGAAAGCAAATAAGGGGCTTGATTTATCACTCAGGGTCTGCCACAATAAGGTATTAGATGTTCTCACTTTATTGTGGCATGATATTTAAACTGGTCAAGACCGGCCTATGTAATGATATCCCAGTGTATCGATTAACCATTAAGGTTTGGATCCAGCACGTCATTTGTCTGATCAGCAATGCCAATACAGCTATAGCCACTGAAAGACGCAGGGCCATACTTCTTGAGATAGAACCAAAGCTAGTAAACATTTGCTGTCACTGAACCCGGTCCACAAGCAAAGGTTAAACTCTGGGGATAATTTGGGGATTATTTTGTTTTAGAGCTTGGTTCATTTGTACACGCGGTCACCACCATGTACAAAGCCCAGATCAACATAAAACCTTTCTTCCACAATTCTTTGGCAGTGCTGGCAGGTGCCTGACTGTGGTTCCAGGGGTTTGTTTTGAGGGTTCTGAGATCCCAGAGTTTCCAGAGTGTCTGTCTCCGGCCACAGGCCAACACCCACTTCATTCTTTTGAGAGTAGCAGACCCTGGCAGACCCGTGGTACAGTCACCAATTATGGTAAGCCATTCACTGACACACCATTATTCCCATGCAAAGGTTGGTGGCAGACTACGTCTCTTCCAGCAGACGTGGTCCACCTTTACGTCAGACCCATGGGTACTACAGACAGTAACGGGATATTGCATCGACTTCATATCCCCCACGTCACATTATTAGTTTTTCACCACAAGACCATGGATTAGAATCACAAGAGGTAAGAAAAACTTTTAACAAAAGGTGCCATTATTTCTCTACTCAACAATTAAAGATATGATCCCTATAGCTCAACTTATGACCACGCCATCCCTCTGGACTACAACACAAAAGAGGAACTGTCTTGGTGGCTGACCCACATAGATGCCTGGAATGGCAAAGCACGGTCCCAGATCTTGTAGTGGAAACAGACGCCAGTTAACATGGCTGGGGAGCGCAATGCGGTCCTATCTCCACAGGTGGGCAATAGTCTCAAGGCGAAAAGACTCCACACATCAGCTGCCTGGAAATCCTCGCAGGAGAACTTGTGTTTTGGAATTGCTTCATCCTTCTGCGAATGGACAACACCTCGGCAGTTCCTTACATAAACCACCTAGAAGGCATGAAATTGGAAGGCACTTGGGCACCAGGTACCAGATGTTTATACCGACATGCCTGGGGCGCTATAAGAAACTGACTAGGGAGTTCATGAAGGAACAAAAGATGCAGGCATGAAAAAACAGCTATACTAACTATAGTAATAAGACAGGTGGCAGTCAAAGGGTAAATCCAGTAAATAATCCAAGGTCAATGGGCAGACCCCACCCCTCCATATCTTACATTGGCTAGAGAGTGCAGAGGGAAGGTGCTGTATACCCAACCACAAGCCCCAGCCCCTTCACAAACCCCATCATTGCACCAAGACCCATAGCCCCGCCCCTATGCCATGGCTTGTAGAGCGGAACAATGTCTCCCGGAGAGACAAGGGGCAACCGCTGGGAGTGGAGGAGGTGGCCGCCACATGTCCGTGACCCCCCCATCAGAGGACATGAAGGAGGCAGCCTGCTCCTGTGAAGTAGGAGCCTGACAGTACCACCCCTACTGCCTATTGGTTTGGGGATGGAATGCTAATGACAGATTTAGTTGAATATGGAGGCCTTGGCAGAAGGAACACCAAAAATGGCATGTGAATTGGCTAGCCCAGTCTGAAGTGATGGTATCTAGAAGCCCATGGAGTTGAAAGATCTCCTTGGTGAATAAGGCAGAGCGGTCTAAGCAGCTGTGGGAAATTTCTTGGCTGGGATGAAGTGAGCAATCTTAGTAAACCTTTCTTCTACCAACAGGATGGTGGTGTAGCCGTGTGCAGGGGGTAATTCGGCTATGCAGTCCATACAATTTCGACTCATGGTCGAGTACTAAGAGACAAAGGTAGTAAGTGACCCGTTGGCTTGGTCTGGGTTTTTTAGTAATAGCACAAGAATGGCAAGAGGATACATAAGCAGTAATGTCTTTTTGCATGGTGTGCCACCAAAAATATCTCCTGATGAGTTCCTCAGTCTTCTTTATGCCCCTATGTCCAACAAGTACTGTAGTGTGGTGCAGGCGGAGGACCTCAGGTTGTATGGATACTGGGATGTATACCTTTTTAAAAATCTGTTTCAGTAACTTAATGTGGATAACTCACAAGGCTTCTTCTATCTTACATCAGTTTTAATGGTTTCCCATATTTCCTTCTCTAAATCATGTGATGTTAGCCTGAAGCAAATAAGATGCAGCACCAATGGTTTGTTTCAAAGTAGAAATGCATACTGTTTTGGCCATCATGGGATTTCAATTGGTTGGTCTTTTTTTCTTTTGCAGGGACATTAGTTGATTTGTGGCCATGACGTGTCTTTTCTGTAGAATAGTCCCGGGTACTTTGTCTCGTCTGGACCCTCATAGAGGTGAAATAAGGCTTAACGTTATTTCAACCGGGGCGAAATGTAATGTACAAGTCGAATTGAATGAAGAATGGGGTGGAGTGCTTCTTCCAGGAGGTGCAGCCATTCTTCAAGGGCTTGTTTTATGGCGAGTAGTTCTCTCTCACCTACATTGTCAGTTTCTTTCAGGGTCTGTAAGTCATTTTGAACAGAAAGCAACTGGATGTGCTCTCTCTTTATTACTTGGTCTCTGAGAGAGAATGGCCTGAACAGCTGTCATGGAACCTCTGATATAAATGGGTGCTGGAGATCAGGAAATGACAAAACGGGTGCTGTGGTGAATAGTTTTTAAGGTGATCGAACGCTCTCTGTGCTTCTAGGCACCAGAGAAACGCTGACCTTCTTGGTCAGAAACATAAGTGGTTGTTCATCCTTTAAGAAGTCTAGTATAAACTTCCTATAGAAGCTGGCGAAGCCTAAGAAGCATTGTACCTCTTTCTTATTGGTAGGACAAGGGCATTGGATAATAGCAGTGATCTTCTTGTCATCCATCTGTACGCCTTGGGATGTTAATAGGAATCCCAGAAACTCGACTGTAGAGTCTCTAGTTTGGCATATAGGTCATTCCTATGAAGACGTGTAAGCAGGTGTACGCAGTGTTTGGTCAGGGAATGAGAGAATACCAAAATGTCATTGAGGTATACAACAACAAATACATCCAAGTAGTCCCAGAACACATAATTTAGAAAGTGTTGGAACGTGGCCGGGGCATTTCAGAGCCCAAAAGTCATCACAGTATATTCATAGTGGCCGTTCCTGGATCGAAAAGATTTCCTCCACTTGTGTCCCTCTTTGACTCTTACTAGGTTGTAAGCACCTCTGAATTCAATCTTGGAATAAACACAGACTGTGCTTAGACAATTAAGTAGTTCTGGTAGCCTTTCTTTAAAGCATCCTCTATATATTCCTTAAGTGCATGCAGTTCGGGTACAGACAATGGATAAATAAGTCCATATGGAATAGGAGCACCATGGAGGAAATCGATGGGGCAATCATAGCTCCTGCATGGTGGTAATTTACTAGGTCCTTTTTTCTCGAAGACGTCAGCAAAATCTGTGTATGTGGAGGGTGTAGCAGGAGCTTATTCTACAAGCTGTAGTTGATCTGGTGGTGGTGAGGGTTTGGGAAGACATTGTGCAACACAGACAGAGATAGAAAAATCTAGAGTACCAAAAGCCAATCAATAATTGGGTTGTGACATCTGAGCCATGGGAGACCAAGGATAATCGGGAAGAGTGGGGATTCACCAAATTGAATCTGAGATCCCAAGGTCACCAGAATGGGATATCATGGCGAACTGGACCAGAGGCCAGTGGTTTACCATCCACCAGTTGAACATATACAGAACAGGACTTGGGTTGACGGGGTATTTGTAGTTGTAAAAACCCCTAAGGAAGCTGTTTCAAATTTTGCCAAGAAATTCCTTCTTGACTCCAAAGGGCAATCAGTTTTCTCCTTGGATCAAGACGCTCTATTATTAATTCTTATTCTTTTATTAATAGCCCTGTATGTCCTGCTTTTCTAAAAAAAGAAAAAATACCTCTTGGCAGTGAGTTCCATAACTTTATTGTCCTTACTATAAAGAATCCCTTCCTTTGCTGTCGATGAAATCTTTGCTCTTCCAGTCTCAGCTGATGACCTCCTTTTCTTTTTTTCATTTCTGTTGATGAATAGGTCACTTGAGGGCTCCTTATATTGGCCCTGCGCATATTTATATAATGCCTTTTTCTAGCGTATATAAATGCAAGTCTCTTTTTATAACCAAGATCCTTCAATCCCCTTATTTATTTTGAACCCTTATTTTCCACTTAATTACCCAGTTCCCCACTCTGTCCAAATCTTCCTGTAAAGAACAAACATCAAGGGTAGTCTGTATTACCTTACATAATTGTGCATCATCAGCAATCACTGAGACATGACTCTCAACACTACTTGGGAGATCATTAAACAAAAGAAGAAACTAAAACAGACCCCTGAGGTACTCCTCCTAATACTCTGGTCCAGTTTGAGGATTTTCAGTTTACAGCAACCCTCTGCATTCTATCTTTTAGCCAATTTTCAATCCAAATACATACATTTGCCCCCAAGCCTTTTTCTCTTTTGTGTGGAACTGTATCAAATGCTTTAGCAAAGTCTAAATAGGTCACATCAACTGCCACACCTATATCTATATTTTTACTGACTTCTTCATAGAATGTTATTACGTTTGTTTGACAAGACCTGCCTTTCACAAAGAGGTGAGATAAGGCTTAACGTTTTTTTCAACCGGGGCAAAATGTAATGTACAAGTCGAATGAAGAATGGGGTGGAGTGCTTCTTCCAGGAGTTGCAGCCATTCTTCAAGGGCTTGTTTTATGGCGAGTAGTTCTCTCTCAAGATGTATTCTTTAGTGCATACCTTTAGCAATCCTTCAAATAATTTCCCCACTACAGATGTCAAGCTGGCTGGCCTATAATTACCCGATGAGATTTTGATTCCTTTTTAAATATTTGAATGAAATCCGCCTTTTGCGAGTCTATTGGCACTATAACCTCTAAAGATAAAAAATAATGGCCTGGTCTGAATTATGCTTAGCTCTCTAAGTACCCTTGGCTGTATACCATCTAGCCCTAGGGCCTTGTTTATCTTAACAGAGTTTAATTGTTATTCTATTTCACATTTATTTTATTCTCTTCTCTTTGAACGCTCTTCAGTAGGGAGGGGTCCTCGGAACAAACCTATTTGTCATAGAAGCAGGAAAGGATGATGGAGGGCATGTAGTAGTAGTGGTGGTAGGAATTGGGCATCGTCTAGGTGGACTATGCGTCATTGAACGCTCTACAGGTTGTACCCCAAGCCGTCTGTCAATCTGGATGGACAGATCCACAAGTGCCTCCAAATACGCGGGCCACTTACATGGGCTAGTTCATCTTTTAGGTTATCCGACAGTCCAAAATAAAACTAATCAAGGAGAGCATCCTCATTCCATGCTGTCTCTACAGTGGACAGTTGGAATTCAGTGACGTACCCCTCCACATTAACATCTATTTTTTATGTTCCTATAACCAAAAATCCATAACATTAAAATGGAGATTTTTCGAACCTAGCAGCAGGTAATGACCAATTCTCCCATGCATATTATCAGGGCTAGTCCAAGCCATAAGTGGTCTGGAAATTAGGCTGGCTATGCACGGAGCAGAGAGGACAAAGCCAGGTAGAGTGGAGAGTCAAGGAGTAATTTTCATTCAGTGAAGGACAATATAGGTTTCTGAACACAGCAGCCAGAACCTTTGCTGCTCTAGGAAAAGCTTCCATGTGGGTTTACGCCCTGGAAATCTGAGAAGTGATCTGAGGAGCCTAATTTTAAGCCAAGGAAATGCAGCTGTTTTTTTCCATGAGGCCAGTTCTCCATGCCTGCATTTTTTCCTGTTTCATATTTTCCATAAGCTTTACCATGAGTAGATAAGTATACTATATCACTTTCTCTTTATATATAATATTAACTAACAAAAAGTGTATCTACTAACACTGTTGCACAAAGTGTTAATTTCAACACTTCAGTTATAAGTGTATTATTAATAATTATTGATGTTTTAGTTAGACCATGTTTGATTTGTTTAGGTTTTAAGGAACAACTTATTTGAAAGTGGTTTTTTTTGTTTAAAAGCTTTTTGATTGCCAACTTTCAATAAAAAGTTGGTATGGAGGTGTGTCCCCCCCCCCATATCAAGGGGGGGAAAAGCAGTGGATCAGAGGGGGGTGGGAGTACCACTGGGATATATATGAGGAACTTCAGTGATATGATTTTCAGCATTCTATCCATTTTTGCCAAATGGACAAATGTTTATCGTATTGGCCTTGTATATTATAATACCCTTTTTCCATTGAGCATTGAAAGTTAATCTGAGCCATGTAGCTGTCTCATTTGCTTTCCATTTTCTGGCTATACACAGTTTTTCTGCGTAAAAATATGGATAATCAAATACTTGCCTTGCTGCTCTCAGGCATGCTCAGATGAAACAGGAATAACTGGGAGATCAACGTTGAGAAGGAGGGAATCAATTTTTTTAATGATTGTGGTAGTATTGTTCCTTGTCTGTACTAAGGATGGTCATGACCACATATGAATCAAACCTCCCTCCTCCTTTTCAACATTCCAACATTCTTTCTAATTTGCAGAGGAAATGTTAATTAACCTCAACTGGGTAAAAAACCATCTCTGTTGTATTTTGTGGTAACTCTCAATAAGAGTTAAGTTATGAACACATTTCTTCACTAGGTGTAGAGGCTGCATCCACTCTTGTATTAAAAATGTGCACTGCAGGTCACTTTCCCATCTCATAATATGTAAGTCTTTAGGATTCAATATTGGGTCATTCCTATCATCCATCATTTTTGTTACTTTGGAAAATAGCTTGCAATTGTGGTTAGCTTTAAAAACCTGTTCTGTATCCAAGCTTTCAATTATATTGGTTTGGGTAATCAAACTCATTAATCAGATAAGTCTGACTGTGGTAAATTATAGGGGAAAATTGTTTTCATACTCGTAATTTTATTTTCCTAGCTAAGATCCATGGCAGCATTACACATGGGTAGCTCCTCCCTCTCAGCTGATAGGACAGGAAACAAACTCACACATGATACAAATAGGCCCCTAATCACCTCAACCATCAGTCTTGTAACAAGCAATCAGTCCCAAGGGAGGGAATTCCATGCGGCCATGGATCTTAACTCAGAAACCACCTAGGCCAGAAATGATGGAAAGGTCCGAAAACCACTCTGGTTTGCTGGAAAACAAGTTACAGCTCCTGCCATGAGAAAGATGGACATTCAGCCATCCTTCTAGCCACAAGTACAAAATGACCAGAAAGACAAAAACAAACACGGAAATATACTTTTCTATGGAAAGTCGAGATCTGCAAGGACTCCTCCAATCCCAAGTCGAAATCGAATAGAAACAGAAATCGAAAAATTGAGAATAATCTCCAATATTCTAGCTGGATGCCTCCTCAAAGACGTGGGTGGACATATGGAATATAGGAACAATAGAATGGATATTCAGTAGTGTGACACTGTTATATAAAGTATAAAAAGTGTACAATTTATTGAAATCAAACTCACAATGCAAGTGGCACTGAGAACCAGCTCAAGTGCAAAATCACATAAAAGAGAAAGGTTACCCCCTCCAGATGGAATGTCGGACTCTATGCAATGTAGAGCTTTGTGGATACTCTCGAATCAAAAGAATTCTCGAGATGACAGCTGCGGGCAACCTTCTTAGTAATAGATAAAATATCTGATAAAACCAGTAATAACACTCTCACTCCCCGCTCTACGCGTTTCATCTATACAGACTTCCTCAGGAGCAGAGTGGAGTGTAATGAGCAAACAGGTAGTCCATCTATATATATCCCCCTCCCATTCCATTGTCCAATCCCGTACAGGCAAACTTAATTAAAACAAACAGTTCCACCTTAAATTTAAATGTCCATTGTCTTCATTGCACCTGTATGTGCGTTTCAATATGCGTTTCATTGTATTTCCGTATTTTGATGTGCGCATGCGTATAATGTCCGTTTTTATCAATGAAGTACAACATATACATTTAATTCATTAAATCATTACATTCGTATTATCTATGACCGAATGAGAACCTTCGTATATACACTTTGGGTTGCGTTCATATAATGTTTCGTATTACTGTAAGCCGAACGCTGTCTCATTCAATTTATCAATGGAGTTTCGTTTTACTATAAGCCGAATTCGTATTCCCAGTAGCGTTTCTACAAACCAAGCTACTGTGTTTGTCGTATAGATGTCTGTATAGGATTTGTGTGGGTAGTTTGTATTACCCGTTCGTATTAACTTTAAACCGAAAGTCCATTTTATGAATGGAGACTTGTGTGTAAACGAAGCTCCATTCACAATAACAATGCGTATTCACGTTATACTGAATGGATACAACTAATGAATCACCCTTACACGGAAGAACTATTGTATACATTAAATTCAAGGAAAATAAGTTACAAAAAATGTCACTTGAGTATTTAACCCATTAAAGAAAGTTGAAAAAGACAGTGTAGCAGAAATATTTAACACATAAAATCCTGATCACTTAACTATGTTCATATGTTCAATCAGATCAAATACATAAATACATTTTTATTGGATATCATTTAATAAACTGTTAACCCTAAAGTATACTCATATGAATCGTCTATATGGGTTGTAATATAGTTTCAGATAAAGCACACCATGTCAAAATATTGATTAATGCCGTAGGGCATCATGGTTCCTAATTTGTGGATCCAGAAACCTTCCCTTTGTGCCAATCTTCTGACATGGTCTCCTCCTCTTACTCCCATTTTCACATGTTCGATACCACAAAATATAAAACTATTCCAACTAACTCTGGGGCATTGGTTGCAGTGTAGGGGTACTGGGTGTTTTGTTGATTTGGTTTTTATACCATAGATGTGTTCCCCAATTCGTTTTGATAACTTCCTGGAAGTTCTCCCAATGTATTGTTTCTGACATCCACATTGAAGCATGTACACTACATTTTTCGTGTCACATGTGATTGTTGTTTTAATTCTAAATTCTTCCCCTGTTTGCATATTCTTGAAAGTCTCTATTTTTCTAGGATTAAAAGGGCAGTTATTACAATGGAAGCATTTTAGAAATCCTCCCTTTGATGGTTTTTTCTTATTAGTCTCTTTTAACATGCTTGGAGCTAAAATACTTTTCAAGTTGCATGCTTTTTTATACATTACTTGTGGTTTAGAAGGAATGATATCTTTCAGGATTGGATCTTGTAAAAGTATAGGCCAATGCCTTTCCAAAATTTTTTGGATTTGGAAGGCATTAGAGTTGTACTGAGTGAGAAATGATAAGTCCCTATTTTTATCATTATTTCCGGGAATCTTGTCCATGACTAAAATATTTCTATTTATTTTTCCTACCTCATGTTCTGTCTCCTCTAATAGGGTACTATTATAATTCTTTTCTAGTAATTTCTTTTTAATTTTTGAAGATTGAGTATGGAAATCTTTATAATTCGTACAATTTCTCCTCATTCTTAAAAATTCTCCTCTTGGGACATTTTTTAACCATCTCGGATGGTGACAACTAGCTTGGTCTATAAAACCGTTCCCATCTGTTGGTTTAAAATATGTTTTAGTTTTGATCTGATTGTCTTCATGAAAAAGGGTGAGGTCAAGAAAATTTATTGTTTTTCGATCTGTTTCTACAGAGAATAATAAGTTATATTTATTATTGTTAATGTATTCTGTAAAATGTTCCAATTTTCCATAATTTGTGTCCCAAATTACTAGGACATCATCAATGTACCTCCGCCATAGGACAAGACCCGCACCAGTACGGTTGTTCCAAATATAGTTATCTTCCCAATCATTCATATATAAATTGGCATAACTGGGCGCGAATTTTGTGCCCATGGCTGTTCCTTTTAGTTGTAGATAGAATTCTTGATGAAACATAAAATAATTGTGGTGGAGTATAAAGTATATACCATCTAGTAAGAATTGCCCTAATAGGGGATTTATAGTTTTGTCTTTAGATAAAGTTTTTTCAATGGCCTTAATTCCCAATTCGTGGTCTATAATTGTATATAAAGAAGTCACATCATAAGTGGCCCAGATATAAGAGTCTTTCCATTCAATGTTCTCTATTTCCTGTAACACTGCTTTTGTGTCTTTAAGATATGACAATGTCTTCTTTACATATGGTTGTAGATGATAATCTACAAACTCAGATAGACCTGCTGTAATAGAGTCTATGCCACTAATTATTGGTCTCGCTGGTGGGTTTTCACTATTTTTATGGATTTTTGGTAAAAAGTACAAAATTGGAATAATTGGGTGGTTTTTGTGGAGAAAATCTGCATTTTTTGTGTGATGATATTCATCTTAGTAGCATTTTTTACTAATAATTCTAACCTATCGGATCAATATTTAATTTTTCATATGTGTTTATATCTCCCAGTATTCTATAGGCCTCTTCATAGTACTTAGATGTATTTAAAATGACAATACCCCCCCCTTTATCAGCCACCTTGATAACAATAGAGGAATCCGATTCTAATTCCTTTAAAGCTCCTGATTCTTCCTTAGATAGATTACATTTCTTATTTTTTGAATTAAGTTGCTCAAAATCTTTTTCAACGAAATTTCCCTTTTCCCAAGATGGGAAGAATTTTGATGGAGGTTTGAAGTCTTTTTTGTTATCCCTAATTAGATGGTTATCTCCAATTGTCTCATTATGAGGCCTTGAAGATAGATTTTTCTTTCCAAAGAACATTTTTAATGTTAATTTCCTTAGAAACTTTTGGGCATCAATGAAAAGGTCAAAGTTATTGCATGGTCTTTGTGGTGCAAATTTGAGGCCTTTCTTTAAGATTTTGGCTTCCATGATTGATATCTTTTGTGTAGATAAATTGAAGATACCATCAATCTTTAAATCTTGTTTATTTGCAAATTTAGTTTCTCCTATGGACCTTCCCATCTTTTTCTTTTGGTAGGGGAGTCTGTGTCCTCTAACAGAGAGAATCGGTTGGGATGTTCCCAGTTTCTTGTTTTTGGAATGAAATATTGGGTTATCCTCCCGTTTCTCTTTGGGTCTTGCCCCTTCTATAAAAAAAGCTGTTCTGTATTTGTATGTGTAGATAAGATAGAATCATTTTCTCTATCTTGATGGAATGATAGATGATATATATCTGATGGATTAACTCCCCAACATTCTATTTCTTTTCAATTTTCTCTATTCTGTGGTATCTCTGAATTTGTCATCCTAGAGCCATCTCTAGAATGGTTTTGCGTTGAAGATATGCTAATTTCATTTCTGTTAAAGGTTCTCTCTTTAGTAGTTGTCTGATTGGACTCGGGAGGACCTCTCTCTATATTTCTCCCCAATTGTGAATTTCTCTTTGATTCTGTGATTCTCTCTATCTGTGGGTCACGATTTAACAACAATCTACCTCCTTCTGTAATATCGTTCCTAGTATATGTAGACTTTCTTTGATTAATGTATGTATTACCTTTTCCTATGACAGTTCTATTTGGAGATGACAGCATTCTTCTCTGGTCTTGTTTAAAGTGATAGGACTCTTGGTCTCTTGAGCTAAATCGTTCATTTGTATTAAATTGTTTATCTGTTTTGAAAAATGTTTTCTTTTGTATCTGGTGATATGAATCTATATTTTTTCTATTGTTGCGTAAAGACCGTTTTTTTTGTTGAGAAAAAGCTAGTCTGTTTATCTCTTAGATCTCTCGTGTATTTATTTTCTTTGGTGTTTGCAATTTTCTCCTCTAAAGGTTCAATATGATTATTCATATTTTTACAATTGTTGTCAATATATGGGTATTGTTCCCTATTAGGTTTCATTTTTTCTAATTTATTGATTTACTATTATGCTATTACTGTATCTAGATTTTCTTTTTCAAAGGCTACAATTAACTTGATTAAATCGATAGCACAATTGTCCAAAATGGAGTCCCATTTCTCCATCCTTCTAGCGAAGCTAATTAACACCTGGAGAATAGTCTTCAGCATCAACAGAGACAGAAAAGCTACCTCTGGTTGGTTAAAAGAACAAAAGGAGATCCCATGAAGGTGCAGAAGACTGGAGAGGAGGTCTGATCGTGAGAACTGCGTTGAAGATTCTGGAAACTCTTGATCCAATGCCCATCGAACCCCAAGCAGAGCTGAAATATCCACAACTTAGATTCTTAAGGAAAGGAGGCTCAGATCCAGGAAAAAGATCATGGGGAATAGCTGATTGGAGGACCATGTGCAGTATACAGATCAGATCCTGTAAAGTAGACCACTTTATTGCTTGAAGAAAAGGTGTTCACTAATCACTAGATGCCCATGGCTAGCACGATATTTTGCTAAGTTTCCAAGCCATCAATGGTAGGGATTCCAGAGCTTACTGCTACACCGGTCCTTGGAATAGCAGGGTAAATGACAGAGGAAGTTCTAAAGGTGGACTCATTGTCAATCTCTTTAGTAGCATCTGGACCAGAATGTAATGATTACCTTCAACTGATCCTTGCAAATTTTCTGAAGGCTGGCTAGAATCAACGTGATTGGAGGAAAAAAAAACATAACCCAGACTGCTACTCCATGAGTTGGAAAGGGCAGTTCGACTTAGTTGCCAACAGATCTATGTGCGAAAGTCTCCATCTCTTTATTAGGCACTGAAACAACAGTGGCGCCAGCTGTCCTACCCTTTGGCCCATCTTTAACTTAAATTACTCTGTCAGAGTATTCTGGGATCCTGGAAGGTAAAATTGCAGACAGACTGTCTTCAGAGTCCATTCCATCAGCGGTTCCAGCTCTTTCAAACAGAGATTCCTGGTACCTCCCTGCTTGTTAAGGAAAGCTTCAGCTTCCCTGTTATCAATTCAAATGCAAATCCCAACAGAGCCTGAATGGCCATGAATTGGAAGAGTTCATCTCAAATCTCATGAACCACTAATAATCTGTAAACATGGGGATATGGAAAATAGGCGCAATCTCCCTGATGGATCTCATGTACCAAGGTAGGGAGGTCATCACAGGAGGACAGTCTTGAAACTCCAAAATGTAGCCTCTTACCCATTGGTCTGGAATGTGAGCAACCCAGGGGTCTTAGAAGAGGAGAAGTCGAGCACTGACACTTGCAGCAACGCCACCTTCAGAACTGAGGCTTTCTGGGATGAAAGGACTGGTATTATCCATGAAAACTTTACCATGGCCAGAGGACTGTCCGTCTTTACATGACATATCCGTGGAATACTCTTTGCCAGGTTTGTATGGACTAGACTCCTGGAATAAACTCACATCTCTGGAAAGTCACATATCAGAGCAGGTGGGGATTCCTGGGGAAGGAAAATCCTACTTCCTTCAACAACACGTTAAATGATATCAAGTCAACCAGGTCTGAATCCAACGGTTTGTAACCCTTGAAAGGAACGCTATAGAGATTAAACTTGGAAGAGACATCAGTACCCCATGATCTCAGCCAAAGTGTCCATCTGTGTTAGGTCCACGCATCTGTCCCACGTTGCCTACCTCCAACAGCTACTGACGGTACTGTCAAGGTCCACCGCTGTCGGCCATCTCTTTCCATGTGTGCCCGGCACTGGAAGCTAGCACGTGCGCATTGCAATACCCTCTCTGTTCTTTCCAAAGCGTCGCTATGGAAACAGACGGCATGGCTCACATTACACGCTTCACGGGGGCGGAGCTACAGCCCTTTAAAGCACCAGCGCGCAAAACTCAAATTGCTTGATGATTACCGAGCTTACCTTCACGCTGTTGGTGCCCAGCTGCTCCGTGTACCTTCCTAGTTTTTTTTCCCTTTGCCTACCTGAACTTCTGGACTCCTGACCTAACTTTCTCCTTGACTATTCTGCTTCTTTGTTCCCCTGCTGATTTGGTTATTCCTTGGACTCTGCTGACCTCTGAACCCTCTAATCTGGCTACCTGTTTTTGACGCTCCTGCTTTCTGGACTCCTGATCCCGGCTTGTTTACTCGACTACGTTTTTCTTCTGGATCCCCGACTCAGACTACCTCGACTACCCTGTGAGTGGCAAAAGCACCCTTCCAACATCTATCCGTCCACACCTGACACTTGTGCCTGCTACCACTATTGTAGCCTGTGGTCCTCAGTATCTGGGGTTTCAGACAAGGGCGGTCTACTTCTGCCATTGGGGTCTCCTGGCTTCTGAATTAAGGTACGTCTATCTACCAGCCTTACAATCTGGCTGCAACAGACAGAGCCATAGAGTGAGCCTTAATGCAATCCACTGAAGCCACCGGCATTACATTTCCAGCAAATTTGAGCACAGACAAGGAGTCTATAAACTGGCTAATGCCTGACTCCAAAGCTGATTTTAAATTGCTCCTCCAAATCTATAATACATGGAAATTGCCACAGTAATAGCCACTGTCATACCCATCGCCAGATGACAACCAATATCATTTGTTAAATGTGCTTGAAAAGACAGGAATATATGTTTTTCTCCATCGGATCACTAAAGGAAGGGGCATCAACCATGGGAATCACTATGTGTCTAGTGATCTGTGCCACATCCGTCTCCACATTAGGGGAACCTTAACAGGCTACAAGATGTCCTGCCCTGAAAATACACAGTTTCTTATCATTCTTCTACCTTTCTGAAGAAAAAATAAAAGTTATTTATGGGAGGAAGGCAGGACAGGATCCACAATCTGGGGAAGGCCATGCATCATCCTCTACATCATCAATATTTATGAAAATGTCCACATCCAAAGAAAAATCTTATATTTCTGTAGGATCTATGGACCTCATGCAGAAAAGTTCCTTATGCCCCAAAAGACGTCTTGCTGAATAAATACCAAAGTATCAGCCTGAGGACCGCTGGTGTGGAATTTGAAGGACCAGAAACAAAACAGTTTTGGCTTAGGAGCTTGCCTAGCAAGGCTCTGTTACCACAGCTATCACAGCTGGCTGACTTGCTGGAGTGTTATGCTGAGCAAGGGCAGGAGGTCCAATCTGGGAACTAAGCACATATCAGGGATGTACTGTTAGCCCAAAGTAATGCACTGTTTTGATGAAACCTAAATATGTGACCATAAGTAAGAAGCAGTTGAAGAAATGGACCTAGGCATGCTGGGTAACTGCAAAGCAGAAATCCAAATGAAACATTAAGAAACCAAGTTCATAAAAGAAAAACACAGAAAAACTACAAAAGATTACACTTACCAGCAGGCACACCAAAAACAGGTGAAAAAACAAACAAACGTGTAGGATGAGCAAACCAATACTGCTACAAATTAATATAAATTAAGAACAATATATCCACTTAATACCAGTAGCTCATAGGAAATAAAAAAAAGAAGAAATTAAAAAAAAAAGATAGCATATGCCTAAAACCTACTGTGTATGGACACTATACCTTATATACACAATGATGTAAAATATCACTTAGCATTTGGTTTAACTCCAATATTCTGTTGCAGACTATGGTATTCAATGCTGTGAATTAAAGTGAATAGATCCCAAGGAATCAGCCTCTAGGGGTCCACCAAAAACAAGAGTTGTGACTAACAAGAAAAAATCAAAGCCAGGGCAGAAGTCTGAAAACAGAGGTTAAAGCCCAAATAAAACTGAATGTTAGCCAATGAGGAGAAAGCATTACAATGAGGTCACAATCACGCGACTCTGAAAAGAGTGCAGGGAAAGGAAATTAATAAAGACAAAAATGACAAGGAGACAAAGCTGCATAGGCACATACCCTGCCAAAATAACACAAAAACATTGCTAAATGCTGTGACCAAGTCACCTAAACATTTCTAAATGCTGTGACCATGTCACCTAAACATTGCTAAATGCTGTGACCATTGACAACCATAGAAATATGAATATGAGTTATTAATTATGAATCATAAAAAAAAGAACATTGATGATTCATATATATGGGTCCAACTAAAAATACCCATATCAAGAATGCGTTATGTATGTGAGAGTTTGGATGACGTTTTTACAAAAGTAAATACAAGGCAACAATTATTAATAAAATAATAATGAATTTATTGAATATAGAATAAAGATCAAACGGTAAGCAAAATAGCATAACAACAAAATACAATATCAATAGATGCTAATCAAAATTCACATGTATGACTTATAACATAAGTAAGTAGGACAAAGCATGAATTATGCAGCTCTGTACCTATATCAACAGGCATGTAGAATAATTTACTATGCAGTACGTTTCTGACCATAAGATGGCCATGCATTTTATTTAGATACAACCTACATTGATAATGATTAGTATTTAAAATGGTTAATGATAGTACACCATAATTACCTACAAATTACCAACATATACTCTGCTTAGGTAAGGTAAAATTACTAAATCATATAACTACTCAAGGTGGCTATTTCTTAATCTGCTCGGCAAATGATAGTGTCTTTAAGAATCAGAATCTAAAATAATCTCTGGAGATTAGTTAAAACATATTTTGGTAAATAGCTAGACTATAAGAACTTATGGTTCTTTTGTTAATATCTCTAGGATATTCTTCTGGCTTCCTTCTGCAGAAAGGATGACAGATAAACACCAGGCTAAAACATATAGATCCCAGAAATTGTAGGATTTAAGTTAAATTTACCCAAATATATATGCTAATGACATCCATAAAAAATGAGATTATGCTAGAAACAAATGATCACATTTATACATTACCGGCAGAGGTTGGTTTGCAATTGAGACTCCTTCCATTGAAGAATAGTGTGATGGGAGTTACTCCTGGGACTTAGCTCAATACTATGGGTATGGGGATTTCTATTGTTATAATGAACATGTGCTATTAACCCCTTAACGACAGATGACGTGCCAGGCACGTCACGGCAAATCGAGGACTTGCCGACAGGTGACGTGCCTGGCACGTCATGCACTAAACTGAGTAAAGAAAGCGACCAGCGGTCGCTTTCTTTACTCTAACGGTGTTGCTACAATGCCTCTAGGTAGAGGCATTGTGCAACACCCCCCAAATGTGCAGGGGCGCGCTACGATCACTCCACGGAGTGATCGTAGCAGCCATTTAAAAATGGCTGCGCCCGCTGCACACATGTGCTTAGAAAGCGAACGATCGTTCGCTTTCTAAGCATCTCCGGTGTTGTTAAAGTGCCTCGCCAGCGAGGCACTTAACAACACCGTTCTGCTCCCCAGAGCCGATGGTGGTCGCTCTCCTGAGCGACCCCATCGGCTCAGTAGAAGGGAACGCTGCCTATACAGGCAGCGCTTCCCTTCTAATGGCAAGAGCATCGGAAGTGAAAGTATTTCACTTCCGATGCTCTAGGGGGAGCCAATCGATGCCTGCACAACAGATCTATGTGATCTGTGTGCAGGCATGTATGGTAAGTGCTCTGATGAGCACTTATCATACTGTCAAAGGCAATATTAGCAAATATTGCCTTTGACAAGTATTGATCTGCCTCCCTCACCTTACTAGTTTTAGTAAGGGAGAGAGACAGATCAGATAAAGTAAAAAAATAAAATAAAATAATAAAACAAATATTTAATAAAATTTTAAACACCAAGGGCTTTTATAAAAGCCATTTAACCCCTTCCCTGCCATTGATCGCTGTGTACGCAGTGATCATACACAGCAGCACATTTTTTGCTGTCTGTGCATTTTTTAGGGGTTAATTTTTTTTACTGTAATTCATTACAGTATAAAAAAAAGCTCTTTTAAGAGAGGTTAACCCCTTTCTTGCTGTAGATCACTGCCTAAGCAGAGATCTGACGCAAATGCAGCAATCTTGCTGCAGAAGCATTTTTAATTTTTTTAAAACTTTTTTATTACACCCGTCACGTGTTAATTATACCCGCTAGGGGACTACGTTTAACGTAATTTTTTTTTTAAATAAGAGCTATTAACCCCTTCCTTGCCGTATATCACTTCCTAAGCAGCACATATGGTCACTGCCTAAGCAGTGCATATGGTCACTGCCTAAGCAGCGCATATGGAGCAATCTAGTCGCAGAAGGATTTTTTTTTTGCTATCAGCATTTTTTTTGTCAGACTCGCTAGGGGTTAATTATACCCACTAGGGGATTACGTGTATTCCTTTTGAAGCTGTCTGAACACGTGTATAGCGATCAGTAACAGCCGATCAGTGGCAAAGGTGGTTTGGTGATTTCTCAGATGAGCATCACCATTCGTCTGGTTCGATCAATATTGGTAAATATTGTTCTGACCCATATGGATCTGCCTCCCTCTCCTCACTTGAGTTTTAGTGAGGGAAAGAGACAGATCTGTATAACATAATTTTTTAATTGTAATAAATTAAATAAAATGTTAAAAAAATTGTGAGTCCCAAGGGCTTTTATAAAAGCCATACCCTTTGTATAGTGTAGTGTATTAACCCCTTCCCTGCCACTGATCACTGCACAGCAGAAATTTTTTTCTTGTCTGTGCATTTTTAGGGGTTAATTTTTTTGTACAGTACTACAAAGGCTCTTATAAGAGCTATTAACCCCTTCCTTGCTCTACATGTTCAAATTCCAAGTTTGAAAATCAAAAAGCGCACCTCTCAAATGTAGCCTTTCAACACCCAACAAAGCTGACAAAGCTATGCATGGGTGGTATCCCTGTGCTCGGGAGATGTTGCTGAACATATATTGTGGTATTGTTTGTCAGTGACACATACCGAAATATGTGAATTTGTGTCTAAAGTACAATGTATGTGGGAAAAAATACACAATAAAATGACTACCACAAACTTTGACAAAGGCTGGTGGTAGAATTGGTGCATGGAAAGTGTTAAAATAACACCATTTAAAATAGCCTAGGGTGTCTACTTTTACAAAATATATACTTTTTGGGGTAAAATACACTGTCCGACTTTAAAAAAAAGTCCCAAATGAAAGATGGGCTCAGGCTGGCTACACGTCAATATTCCAAGTTGAAAATGCGCACCTTCACAATGTGGCCCTTTTAGCCCCCAAACAACCCAACAAACCTATGCATGGGTGGTATCCCTGTACTCAAGAGATGTTGCTGAACACTTATTGGGGTGTTATTTGGCAGTGACACATACCAAAATCTGTAAATTCATGTCTGAAGTACAAGGTTTGTGAAAAAAAAACACAAAAAAATTACTACCACAAACTTTGACAAAGGCTGGTGGTAGAATTAGTGCATGGAAAGTGTAAAAATACCACCATTTGAGATAGCCTAGGGTGTCTACTTTAAAAAAATATATGGGTTGATGTGGTAAAATACACTGGCTGGTTTCAAATATGTCCCAAATGGGACATGGGTGCAGGCTGTCTGCATGTCAAAATTTCAAATTGGAAAACCAAAAACTTCACCTCCCAAATTTGGCCTTTTACCCCCCAAACAATCCAACAAACCTATGCATGGGGGGTATCCCTGTACTCAAGAGATGTTGCTGAACACTTATTGGGGTGTTATTTGGCAGTGACACATACCAAAATCTGTAAATTCATGTCTGAAGTACAAGGTTTGTGAAAAAAAAACACAAAAAAATTACTACCACAAACTTTGACAAAGGCTGGTGGTAGAATTAGTGCATGGAAAGTGTTAAAATACCACCATTTGAGATAGCCTAGGGTGTCTACTTTTAAAAAATATATGGGTTGATGGGGTAAAATACACTGGCTGGTTTCAAATATGTCCCAAATGGGACATGGGTGCAGGCTGTCTGCATGTAAAAATTTCAAGTTGGAAAACAAAAAACTGCACCTCACAAATTTGGCATTTTAGCCCCCAAACAACCCAACAAACCTATGCATGGGTGGTATCCCTGTACTCAGGAGAAATAGTAGAATCTATTTAGCATGTTTTTTCGTTCGCTATTGTCGATGAGGAGAAGTTGTTTCAAATAAAAACAAAGAAATTTGTGTATTTTTTTTTTTTTTACCATATTTTAATATTTTTTTTTAATAATATGATAAGATATGATCAAAAATATGGCATCCATAGAAAGCCCTTTTTGTCCCGATAAAAACAATATATAATATGTGTGGGTACAGCAAATGACGAAGAAGAAAATTACTGCTAAACACAAACAGCACAGAAATGTTAAAATAGCCATTGTCCAGAAAGGACAAAAATGTTTCAAAGGCTCTGTCCTTAAGGGGTTAAAAGCCTCATATTCCTGAGTTCTCCCCAGAAGGAGAGAGACTCAGCCCATTTCATTCCCATCTTTCACCCCACTTGTGGCAGCTCTCTCAAAATCAGTACCTACGCTTCTTTCAGGTATCTCTGTCCTCTTTTCTCTCCTCTAGTATCAACTTATCAACCAAACCTTATCTCTGATTCACACCCTGTTTCTGTAACTTCTAGCCAATTGAATGGGTGGGTGTGTTTAATTTAAATGAGATGATGTCATGATTTATAGCTACACCTGGATTGTGAGTATAATATGAGAAATTATATATGTTGAAATATAGAAGTATCAATACAATTCAAAATTGGAGTAAATATTTGTATCATTCCACATTAGATAAAAACTTATAATAAAATGTATATCACACTAATATAACAATAAAAACAATATTCTAATTAATATGTAGGATTAATTATACTTTACATATTTATTAGTGAAGGTGTGATATAATTATAGATTTTAATGAGCGATTAGAATAAACTATGTGTGTTTATAATAACCCTTATTAGATTCTTCAAATCTAAAATCCAATTAATCTCAGTGTTTCTGTCTGTCCGTTTCTGCCAGTTTGGGTGGGCTAGCAAGCTGAAAAGAAGCCCCCCTTCACCTTGTATGTATATAGACGCAGCTGTGTCTTAGAGTCATAAACCATAAACCACTAACAATGGCCACCTTATCTGTTCAGGTGATACTATTAACTTATCAGTAAAATATTTGGTTACAGATAACAGAGTTAGGAATGTGGAAGACTTTCCTTTTAGCATCAGGGACACAGAATAAGATTTTAACACACAGAAGGATGTCCAAAAACTGTCACAAAATGGAGGCTTGCATCCATCTTGTTATCCTTGGCTTCTGCTTTATTCATATGTACCAGTCTCGAGATTACTGTTCAATACCTCTGACACCATGTCACCTAAACATTTCTAAATTCTGTGACCATGTCACCTAAATATTGCTAAATGCTGCAACCATGTAAGCCAAACACTGCTAAATGATACAACCATGTAAGCCAAACACTGCTAAATGCAACAACCATGTAAGCCAAACATTGCTAAATGCTGCAACCATGTCACCTAAACATTTCTAAATGATGTGACCATGTCACCTACACATTGCTAAATGCTGCAGCCATGTAAGCCAAACATTGCTAAATACTGAAACCATGTCAGCCAAATATTGTTAAATGCTGCAACCATGTAAGCCAAACATTGCTAAATGCTGCAACCATGTAAGCCAAACATTGTTAAATGCTGCAACCATGTAAGCCAAACTTTGTTAAATGCTGCAACCATGTAAGCCAAATGTTGCAAAATGCTTCAACCATGTAAGCCAAACATTGCTTAATGCTTCAACCATGTAACCCAAACGTTGCGAAATGCTTCAACCATGTAACCCAAACATTGCAAAATGCTTCAACCATGTAAGCCAAACATTGCTAAATGCTGTTACCATGTAAGCCAAACATTGCTAAATGTGTTCACCTGAACATAGATGATACCGTGACTCAGTACATAAACACTGCTCTATTGAGAGCAGGATCCGGATGCTACCTCTGGCTGCTGAAAGAGAGGCACTTGTGATCAAGAAAATGTGGCGGGTCCAGGTAAACCAAGAGGGTCCAGGTAAACCAAAAAGAAAATATAACCTTAAAAAAGGAGTTACTCCTGTCAGTCTGAGAGGACAGGAAAAAATATTGATGGTTGAGGTGATTAGGGGCTTATTTGTATCATGTGTGAGTTTTTTTCCTTTCCTATCAGCTGAGAGGGAGGAGCTACCCATATGTAATGCTGCCATGGATAGCCAGTAAAGTCTTGTTGAAGGGTGGAAAACTCAAATACTATATTCTGGTTAAGTATTTTTATTACATTTGTTATTCCCCTACTTGACCAGTTTCTAACATTAAGATATTTTGTATAATATGTTAATGAATTCAAGGGGGTAGATTTCAAATTTCCTTTTGGTATTTTTAGAATCTTTTAAAAAAATGTATAGTTAATATAATATTTTGGATAATTGGATTAAGGATATTTAGATGCTTAATTTTATCGAGAACGATCGAAAAAAGAGATGAAATGGATCCATTCTCTAGCACTCATTCGTTTCCATTTTATACCAACTATTAAGTGTGGAAAGCTTTCTGTTCCATTTAAGATAATGTGTGAACATGGCGATACCATGTAGGGCTTTGATGTCAGGCATGGATAAACCTCCATGTTTAGTTTTTTTAGTCATAATTTAATAAGATATAATAAGATTTATTTCCTTTTCATATACAGTGCCGTGCAAAAGTATTCACCCCCTTGACTTTTTACTTATTTTGTTACATTACAGCCTTAAATTCAATGATTTATTAATCTGAAAATCTGAGAAGAATATATACATAAAATCTGTGTTTATAGACCAATTGGAGATTTTAAAAGAACGTCTAATGACAAGAAATTACGCAGAGGAAGAGATAGCACTTGCTTTTAACCCCTTAACGCATTTGGACGTATATATACGTCCTGAAAAGCATGGTCCTTAAGGACCATGAGGACGTATATATACGTCCTCCGTTTTCATGTAGTGTTGCGCTCCTTAGCGCAACACTACATGTCTGTAGCTACTCTCAGAGGCTGCTTCGGATCCGAAGCAGCCTCTGAGAGGGCTTTCAGCCCCCCCTCACTCCCCCGCGCGCATACGATCACCGCGAATGTGATCGTATGGGCGCTAACACACATAGGCAGTGAAAGCTCATCACTGCCTATGTGTGTAAAGTGTTGCAATGATGCCTCGATGGAGGCATCATGCAACACATTCTGTCCCCCCCTGGACACCGCGATCACCCGGTGATCGCGGGTGTCTGCTGTATCGGAGGAGCATGCTCCTCCGATACAGCGTGCCCAGAGGAGAGCGACGGAAGAGAAAAAAAAAATCTCTTCCGTCGCTCTGAAACCGCTACTTGACTGCCCCTAGAGGCAGTTAAGTATAGTACAGTTAAAAATAGAAAAATAATTAAATAAATAAAATAAATAAATAAATAAATGGAAAAAAGTTAACCCTAGATCTACTGTACCTAGATCTAGGGTTAGGGTCATAAATAGGGTCATAATTAGTGTTACAGGGGGGTTCGGATGATTACAACGGTTAGATTAAGGGGTGGGGGTAGTTTTAGGGTTAGGGTAAATTTAGAGTTGGGGTAAATTTAGGGTTGGGGTTAAAAAGTCACTGTAGAAGAAAATGATTAGAAAACAAAAAAAAACCACTAAAATTGTTTATTGCCCTATTACTTGAAATAAAACATAGACAAACAAGGAAACATTGGTATTACTAAACTCAGGACAAATATTATAAATATATAGACGGGGTCTTTTTAACCATTTGTAATTGTGTAAAAAAAAAAATTAGGTCAAAGTTAGAAAAAGTGTTTTTTATGGCATATTTTCATCATATTTTATATTTTTTTAATAGTAAATGATATCATATGAAGAAAATAATAGTATCAAATGAAAGCCCTATCTGTCCTTTAAAAAATGATATATAATGTGTGTGGGTGGACTGAACACAAAGAAAGAAATTCACAGTTCAGTAAACGTATGACAAAAATAATGGAATTCTGGTCTTCAAGGCACATCAAATGCAACATAGCACTCGGTCACTAAGGGGTTAATAAAGTTAAGACATTAGAAAGAGATTCACTTTTTGAGTATACAGAGAAAAAGGAGACAAATGAGATAAATAAAAACATGAATCTTCCTATAGTGTTAGACTATAATAATAAAAATAAACAATTAAGGAAGATTATTTTTAAACATTGGGATATCCTCAAACAAGATGAGATGCTGAAAGGAATTCTACCAGAGAGACCTAAGATAGTATTCAGAGGGGCACCGTTCATTAGGAGGTGCATCACTACCAGCTCAACAATGATCATAAAAAAGAAAGTTGACACATTCCTTGACCAGAACCCTGGCTTTTACCACTGCAACACCTGCAATGCATGCAAACAAACAAAAAAGCAAGCTGGCAGGGTACAATGTTTTACATCAAGGGCCACAGGGAAAGAATACAAAATCGAGAGTTTTTTAAATTGTGAATCAAGTAATGTGATATACTTGCTGGAATGTCCATGTGGGTTGCAGTACATAGGTCGGACAACAAGGAAGGTTAAAACCAGAATAGGAGAACATTGTAATAATATTCGAAAAAAAATTCTAACACACAGTGTCCCCAAACATTTTTTCAAACACAATAGTAACCCTAAAGAGTTAATTTTCACTGCTGTCCCTGTAATGATTATGCAAGCTCCATTTTCTGTGCTGAGTTCCAAGCTGCAGCTAAACAGAGAAAAAGGAGGCAGGGACTAGCAGATTAACATTGACCAATGGACTGACTGGAGAGGAGGAGCTGAAGAAGAAGAGAAAAGATATGTCATAGAAGAGATGGAGGGGGCGTGGCCTAAGTAAAAACGTCATAACAGAAGTGACTGTACTAAAGGAGAAACAGAGGATCACATGGGACACTTGAAAAAGCCTCAACAAGAGGGGAAACGCGTTGTGTGAGAGGAGAGGAGTGCACAGACAACACTATTGGTTTTATGGACAAGCATCTGGGACTTTTAAAACGTTTTTAAATGTAAGATCTTACTGTTTGTTGGTTTTATTGCTTATATTAAAATACTTACTTGTGCAATCCTTCCTTCTCCTTCCCATGTGATCTGGATATCTGGGCTGCCTCTGGAGCTGGTTTACAAGATCTACCTGCTCTTATCTGAGCTCACCCACGCTATTTATCTTGAGCAGGGTATTGCTCATGTAAATGTGAGTGTACCATTTATGCACTTTGCACTATTATACCATTGCACTGATATACTACACTATTATTGTTTTTGTTTTTTTTCATAATATCTGAGCATTTCTTCTCATAGAAAAGGGTAATGCTCTTTTTTTCTAGTGTTGGTCACTAGCGCACATGTTCACTTTATTGTATTTGTTTTCACTGGTTTGCTAGGAGTGAGACACTAGCTGTGCACAAGTGCTAGCTTACTCCATCACAGTTATTGGCGCAGTATACTGTATTGTTTGTTTATATACATAAAACTATTTTTTAGAAATAGAAAACAGAAAATTGGCATGTGCGTAAATATTCACCCCCTTTGTTATGAAGCCCATAAAAAGGTGGTGCAACCGATTACCTCCAGAAGTCACATAATTAGTGAAATGATGTCCACCTGTGTGCAATCTAAGTGTCACATGATCTGTTATTACATATATACACACCTTTTTTGAAAGGCTGCACCTAAGCAAGAGACACCACTAACCAAACACTGCCTTGAAGACCAAGGAACTCTCCAAACAAGTAAGGGACAAGGTTGTTGAGAAGTACAAGTCAGGGTTAGGTTATAAAAAAATATCCAAATCTTTGATCATCCCCAGGAGCACCATCAAATCGATCATAACCAAATGGAAAGAACATGGCACAATAGCAAACCTGCCAAGAGACGGCTGCCCACCAAAACTCATGGACTGGGCAAGGAGGGCATTAATCAGAGAGGCAGCACAGAGACCTAAGGTAACCCTGGAGTTGTTCCACAGCAGAGACTGGAGTATCTGTACATAGGATGACAATAAGCCGGACGCTCCATAGAGTTGGGCTTTATGGCAGAGTGGCCAGAAGAAAACCATTACTTTCAGCAAAAAACAAAATGGCACGTTTTGAGTTTGCGAAAAGGCATGTGGGAGACTCCCAAAATGTATGGAGGAAGGTTCTCTGGTCTGATGAGACTAAAATTGAACTTTTTGGCCATCAAAGAAAACACTGTGTCTGGCGCAAACCCAACACATCACATCACCCAAAGAACACCACCCCCACAGTGAAACATGGTGGTGGCAGCATCATATCAGGTTTTTTTTCAGCAGCCGGGACTGGGAAACTGTGCAGAGTTGAGAGAAAGATGGATGGTGCTAAATACAGGGGTATTTTTGAGCAAAACCTTCACCTTCCAGCAGGACAATGACCCCTAACACACTGCTAAAGCAACACTTGAGTGGTTTAAGGGGAAATATGTAAATGTGTTGGAATGGCCAAGTCAAAGCCCAGAACTCAATCCAATATAAAATCGGTGCTCAGACTTAAAGATTGCTGTTCACAAGTGCAAATCATCGAAATTGAAGGAGCTGGAGCAGTTTTCCAAGGAGTAATGGACAAAAATCCCAGTTGTAAGATGTGGCAAGCTCATAGAGACTTATCCAAAGCGACTTGGAGCTGTGATTGCCGCAAAAGGTGGCTCCACAAAGTATTGACTTTAGGGGGGTGAATAGTTATGCACATTGACTTTTTCTGTTATTTTGTCCTATTTGTTGTTTGCTTCACAATAATAAAAAAAACATCTTCAAAGTTGTGGGCATGTTCTGTAAATTAAATGATGCAAATCCTCTAACAATCCATGTTAATTCCAGGTTGCGAGGCAACAAAACATGAAAAATGCCAAGGAGGGTGAATAGTTTTGCAAGGCATTGTATATGTTGAGATTATGTTTTTGAAAACAGCCACAAGTCTAGTTGGAGCTATTAAAGGGATTGATCAGAATAGGTAGAGTAACTTGGGAAGTAAATAGGCATTAACTGAATTCAGCCTGCCCAACCACGAGATCTCCATGTTTTCCCATCCCTGTAGCTCCTCCCTAAAATGGCTGGTCATAATCTGGTAGTTGACTTGTACCAAGGATTCAAGGTCCAGTCTTAATTTAATTCTCAGGTATTCAATCTCCCAACCACACCCCAGGCCTCCCCAATTTATTCTAAGTTCTATGGTAGTTCAAGACAGTGGCATCGCTAGAGGGGGTTACTGGGGCTGAAGCCCCGGATCTCCCCTCCATAGCCCTGGATGGAGACTCTGAACACGCCCCCTCGTGCTAGACCCCACCCCCTCACGCTCGATCCGCCCCCTGCATGCTGCAATCTGGATGCTGGACAGCACCAGACTCCGCCCCTCATGCTTAACTCCACCCCTCACACTCAACTCCGCCCCCTCAAGCTTTGAATGTGAGTCTGGCAGAGTGAAAGTGAGAGTGGCAGAGTTATGAGTCTGCATGTGTGTATGTAAGTGGCAGACTGCAAGTGTGTGTAAGTGGCAGAGTGTAAGTGGGTGTGAGTGGCAGAGTGTAAGTGGGTGTGAGTTATGAGTCTGCATGTGTATGTATGTAAGTGGCAGACTGCAAGTGTGTGTAAGTGGCAGAGTGTAAGTGGGTGTGAGTGCCAGTGTTATGAATCTGCATGTATATGTATGTAAGTGGCAGACTGCAAGTGTGTTTAAGTGGCAGAGTGTAAGTGGGTGTGAGTGGCAGAGTTATGAGTCTGCATGTGTATGTATGTAAGTGGCAGACTGCAAGTGTGTGTAAGTGGCAGAGTGTAAGTGGGTGTGAGTGGCAGTGTTATGAGTGTGCATGTGTATGTATGTAAGTGGCAGACTGCAAGTGTGTGTAAGTGGCAGAGTGTAAGTGGGTGTGAATGGCAGAGTTATGAGTGTGCATGTGTATGCATATGAGTGGCAGACTAAGTGTGTGTAAGTTGGTCTGAGTGGCAGATTTATGAGTGTGGATGTGTATGTATGTAAGTGGGTGTGAGTGGTGGCAGAGTGTAAGTGGGTGTGAGTGGCAGATTTATGAGTGTGGATGTGTATGTATGTAAGTGGGTGTGAGTGGCAGAGTGTAAGTGGGTGTGAGTGGCAGAGTTTGAGTGTTTGGAAGAGAGTAAGTGTGTGTGTGTGAGTGGCAGAGTTATGTGTGTGCATGTGTATATATATGTGAGTGGCAGAGTGTAAGTGGGTGTGAGTGTTTGGAAGAGAGTAAGTGTGTGTGAGTGAGTGTAAGCGTGAGTGGCAGAGTTATATGTGTGAGTGGCAGAATGTAAGTGGTGTGTGTGTGTAAGTGGCAGAGTGTGAGTGTTTGGAAGAGTGTGTGAGTGAGTGTAAACGTGAGTGGCAGAGTTATATGTGTGAGTGGCAGAATGTAAGTGGTGTGTGTGTGTGTGAGTGGCAGAGTGTGAGTGTGTGGAAGAGTGTGTGAGTGAGTGTAAGCGTGAGTGGCATAGTTAATACATGTAAAGGTATATAGGTGTTGCGCAATACTGTAGAACACAATACTTATCTATGTAGTCGGTTCTTCAAAAAACATTCTCAGTGGAAATATATAAAAAAGAGAGAAAATAGACAAAGAATACAATGTGAAGACCTGTAGAAACAGGGCAAGTGGATAATACCCCCAAAGGACTATAAGTCCTATAATCCTCCAGATCTTTTGGGACTCCTCTCAGCTCATTCGCAAAGGGGATGATGTTATAGTCCAGTAATCAAAGGAGGTGATGGAATGTATACAAGTTTACAAATAGTATTTAATGGCCCCTTAATTATCTTTGAGGCTTTTAAAAACGGATCAATAAAAACATACTTGTATACAGGCACAATAAAATGATTATTCCTACGTCATAAGAATTCAATAGTAGCAACCGCCGGCGTGTAAACACAGGTCGCGGAGATAAACAGTTTTCGCGGGAAATACATGTATGTGTGTGTGAGTGGCAGAGTGTGTGAGAGTATAAGTGTGAGCAGCAGAGTTATGAGTGTGTGTGTGTGTGTGTGAGTGAGTGTAAGCATGGGCAGCAGAGTTATGAGTATATGTGAGTGGCGAAGTGTAATTGTGTGAGAGTGAAAGTGTGAGTAGCAGAGTGTGAATCCCAGTGAGATTACTAGGAGAAAATGTGATTAATTACTATTATTCATATTGAATGTGATAATCACATGTGAAACAATGCTATCAACTCATATTATTTTTATTTTCACACTTGATTATCACAAAAAAATTCTCCCATTCAGTTAATTTTCCATCTCAATTCCCTTCACTTCTCTCTTTTATGAGGTTGTTAGAAGGAGCATACCTTCATACCTCAGCCTATTCTCCCCAGGTTTTTGACCCGTTTTTATTAAAAAATATATATATTTATGCGTGACAGCATATCTGTGTGTATAAGGGTGTCTGTATGTAAACTTGTCTGGATGTGTGTGTGTGTAAGACAGTGTGTGAGTGTAAGGTTGTCTATGTAAGGGTATCTATGTGGGGAGTGTAAGGGTGGGTGTCTTTGTGGGGTGTGTGTGATATCCCCTATATTATGTCATATTATGAGACTGTTGGTCTACTTTTTTGCAATGTACACAAAATGTTGTGTGCTCAGTTATTTTGAAATCATGGGAATTTGCTCACATATTAGTGTGTGTGAGATGTAAGTTGGTGTGTGTAAGTGGGATTGTGTGTAAGGGTGTGTGTGTATGTGTGGCTGCATGTGTATGTGTGTGCATTTGTGGCTGTATATTTATGTGTATAATGTGATTAATGTGAGGTTTTTTTGTGCTGTGGTACAGTAATGCGCAGCATGAGTGTGTTATATACTCACACACTGCACATTAATGTGAGTTTTATTGCTGTTGAGACTGTGATACACTCACACACTGCACATTACTGTGAGTTTTATTGCTGTGGAGTCTGTGTTATACTCACACATTTGCACATTACTGTGAATTTATTGCTGTGGAGTCAGACAGACACACACACATACAGATACACACATACAGTCGGTCACAGGCAGACATACAGTCAGTCACACAGTCAGTCACAGACAGACACACACATATAGTCATTAACAGACAGACAAACACATACAGTCAGTCACAGACACACACAGTCGATCACAGGCAGACATACACACAATCAGTCACACACACACATGCAGTCAGTCATACACACACACACACACACACAAGTCAGCAATTATGTTGTTGTTTAAGATAAAAAAAAGTGCATCTATCAATATGTCCCCCTCCTGGCTGCTATGCCTCATTATAGCCTGGTCTGTGCCCTGCTGTTGTTTCTAGTCCTGCTGAGCGGCAAGGGCACCATGCAGGGACAACAATAACCTGGCGCCAGATATAATTTCCTGGTGCCCAGGATTTGTTGAGCCCTGATATATACCCATATATAAGTACTGTTCATTGGCGTCAATTATATCAGTCTGTATGCCGCCTAAGCATGTGAGCTTATTTACGCCTCTTCTATCAAATATATCACGGGCTCCCCAGGTCTTTTGGAGACCTAGCAACGCCCCTGGTTCAAGATTAGCTGTTTTGCCCAGGTTTAATCTGTAGTTCAACATAATCTTTAATCATATCTAGTGCTGATGTCACAGATGTTATGGGGTTTGTAAATGTACGTAGTATATCATCTGCATATAATGTGATTTTCATATTTTGATCTATGAATTTAATCCTGTGAATCCCTGTAGCTTGTCGTACTTCAGCTGCCAATGGTTCGATATACAGAACGTAAAATATGGGGGACAAGGGGCACCCCTGCCTAGTACTGTTTCAGACATCAAACCAGGTTGACTCCAAACCTGCTCCCACAATTTTAGCCTGTGGTGAAGTATATAAGGACATTTTATTTACTTTGAAAGGGCCATTAATCCAGAGTGCCTCCATGACCTTGTCCAAGAAGGTCCAGCTCACCCTGCAAAACGCTTTCTCCACATCAAGCGCTATTATAATAGATTTTATTTGAATAATATAAAAAATATTAAGGATTTTCCGAATATTATCGGCTGCCTCCATACCTGGAATGAAGCTAGTTTTGTCCAGATGTATGATATCTGAAATTATAAGCTTCAGCTATTCTAAAAAAATTGTTGAGAATATTTTAATATCCTGATTAATTATGGATAATGGCCTATAGTTTGACAGGGTAGCTGGATCCTTACCTGGCTTAGGGATGGGGGATAAGTATGCCTGTAGCATCTCTGTTGGAAATATTTTCCCTTCTGACATTTCAGAGGGGGACCTGATGAGGAGAGGAGAGAGAACCCCCAAGTATACCTGGTAGAACACAGAGGGGAAGCCATCTGGCCAAGGAGCTTTACCCTTTTCATGTTTTTAATTGTTTGTGATATTTAAATGTGTATAAAATACAGGAGCATGGTCGTACCAGGAGAATGGTCCTATGCAGGATGATATAAACTGTCCTAGGTCCGATCACCCAGTCAAGACCTTGTCTATCTGCAAATACGAGCCATGCACCTTGGAGAAGTGAGTATAATCCCTTTATGTGGGGTGCTGTGTTCTACATATATCATAGAGGCCATTCCCAGTAAGAAAGGTTTGGAAAGTTTTAGCTACGTGTTTGATCGTTGAATCAATCTTTGAGCCTTTAGGTTTTTTTTTTATCAAGATTGAGATCTCCAATACAATTCAGTTCTCCCCCAAATATTAGAGTGCCCTTTGAAATTTGTTCTACCCTATTTAGAAGTCTGTTGAGGAAATGTGTTGAGGATTGGTTAGCACAGAACTCTTTGACAGTTTCACTAAATAATTTGTGTGTGTGTGGTCTCCTTAAATACATTTTGAGTTTTTGGTAATGCTGGTGTCTTTTACCTGACTTGTTAGTGTGGGCTTTACTGTATGAACACAGCCTGAGTCCTTTGTTAGTTTGTTAGTGCAGACTACATTTTGGATTCAGCACATTCTGACACCATCTTGGACCATCGTTAAGGACCAAAGCACCATCCGATGGGAATGGGTTAATTCTCATTGCACCTGAGTCAGAAAACTTCACTTGGGAAGCAAGCTAATATACTTTTGATGCCCCAAGACAATCTACACTCTCCCACCACATGCCATGGTTCGGTTGCCATAAAATCAAGCTAACTGATGGGGAAAGTGCCAACTTCCAATGCTTTTTAGAGACTGTGCCACCAAAAGCCCCATTAACTGGATGTGACTAGGACTACCTATCGTGCAGAGGTTGCCTGAAAGTCAAACTCTCATGAAGTGAAAATGGTACCCAAAAGAGCAAGATGGTTTTAAAAAAGCTTCAACAGTCTCAAGACATGATATCTTGCCACATTCTACTACCTGCTTTACAGCTTTCTCCAAGAGCAAGAGACAGGTGATTTAAATTACCACAAAGATGCCCATATAAGGAGACTATAACTGGCTTATTATATGGCACAATATTTTGGGGAGGTACTGAGCTTTAAGAAAATATGTGGGCAGCCTCCTGAACAATATTAATACGAAAAGGAAGTGAACCCTAATAACACTTCAGGTAGAGTATGTAAGTATGGTGCCTGAAGACTGAAGATAGAAGTCCTGCAAATCTAGTGTTACTTCAACTTCTTGATTTGTATATTCAATGTCGCTATGGACAAAAGTATTTCTTATATTGGATGACCATCTGTAAACCATATTTGAATGATCCGCAATATGATTTTTTTTTTTTTTTTTAAATACCATTTATTTAACCAGTGCATTTTTATGTCAAATACATGACATACATAACCAGGAAAAATGTATCAATCATCTTTTTAGTGCAGCATGTAAGGAATTTCATATAAGAAACCATCCTAATTGATTTATTGCCAAATGAAATATATAAGAAAAAGGGTAAAGATTAAAAAGCAACCTTGTTTGAATCTGATCTCAGGTACAAATAGATATAATTTTTGCATATGAGATATGATGCCCCAAATCTATTTAAATACTGATCTACATATGTCCTAGCTTCTCTACCTGCACAGTGTGTATGCACATGCACATATATAGATATAAAAATATATACAACGTATTTTTGTGCCCTACACACCAGGTCAAACATGGTTTGGATGACAGGTTCATATCAAGTAAAACATTGTACAGCTTTAACTGAGCAAGGTCTCATTTCATGCAGGAGGCACGTAGCAGACTACCTCACCATATGTCCAGCTCATGACTCTCAAAACTCGGGTCATATGGTTCCGCTATAGGCTCATCATCTGGGTCATGGTACTGAGCAAATTATGAACAGGCTAATGCTTTAGCTGCAGTGATTCTTCTGTCTGTATCCAGAATCAGCATTTTCTCAAGCAAGTCCACAGCTTGGGTTGGCATCCAGAAAAATATCTTCAGAATTCATCTTAGGCATGTATGAGGGGGACTGAATGTAATTATGAGCAGATTCCAAGCAAATTTTCTGCAGGAGCTCTGGTCTCAGGGTTCTACACTGACCTTCTGACTCCTACATTTAAAAATCATAATTTATGTGCTTATATACTAGACATGTGCAAAACTAAAATTTTCGTTTCGTTTTCGTCCATTCGGACGAAAATGTTATTTATTTCGTCTAAAACGAATTTCGTTCATTAGTGCATTCGTTTCAGACGAAATTCGTTCATTATTTTCGTTTCGTTTTGTTTTATTCGTTCGTTTTATAGAATACAATGTAATACTATTGGCTTTCTATAAACCGAACGAGAGCCCCATTCATAAGAAATTCTTATGAATGGGGCTCTCGTTCGGTTCATAGAAAGGCAATAGCATTACTTGTATTCTATAAGCCGAAAGTCTATAAACCGAACGACTTTCGGTTTATAGACTTTCGGCTTATGGAATACATGTAATCCTATTGCTATTCTATAAACCGAACGACTTTCGGTTTATAGAATAGTCATAGGTTTACATGTATTACATAAGCCGAAAGTCTATAAACCGAAAGTCGTCCGGTTTATAGGCTGTCGGCATTTAACTAATAAGAGACAGAGTCTCCATTCATAAAATTATGAATGGAGACTTTGTCTCAATGTAGTAAAATGCCGAAAGCCTATAAACCGAACGATCGGTTCTTAGACTTTCGGCTTATATAATACATGTAATCCTATGGCTATTCTATAAACCGAACGTTCGGTTTATAGAATAGCAATAGGAATACATGTATTCCATAAGCCGACAGCCTATAAACCGAACGTTCGGTTTATAGGCTGTGGGCATTTTACTACACGGAGACAAAGTCTCCATTCATAATTTTATGAATGGAGACTCTGTCTCCGTATAGTTAAATGCCGGCTTTTAACTATACGGAGACAAAGTCTCCATTTATAATTTTATGAATGGAGACTCTGTCTCCGTATAGTTAAATGCCCACAGCCTATAAACCGAATGTTCGGTTTATAGGCTGTCGGCTTTTAACTATATGGATAAAAAGTCTCCATTCATAATTTTATGAATGGAGACTCTGTCTCCGAATAGTTAAATGCCGGTGTTCTGACAAATTTCTGGAGCAAATTCTCCTGCGCAATCGCAGGAGAATTTGCTCACTGCGCATAAAGTTACAGCTGATAACTCAGCTGTAACTTTGTGACCACCGCGCATGCGCCAGCTGCGCAACCCACCTCCCGCCCCCCTCACACCCCCCGCACACCCCTTCTTACCAGATCATCGACCACAGCGATACACAGCGCATGCGCACGCCTATCCAGCCGTTTGGGAATGCGCGCGTCCGTTGTTGTGTTCTTAAGGTGGTAAGTAACACGGGGCGTCGGGACATAAGGGGGCAAGCATCCTGGTGAGGGCTGCCTCATCTTGATGGGATTTGTGATCCTCCTGCTGTATTATTGACGCATGCGCTGTGGTCGATGATCTGGTAAGAAGGGGTGTGCGGGGGGTGTGAGGGGGGCGGGAGGTGGGTTGCGCAGCTGGCTCATGCGCGGTGGTCACAAAGTTACAGCTGAGTTATCAGCTGTAACTTTATGCGCATGCGCAGTGAGCAAATTCTCCTGCGATTGCGCAGGAGAATTTGCTCCAGAAATTTGTCAGAACACCGGCTTTTAACTATACGGAGACAAAGTCTCCATTTATAATTTTATGAATGGAGACTCTGTCTCCGTATAGTTAAATGCCCACAGCCTATAAACCGAACGTTCGGTTTATAGGCTGTGGGCATTTTACTACACGGAGACAAAGTCTCCATTCATAATTTTATGAATGGAGACTCTGTCTCCGTATAGTTAAATGCCGGCTTTTAACTATACGGAGACAAAGTCTCCATTTATAATTTTATGAATGGAGACTCTGTCTCCGTATAGTTAAATGCCCACAGCCTATAAACCGAACGTTCGGTTTATAGGCTGTGGGCATTTAACTATACTGAGACAAAGTCTCCATTCATAATTTTATGAATGGAGACTCTGTCTCCGTATAGTTAAATGCTATTGTATTCTATAAACCGACTCTATTTCGGCTTATAGAATGCAATAGTACTACGAATGGACGAATGAACGAATGATTTTCCTTTATTAACCATTCGTTCATTCGGCTTTAGTTAGCTTAGCATTTTCGTTCTTCGTTTTTCGGGCGAATGGACGAAAATGCAATTTTCGGACGAAAATGCATTCGTCCGAAAACGAATGCACATGTCTAGTATATATTCACATGTAAATTGCTTTTTTAATAAAAAATTAAGATATAAAAAAAATCTTGTTTTTATTTCCTTTTATGTGACAATGCTGCCTCTCTCTTTCCCTTGTCCCCAGATTTGTCGCTCTCTCCCCCTTAGTGTTGTCTCTCTCTCACCCTCCCTTTGGCTCCCCCCTCGCTCCCCTTGTGTCTGTCTCTTCCCCCCTTCCCTCCCCCTGTTTCTCTCTGCCCCCTCCCCTTGTTATTCTGTCATTTTTTTTATATCATAATTTTTTATTAAAAAAGCAATTTACATGTGAATATATACTAGACATGTGCATTCGTTTTCGGACGAATGCATTTTCGTCCGTAAATTGCATTTTCGTCCGAAAATTGCATTTTCGTCCATTCGCCCGAAAAACAAAGAACGAAAATGCTCAGCTAACTAAAGCCGAATGAACGAATGGTTAATAAAGGAAAATCATTCGTTCATTCGTCCATTCGTAGTACTATTGCATTCTATAAGCCGAAATAGAGTCGGTTTATAGAATACAATAGCATTTAACTATACGGAGACAGAGTCTCCATTCATAAAATTATGAATGGAGACTTTGTCTCCGTATAGTTAAATGCCCACAGCCTATAAACCGAACGTTCGGTTTATAGGCTGTGGGCATTTAACTATACGGAGACAGAGTCTCCATTCATAAAATTATAAATGGAGACTTTGTCTTCGTATAGTTAAAAGCCGGCATTTAACTATACGGAGACAGAGTCTCCATTCATAAAATTATGAATGGAGACTTTGTCTCCGTGTAGTAAAATGCCCACAGCCTATAAACCGAACGTTCGGTTTATAGGCTGTGGGCATTTTACTACACGGAGACAAAGTCTTCATTCATAATTTTATGAATGGAGACTCTGTCTCCGTATAGTTAAATGCCGGCTTTTAACTATACGGAGACAAAGTCTCCATTTATAATTTTATGAATGGAGACTCTGTCTCCGTATAGTTAAATGCCCACAGCCTATAAACCGAACGTTCGGTTTATAGGCTGTGGGCATTTAACTATACGGAGACAAAGTCTCCATTCATAATTTTATGAATGGAGACTCTGTCTCCGTATAGTTAAATGCTATTGTATTCTATAAACCGACTCTATTTCGGCTTATAGAATGCAATAGTACTACGAATGGACGAATGAACGAATGATTTTCCTTTATTAACCATTCGTTCATTCGGCTTTAGTTAGCTTAGCATTTTCGTTCTTCGTTTTTCGGGCGAATGGACGAAAATGCAATTTTCGGACGAAAATGCATTCGTCCGAAAACGAATGCACATGTCTAGTATATATTCACATGTAAATTGCTTTTTTAATAAAAAATTAAGATATAAAAAAAATCTTGTTTTTATTTCCTTTTATGTGACAATGCTGCCTCTCTCTTTCCCTTGTCCCCAGATTTGTCGCTCTCTCCCCCTTAGTGTTGTCTCTCTCTCACCCTCCCTTTGGCTCCCCCCTCGCTCCCCTTGTGTCTGTCTCTTCCCCCCTTCCCTCCCCCTGTTTCTCTCTGCCCCCTCCCCTTGTTATTCTGTCATTTTTTTTATATCATAATTTTTTATTAAAAAAGCAATTTACATGTGAATATATACTAGACATGTGCATTCGTTTTCGGACGAATGCATTTTCGTCCGAAAATTGCATTTTCGTCCGAAAATTGCATTTTCGTCCATTCGCCCGAAAAACAAAGAACGAAAATGCTAAGCTAACTAAACGAATGGTTAATAAAGGAAAATCATTCGTTCATTCGTCCATTCGTAGTACTATTGCATTCT
Source organism: Pelodytes ibericus (assembly GCA_036172795.1). NCBI lineage: Eukaryota > Metazoa > Chordata > Amphibia > Anura > Pelodytidae > Pelodytes > Pelodytes ibericus. The sequence continues at coordinate 42,371,889 of CM069866.1, read as the reverse complement.
ATAAGCCGAAATAGAGTCGGTTTATAGAATACAATAGCATTTAACTATACGGAGACAGAGTCTCCATTCATAAAATTATGAATGGAGACTTTGTCTCCGTATAGTTAAATGCCCACAGCCTATAAACCGAACGTTCGGTTTATAGGCTGTGGGCATTTAACTATACGGAGACAGAGTCTCCATTCATAAAATTATAAATGGAGACTTTGTCTCCGTATAGTTAAAAGCCGGCATTTAACTATACGGAGACAGAGTCTCCATTCATAAAATTATGAATGGAGACTTTTGTCTCCGTGTAGTAAAATGCCCACAGCCTATAAACCGAACGTTCGGTTTATAGGCTGTCGGCTTATGGAATACATGTATACCTATTGCTATTCTATAAACCGAACTTTCGGTTTATAGAATAGCCATAGGATTACATGTATTACATAAGCCGAAAGTCTATAAACCGATCGTTCGGTTTATAGGCTTTCGGCATTTTACTACACGGAGACAAAGTCTCCATTCATAATTTTATGAATGGAGACTCTGTCTCTGTATAGTTAAATGCCGACAGCCTATAAACCGAACGACTTTCGGTTTATAGACTTTCGGCTTATGTACTACATGTAATCCTATGGCTATTCTATAAACCGAAAGTCGTTCGGTTTATAGAATAGCAATAGCATTACATGTATTCTATAAACCGAACGTCGTTCGTTTTAAAGACTTTCGGCTTATAGAATACTATTGGCTTTCTATAAACCGAACTAGAGTCGAGTCCCCATTCATAAGAAATTCTTATGAATGAGGAGGGACTCTAGTTAGGTTTATAGAATGCCAATAGTATTCTATAAGCCGAAAGTCTTTAAAACGAACGACGTTCGGTTTATAGAATGCATGTAATGCTATTGCTGTTCTATAAGCCGAATGTCTTTCAGCTTATAGAACAGCAATAGCATTACATGTATTCTATAAACCGAACGTCGTTTGTTTTAAAGACTTTCGGCTTATAGAATACATGCTGCTATTGGCTTTCTATAAACCGAAAGAGTCCCCATTCATACGAATAGGTCAATTGACCTATTCGTATGAATGGGAACTCAATTTCGGTTTATAGGAAGCTAATAGCATTACATGCATTCCATAAACCGAAAGTCATTCATGTCGGTTTATGGAATGTAGTACAATGCTATTGGTATTGTAAACCGACTCTATTTCGGTTTAGAATGCCAATAGCACGAATGGACGAATGAACGAATGATTTTCGTTTATTAACCATTCGTTCATTCGGATTTTGTTAGTTAAAATTTTCGTTATTCGTTTTTCGGACGAATGCACATGTCTATTATATACCTCCTGCCTTCTCCTCCAGTCCTCGCCCTCTCTAGGGTGTTCCTTCTGCTTAAGCTACCCTGCTCAGGCCTCACCCTCTCCAGGGTGTTTCTTCTGCTTAAGCTACCTATCTCAGACCTCACCCCCTCTCGGGTGTTCCTGTTTAGCTTCTTACCTCAGGCTTCACCCCATGTGCATCTCTCTACCCCTACCTTTGCGTTGTCTACAGTCCCTGCTATAGCTCTTTGTTCATACTGCAGTTCCTATTCAAACCCTTTTCCTATTCTGCAGTTCTTTGCTAAATTCCCATTTGTCTCTCCTTCAGTCTTTATTCCAATACCTAGCTCTTTGCTTCTTTATCTGTACTCCCTCTGCACAATATATAACATGCAACCAGATACCTCCACTCTCCCTGCACCAAAACTCCTACCTGACCTGGTAAAGGCTCTGACATCTGGCTCCGGGATTACAACTAGTCTTAAAATGAGCTTCAATTGATCAATATGGTCTGTACCTGGGAGTTTGTCCTGTCAAAAGCTTAGCCATTATACATCCTACTGAACTGATATCCACTGTTTGATTATAATGCAACATGATTTCTGGTGCCCGGTACCACCGTGTTGCCAACCAGTCATTTCTTCATCTGTGTGTTGAGCGAATCCAAAGCCAATCTTTAACTCACAATGTTCATTAACAACAAGTTTGCTAGGTTTCAGGTCTCTATGGACCTAAAACCTCACCACTTTACAATGTTATTGAGGTCAGCACCCATTAGATGTGTTACTAGATACACATCATGGAATTCCTGAAAGGATTTTGCAGGTGTGAAAAACATCTGAAGTCCAATAACGTTCACATGCTTCATGTGCTTGAGTAAACGCAGCTCCCTATATGTGCATTTGGCATAGATGTCTGAAAGGGCCTAGATAACTTTTTCACTGCCACACACAGTCCTGTATTAACGTCAACCACTGAGCACATGAAACCATAGGCCCCGGAGCCTACATGTGTCAAATTGTGGTATCTCAGGGGCACCTCCCATGAAGTGAACTTATTCAAGTTGGGTGAGCACTCTCCACCTGGGGTGGAGCCCCAGGCTTTGAATGCCCACATGCAGAGGCCTTGTTTGGTTTCCCACGAGTCATAGCCAGGTAGGGACAAAGCAGGGTCTAGGATCAAGCCGAGGTAAAAGGACTGGAGAGAGCAGGATTGTCAGGATCAAGCCGAGGTCAAAGGACTGGAGAAAGCAGAATGGTCAGGATCAAGCCGAGGTCAAGGGACTGGAGAAAACAGGGATGGTCAGGAACACGATGAACAGGAATCAAAAACACCATCTAACAGACAATAAATGTACCAGCTCTGATTGCTGGGAGGATCGGTTTTATATAGTTCCACGGCTCATTACTACAAGGACCTACACCTGGGCGGTAGGTAAATAAGAAGACAAAGTCAGAGAGATAGCCACTACTGCTACATGAGGAAATAGAACCAGCAGGTGGCGTCTGGAACAAGAGCAGGGAACAGGAACCACAGGAGTCAGGGTTCGAATCCAGGTAGATAGTTACACAACCTCCCACTCGCTGCCGTCTTGGACACTGCACACCCAACTCCTGTTCCTTCAATCTGTGTTCTTCGAAATAGGATGTTTTAATTTTGGTTCATGGGCATATACTACTTTTTTTCCCACAATGATCTTCACCACAAACAATATATAGGAGGACCCATCAAGCCACCGGATAAGTACTACCTTTTTTCTTCCTTTTAGTATAGTGTCAAAAGCTAACATGAGAGATATATCACTGGGAAATATATATTTATGAGAAAAATTTCTATTGGGCTTGTGAAAGCATCATTGCCTAATTAAATACTCCTGCCTAAAGTACAGCTTGAGCTTTGAGAAGCCATTCTCTATACATTGTTTTCTATTGTTGACACTTATTACTGTAAAGTCAGCAGAGTTTCTATGTAGTGGACATACACAATAGAGCTCTATCCACTATCATTTATATGATTAAATGGTAGAAGGGATTTTGAATGGATAGATTCAAACATTGTCCACAAGTATGTCATAATAGCAGGGAGTGGGATAGAACTTATTTTTACTATTTACATTTACAGGCAGCCGAACTATATTAGATTACACTTCTCCTGCCCAGAATCAGTTCCACAGCAATGCTCCTCAGATCCAGCAACAATATATATTCTTAAATATATTCTCAATATATTTCTTAAATAGGCTGTGGTCACTGTTTATCCTGCGTTCAATTCCCCAACATATCGGACAAGACTGGTCGTGTTGGTAAAGAAAGATGCACACTTTATTAGCGCACAACATAGAGAGTATATTTTGTACAACATCAAGATAACTGGGATTAAACAATAAGACTTAAAGGGATTCAATTTAGCATACAGAAGAAACAGATAATTGAATTTGGTGCCATTGCGGTGGCGACCAATCACCGGTGGTGAAGGTGTGGTCAGGAACAGACTTGGTGGCACCAGGGGGATTTGAATCAGCATTTTAACCCCTTAAGGACAGAGCCTTCGAAACATTTTTGTCCATTCTGGACAATGGCTATTTTAACATTTCTGTGCTGTTTGTGTTTAGCTGTAATTTTCTTCTTTGTCATTTGCTGTACCCACACATATTATATATTGTTTTTATCAGAACAAGAAGGGCTTTCTTTGGTTGCCATCATTTTGATCATATCTTATAATATTATTTTAAAAAAAATAATAAAATATGGTAAAAAAACAAAGAAAAACACAAATTTCCTGACTTTTATTTAAAACATCTTCTCCTCATCGACAAAAGCAAACGAAAAAAACTGCTAAATAGATTCTAATATTTCTCCTGAATGCAGGGATACCACCCATGTATAGGTTTGTTGGGTTGTTTGGGGGCTAAAATGCCAAATTTGGGAGGTGCAGTTTTTGGTTTTCCAACTTGAAATTTTTACATGCAGACAGCCTGCACCCATGTCCTATTTGGGACATATTTGAAGCCAGCCAGTGTATTTTACCCCATCAACTCATATATTTTTTTAAAGTAGACGCCCAAGGCTATTTCAAATGATGGTATTTTAACACTTTCCATGCACTAATTCTACCACCAGCCTTTGTCAAGGTTTGTGGTAGATATTTTTTTGTGGTTTTTTTTCCACAAACATTGTTCTTCATACATGAATTCACAGATTTTGTAACGTGTCACTGCCAAATAACACCCCAATATGTGTTCAGCAACATTTCCTGAGTATAGGGATATCACCCATGCATAGGTTTGTCTGCTTGTTTGGGGGTTAAAGGGCCACATTTGAGAGGTGCAGTTTTTGGTTTTCCAACTTGAAATTTTGACATGCAGACAGCCTGCTCCCATGTCCCATTTGGGACATATTTGAAACCAGCCAGTCTATTTTACCCCATCAACCCATATATTTTTTAAAAGTAGAAACCCAAGGCTATTTCAAATGGTGGTATTTTAACACTTTCCATGCACTAATTCTACCACCAGCCTTTGTCAAAATTTGTGGTAGTAATTTTTTTGTGTTTTTTTCCCACAAACTTTGTACTTCAGACATTAATTCACAGATTTTGGTATGTGTCACTGCCAAATAACACCCCGATAAGTGTTCAGCAACATTTCTTGAGTACAGGGATACCACCCATGCATAGGTTTGTTGAGTTGTTTGGGGGGGAAAAGGCCAAATTTGGGAGGTGCAGTTTTTGGTTTTCCAACTTGAAATTTTGACATGCAGACAGCCTGCTCCCATGTCCCATTTGGGACATATTTGAAACCAGCCAGTGTATTTTACGCCATCAACCCATATATTTTTTTAAAGTAGACACCCTGGGCTATTTCAAATGGTGGTATTTTAACACTTTCCATGCACTTATTCTACCACCAGCCTTTGTCCAATTTTGTAGTAGTAATTTTTGTGTGTTTTTTTCCCACAAACTTTGTACTTCAGACATTAATTCACAGATTTTGGTATGTGTCACTGCCAAATAACACCCCGATAAGTGTTCAGCAACATTTCTTGAGTACAGGGATACCACCCATGCATAGGTTTGTTGAGTTGTTTGGGGGGAAAAAGGCCAAATTTGGGAGGTGCAGTTTTTGGTTTTCCAACTTGAAATTTTGACATGCAGACAGCCTGCACCCATGTCCCATTTGGGACATATTTGAAACCAGCCAGTATATTTTACCCCATCAACCCATATATTTTTTAAAAGTAGACACCCTAGGCTATTTCAAATGGTGGTATTTTAACACTTTCCATGCACTTATTCTACCACCAGCCTTTGTCCAATTTTGTAGTAGTAATTTTTGTGTGTTTTTTTCCCCACAAATATTGTATTTCAGACATAAATTCACAGATTTCGGTATGTGTCACTGCCAAACAATAACCCAATATGTGTTCAACAACATCTCCTGAGTACAGGGATACAACCCATGCATAGGTTTGTTGGGTTGTTTGGGGGCTAAAGGGCCACATTTTGAAGGTGCGCTTTTCCAACTTGGAATTTTGACGTGTAGTCAGCCTGAGCCCATCTTTCATTTGGGACTTTTTTTTTAAGCCGTACAGTGTATTTAACCCAAAAAAGTATATATTTTGTAAAAGTAGACACCCTAGGCTATTTTAAATGGTGGTATTTTAACACTTTCCATGCACCAATTCTACCACCAGCCTTTGTCAAAGTTTGTGGTAGTAATTTTATTGTGTATTTTTTACCACATACATTGTACTTTAGACACAAATTCACATATTTCGGTATGTGTCACTGACAAACAATACCACAATATGTGTTCAGCAACATCTCCCGAGCACAGGGATACCACCCATGCATAGGTTTGTCAGCTTTGTTGGGGGTTGAAAGGCTACATTTGAGAGGTGCGCTTTTTGATTTTCAAACTTGGAATTTTTACATGTAGAGCAAGGAAGGGGTTAATAGCTCTTATAAGAGCCTTTGTAGTACTGTACAAAAAAACTAACCCCTAAAAAGGCACAGACAAGAAAAAATGTTCTGCTGTGCAGTGATCAGTGGCAGGGAAGGGGTTACTATACAGGGTACACTATACAAAGGGTATGGCTTTTATAAAAGCCCTTGGGTATCACAATTTTTTAACATTTAATTTAATTTATTACAATTAAAAACTTATATTATACAGATCTGTCTCTTTCCCTCACTAAGTGAGGAGAGGGAGGCAGATCCATATGGGTCAGAACAATATTTACCAATATTAATCTAACTAGACGAATGGTGATGCTCATCTGAGAAATCACCAAACCACCTTTGCCACTGATCGGCTGTTACTGAATGCTATACATGCTTTCAGACAGCTTCAAAAGGAATACACGTAATCCCCTAGTGGGTATAAATAACGCCTAGCGAGTGTGAGAAAAAAAAAATGCTGATGGCAAAAAAAATCCTTCTGCAACCAGATCGCTCCAAATGCGCTGCTTAGGCAGTGACCATATGCACTGTTAGTCAGTGACCATATGCGCTGCTTAGGAAGTGAGACATGGCAAGGAAGGGGTTAATAGCTCTTAAAAGAGCCTTTGATATACTGTAAAAAAAGAACCAGTAAAAAAAATGAACCCCTAAAAAAATGCACAGACAGCAAAAAATGTGCTGCTGTGTAAGATCACTGCGTACACAGCGATCAATTGCAGGCAAGGGGTTAAACACTGGAAACAGCTTTTATAAAAGCCTTTGGGTCTCAATTTTATTAAATATATTATAATTAAAAACTCACATTATACAGCTCTGTCTGTCTCCCTCACTAAAACTCAAGTGAGAGGGAGGCAGATCTACACCGGTCAGATCAAATATTGACAAATATTGATCTAACCAGGCGAATGATGATGCTCATCTGAGCACCAAACCGCCATTGCCACTGATCAGCTGTTACTGATCGCTATACATGCGCTCAGACAGCTAAAAAAATTTTTTTTACGTTAAACGTAATCCCCTAGAGGATATAATTAACCCGTGACGGGTGTAATAAAAAAGTTTAAAAAAAAAAAGTAAAAATGCTTCTGCAGCAAGATTGCTGCATTTGCGTCAGATCGCTGCTTAGGCAGTGATCTACAGCAAGCAAGGGGTTAATAGCTCTTAAAAGAGTAATGAAATACAGTAAAAAAAAAAAATAACCCCTAAAAAATGCACAGACAGCAAAAAATGTGCTGCTGTGAATGATCACTGTGTACACAGCAATCAATGGCAGGGAAGGGGTTAAACACTTGAAATGGCTTTTATAAAAGCCCTTGATTTGTAAAATTTTATTAAATATTAAATATTTTATTTTATTATTTTATTTTATTTTGTTACATTATCTGATCTGTCTCTCTCCCTTACTAAAACTTATAGGAGAGAGAGGCAGATCAAAACTTGTCAAAGGCAATAATTACTAATATTGCCTTTGACTGTATGATAAGTGCTCATCAGAGCACTTACCATACATGCCTGCACACAGATCACACAGATCTGTTGTGCAGGCATCAATTGGCTCCCCCTAGAGCTTCGGAAGTGAAATACATTCACTTCCGATGCTCTTGCCATTAGAAGGGCATGGAAAATACCAAGGTCTAATGAAGGAAGTGGTTATTCCAGATAGTCATGGTAATAATAAAACTGTATTATTAAATGATGATTCTTAACCTGTCCATTCTCATCCAAGAAGATATGTTGGAGTGCCATGGTGGGGTGAATCCGTCTACTGTTGGGGGTCTTGGTTCTGGTGGTCCTGGGTATGGCCTCCTTTATAGAGTGGTGAATCCGTCCACTGTTGGGGTCTTGGTTCTGGTTATCCTGGGTATGGCCTCCTTTATAGAGAGGTAAAGAGGGCCCTTCTCACTATGGTTGGTGCACAAATACCTGTGAATGCCCTCTATGTGGCGCTCTTCCTTTGGAGGTAGCGCAGAAAGTCATGTAGGAAATTAAGTGGGAGGAGTGTCTGGGTGTTCGGGAGTGAGTGAAGTGGGTCCACAACCATTTGGCTGACAGAATTTTCAGCAAGCCCAAGGCTAAGACTAAGAGAGGTAAACAAACAAGACACTTGAAAAAGCCTCAACAAGAGGGGAAACGCGTTGTGTGAGAGGAGAGGAGTGCACAGACAACACTATTGGTTTTATGGACAAGCATCTGGGACTTTTAAAACGTTTTTAAATGTAAGATCTTACTGTTTGTTGGTTTTATTGCTTATATATTAAAATACTTACTTGTGAAATCCTGCCTTCTCCTTCCCATGTGATCTGGATATCTGGGCTGCCTCTGGAGCTGGTTTACAAGATCTACCTGCTCTTATCTGAGCTCACCCACGCTATTTATCTTGAGCAGGGTATTGCTCATGTAAATGTGAGTGTACCATTTATGCACTTTGCACTATTATATCATTGCACTGATATACTACACTATTATTGTTTTTGATTTTTTTCCCTTTGCATAATATCTGAGCATTTCGTCTCATAGAAAATGGTAATGCTCTTTTTTTCTAGTAACATAGTAACATAGTAATTTAGGTTGAAAAAAGACAAAAGTCCATCAAGTTCAACCATTCTACCTATCATTTCTGCGTTTTGATCCAAAAGAAGGCAAAAAAACCCCTAAGGAAGCTTTTTCGAATGTTGCCTCCTAGGGGGAAAAAAATTCCTTCTTGACTCCAAAAGGGCAATCAGATTTCTCCTTGGATCAAAAAGCTCTATTATTAATGCTCATTCTATTATTAATACCCCTGTATGTTCTGCTTTTCTAAAAAATCATCCAGACCATTTTTAAATGCATCTATTGTGGTTGATAGCACTACCTCTCTTGGCTAGTGTTGGTCACTAGCGCACATGTTCACTTTATTGTATTTGTTAAGACTGAGAGAAGTCCAAGAAGAAGGAGGAAGGCATCCTCCTGCGGCAATCCCTGAGTGGGGGGAGCACCTGGGATAATTTTCACCCGTGACCTCTGCAACATGTGGTGCACCACATGATACCACATAGAAATTGTTCCCTCTGACGGCCAGTGCAAGGGTCCTCCATCACAGGATAAGGTTTCATAATTCCTTATGATCATACATGATTTTACTAACTATTGACCATTTTATTGACTACACTTGTTGTGCTCCACCCTATGAATCTACACAAATGTGACTTAATAAATTATTATACCTACCAACTTTAATAATGTAATTAAGGTGTATTCACACTGCTGTAAAAAATGCTATAGACATTCCAAAAGACATTCAAAAACAGGAAATAACTTCAAATCCACCGCGGAAGGATTTAAGGATCTCACATTTTTTCAAGATTTATCTCGGGCTACAAGAACAAAGAGGAAAGCCTATAGAACCTTTACAGAAGTAAATCCTGAATAATATATCGCTGGGGATTCCGCCCCAAGCTATATTTCTGTCAATACACTATAAACAACACGATGGAAGCAAGACAATGGGTTCTGAAATTTTAGGATAGACATTTCTTTAACGGTCTAGCAAACACTAGTGGCATATAAAGTATGGAGGGGAGGGAGAGTGGGAGAATAAATATTCACTATTTGTTGTTTTATAAATTTCCTTCTTGCTTTCTGCTCTAGGTGTTAATATTAACAGATATAGAATAGATATGACCTAATTATTTATTTATGTAATAGACAATGAGGATATTGATGTAATGTTGTAAGTTAATAGATGACACTCATTCAACACTCAATGACACATCCCTACTCTATACCGTATTTGCACAAAACTAAGACAAGGTTTTTTTCAGAGCAAATTCAGGCTTTTAATTGTTTTAATAAAGGAATATCCACAGGTTGGGGGGGGTCATCTCATAATCAGGGTCATCTTATATTCAAGCAAATACGGTAGATGTAATAAGGGAACAATCAATCTAAATTTATTGCAAATTTCTTTAGGGGTGTAATTTAGACACAAATATAGGCACAAATACCATTTTAATATGCATTTTTATTATTTTTTTTTAACACAGATAATGAGCATTGGGTTGTAATGAGGTAAAGAAATGGATACACTGATCCAATTCTATTATATGGAATGAAATAATTTATTTAAATTTTGTGTAATCTTCTTTTGGTGTGTTGTTTAGACACAAACATAGGTACGGTACACAAATACAATGGAACTATTTTATCTAAGCACACTTTTCTATAATGTAGATAATGAGGATATAGACATAATAATGTAATGTAATAGATACACTGACCCACTTTTTCATATAGACCACAGAGGGGAATGATTTATTTATGCCTAATGTAATTTTCTTCTGATGATAAATTTAGACACAAGTATAAGTACCGATCATAAACACTATAGAAATATCTGATTTGATAGGATAATATGGAGTACACAATGTAAAGGATATAATTTTCTTCTTTTTCTGAGTATAGCTATATAAAGGGCTTGTTTCTTTTTTAAAATAATATATATAACCTTTTTATTCAAGTCGCATATTGATGCATTGGTAAATAGAGCTTATAAGTGGATGTTGGCTTAGGTATGACTTATCTTTAACGGAAGATTTCCCCCCTTCCCCATAAAATTATGTTTTTTTCCCTCTGGCCCTCTCTTCCCCCCTGTAGCCAGTAGGCCTGGGGGGACAGAAGGATGAGAGGAATTGAACAAACAACATAATAGCACTCCCAGGATATCCTACCTAGAGTGGGTGTTCTTGATGGTTCACGTCAAGGTGTATATTCTCCTGATAGGAGATTCCCCAGCCCAGTTTTTTAGTAGCAGGGTTAATAAGAGATATAATAAGACGACACGTTTTGTTTTATGTTAAATGTATATGTATGTGTACTGGGGGTGCAGAAGTCCTGTTGACCAGAGAAAGAGATACTAATAGAAATTATAAATAATTGCCGTAATTGCATTTCTGACCTTGAACGTCCAAGGTCTTAATGTTTTGCAAAAAAGGCTCATTTTAAGAAAGGAAAGAGTCGATGTAGGAAAATTAAAAAATAATCAATATCCAGTAGTCACAAATCACCAGGGGTAGACGGCTATCCTGCAGAATTTTTTAAACTATTAAAACAAGACATCTCACCAACTTATATAATAAAATATTTATAAACCATATTTCGGCTTCATCTTTACTGGATTCCAAGACAACCCTAATATTGAAGCCTGGAAAAGATGGAGAACAAATGGGTTCATATAGGCCAATCACATGACTAAACTCTTATGTTAGAATCCTTTCAAAAATAATAGCCACAAGACTTCAAAATATTCTTCCTGAAACCTTGTATGAGGCACAAATGGGCTTCATACGAAACCACTCACCTACTGTAGGAATAAGAAGAGCACTCATAGTCATACAGCAGGCAAAAATAAAAGGACTCTCACACAAAAAAGATTAGACACTTGTACAGCATTTGGCACCATCTCATGGGAACATATAGGAAGGATTCTTAAATTTAGATTTTTTAGATACCTATATGCCTCACCATCAACAGTGCTACATATTAATGGATTGCCTTCAAACCCAGTTCCTATAGCAAGAAGCATTCGACAAGGTTGCCCACCATCACCCCTAATTTTTAATATTGCATTAGATCCCCACCTATGGATCCTTCATAACAACTTCATAAATCTGGAAGGAATCAGAGTAGGGACATCCGTAATAAAGGCCACTGCCTTCGCAGACGATGTGTTACTTTTTGTAGTCAAACCAAAAAACGAGTGGCCAATTATCTTGACTTTATTAGAGAGATTTGGTAAAGCTAGTAGATTCACTTTAAATTACTCAAAATTGGAAGCAATGTACCTTCTAAAAACAGTGGTACCAGAAAACATGCTGACAAACCCCCTTCAGTGGGCACCTCTTTCTTTAACATATTTGTGGATTAATTTACCAAAATTCCCACACAAGACATACTCGCTAATCTATACACCAATTTTTACTAAAATCTCAGAGGAACTAAAAGCATGGAAACATACATATTGGTCGGGTAGCACTAATTAGCTCCTTAGTGACAGAGTACTATACTGCATTTGATGTACCTCGAAGACCAGAATTCCATTATTTTTGTCATATGTTTACTGAACTGTGATTTTCTTTCTTTGTGTTCAGTCCACCTACACAAATTATATACCATTTTTTAAAGTACGGATAGGGCTTTCATTTGATACTATTATTTTCATCATATGATATGATTTACTATTAAAACAATTATAAAATATGATGAAAATATGCCATAAAAAACACTTTTTCTAACTATGACCTGATTTTTTTTAAACAATTACAAATGGTAAAAAAAACCCTGTCTATATATTTCTAATATTTGTCGTGAGTTTAGAAATACCAATGTTTCCATGTTTGTCTGTGTTTTATTTCAAGTAATAGGGCAATAAACAATATTAGTGTTATTCTTTTGTTTTCTACCCATTTTCTTCCACAGTGACTTTTTAACCCCAACCCTAAATTTACCCAAACCCTAAATCTACCCCCACCCATTAATCTAACCCTTGAACTCACCCAAATCCCCCTGTAACCTTAATTCTAACCCTAATTCTAACCTAAGGTTTAGTAGATCTAGGGTTAGCTTTTTCCTTTTATTTATTTTATTTTTTTCTACCTGTAATATTGCTGACTGCCTATAGGAGCAGTCAAGCAACACTTTCAGAGTAATAGAAGACATTTTTTTTCTCTCTTCCATCGCTCTCTTCTGGGCATGCTGTATTGGAGGCGCATGCTCCTCCAATACAGCACCCACCCGCGATTACCAGGTGATAGCGGTGCCCAGGGGGGAAGAGAAGGTGTTGCATGATACCTCGATCAAGTAACTGCAGGCATTTAGCGTTGCACTAAGGAGCGCGACACTACATGAAACTCAGGACGTATATACATGTCCTCAAGGTCATCAAGGACCATACTTTGCAGGACGTATATATACGTCCATTAGTGTTAAGGGGTTAAGATGGTAACTTTTCCAAGATTACTATATTTTTTACAACATCTACCCTTACTCATTATAGCCAAAGACGTCAAACATATAAACTTAACCTTCAGTAATTTCATATGGACAAATAAACATCCCAAAAGTAGTTGACTAAAATTTGTAACTTGAAACTTGTAAGTCTTCAGAATCACTAGGATTTTACTAAATCTTTATACCTTCCATTCCTTAAAAACCCACAAGTTTTGAACAGAAAGGTAGAATACCCCTACACTCAGTGGGTAAGGAAAGGAATTACCTCCATATGACATTTTGTAAATATTTCCCAGCACAAGCTGTTTAAACTAGATACACTCAGGAGTAGATTGCCAGACATAGACATGACACCCATAAGTTATCAACAGGTACAGAATTATATTAATCATATAATCAATACATCTCCAGATAATATTTTGGAAAATCCCTGGTTGACTTTTATAGACTCTGCAAATAGAACCCGCTATAGTACGGCAACCATACATAAGGGGCTTTATAGTCCACTGGATTTCTCTAAAACTAATACTGGCTTAACCAAGTGGATTATACACCTTCAGCATTTTAAAAGCAAATGAAATACTCTGCCTCATGATTAAATCGACCGTGTATAGAGAATTATTTTTTAAAATACTCCCTAGAGCCTATATGTCCCCAGTACGTGTAAAAAAATGCTAATATAGCACAAAATGATTCCTGTTGTAAATGCAACCCGACAGGAGCAGACTTTCTTCATTGTATATGGTATTGTAAGGTGATATGTCAGTTTCGGAATATTGTCCATGGGTATGTGGAACAAACATTTGGCATTTGTTTGGTCAACACCCTAGAATTCTCCCTCTTTGGCTATTCTAGCTTAGCCATCAAACATGCCCGCTTTACAAGAATCATCTCCACTGTAACAAACAAATACATTTTACAATTTAGGATAAGCAGGGATAAGTCGTCCATAACAATCTTCAAAGAAAAACTCTTTTATATCTTTCATATGACTTGGCTCAACACCCAACAAAATAAGACTGGGGGAAAAGAACATTTTTTTTAAAGACTGGAGCTCATACATCAACTCCCTGTCTCTGGACCTAAAATGAAAAATTAAACAAGCCTTTCAAACCTCACCTTGGTACTTGAACCACATTCTAAAAAACCAAGATCCAATCTGTATACCATAACAACATACCGGAATTCCATTTGTTTGTACGTTATACCTTGTAAAATATGACATGTCTAATATCTGATGTGTTATAGTGCAAATGGTATATATATATAATACCAAACCCCCTTCGAATATTATATACATAATAAATAAAGCAGCAACCCACGTTAAAAAAAAAAATATGAAGCCTGAGCCTTGGGATCTTACAAGTCATGGATACTCCCCAAACGACCACATCCTTAGAAACTGTATCTAGTTGTAGGTTAATTGACAAGTTAAAGTATAGGTTATAAGATATATACAGGTTTTGTAAGCATCAGTCATGTCATCCGATATTTCCTATCTCTTGTTATATATGAACACATCAATTGCTAGATCTTAAGTAGTAAATTATATTATATATATTTAAGATTGTTGCCAAAGATTCACATGGCATATTATTTTGTGTAATTTCTTTTTTTTTTTTCCATAAATCACGTTTTATTATTTTCAGTCAAAATTCAAAAATGGAGTACAGAATAAAGAAAACAAAGGGGTGGGAGTACATAAACATATAAAACAAATATGTTCAAAATGGTACAATAATCACATACAATGAAATAAAACAAAACAGGGGTGGATGGGGGGAGGGTGGAGGAAAAAAATATCATATATATATATAACATATACATATATATTATTATGATTACAAATGAATACATAATAATCAGTGTTCCCCTACATGCTTATCTGAATAACATAATAGCCCTATCTCAGGAACCAAACAAAAAATAAAATTGTTCAACACAACAAGTTGTGGGGGGGGGGGGGGGGGTAGGGTGATCTCTAGGATCTAAAGGGTATTAATTATCTTGGGCAAAATGGGGGGGTGTTACTGCCAGGCACCATGGGGGAGGGAGTCGGGGGGAAGGGGGGATTAAGAAGATAGAAAAAAAAAGGGGGGGGTGATGTTAAGGGGGGGGGGGATCACACCTGGTCTAACAATGCACAAGACTGAAAATGTTCTAATTATTTTTTGCCAAAATGGCTTGATAAGCGAGCACTCCCACCAAAGGTGGAGCGTGGTGCCCGGGCTAACCCACATCTCCAGCACAGGGCTGAGTGATTTGGAAATATTTTCTGCAGCGTAACTGGAGTTTTGTACCAGAGGGCTAATAGTTTGTAGGAAGTCTTCTGTATATTATTACTTATAGAGGATCTGTGTGTGAGTTGGAAAATCTTTTCCCATTGTTGGACGGTGAAATTCAACTGTAACGCAGACTCCCACTTCCCAACAAAATTGGGGAGAGTGGGAGTCCTCGCTCTCAGCAGTAATTGGTATAGAATTGAAATCCCATGACGGGGCATTGAGTCACAAGTGACCAATTCTTCAAACTCAGTCAGAGCTCTGGAGAAATTATGTTTCATGGGGATGGACTTTACGTAGTTTGTCAGTTGTATGTAGTGGAACTGGTCCAGAGTGGTAGGGGTTTTGTCTGGTAGTATGTCAGAGAGGGTTTTAAGTGTAGCGCCGTTAAGAAATTCAGCAAGTGGTTGAGTAGAAATCCGGGACATGTTTAAAAAACGGGCCAGGGCACATTCCAGGGGGGAAGTCAGGGTTATGTCGAAATGGTGTGAGAGGGGAGGGGTACGTGGTCAAGTTGTAGGGGCGGCAGGAGGAATGGAGAACCGATACAGTTGCCATCGTCAGTGGGTGAGTTTTGGCGATCGTTTTAGCTTGTGGTGGGGAAATCCAGGGTATATTCTGGAGGGGAGAGGCTAGGCATTCGCCCTCCAGGTCCATCCACAATTTGTGTGCGGGATGATGTATCCATTCAAGAACTCTCAGCATATGGCAGGCTTTATAATAAGTGTGAGTACAGGGCATGCCCAGGTCACCTTTAAACTTGTGTTGGGTTAGGAGATCAAGTTTGATTCTAGGCTGTTTCCCTGCCCAGATGAACTTTATGAACATTGATTTCATGGAAGCAAAAAACTCTGGAGGGATTTTTATGGGAATTTTCTGCAGTAGATATAATATTCTAGGCAGAACATTAAATTTCAGGGCATTAATTCTGCCCGTCCATGATATGTGTAGCGGGGCCCAGGATTGGAGATCTTTCCGCAATTGTTTCAGAAGGGGGGGGAAGTTATGGGCATAGAGATCTACTGTATCTGTGGTGAGCCAGATCCCCAGATTTCAGTTTTCAATTAAGATTAGATAATCTTAGTCCGACACCAGCGGAACGGGAAAAGGCCCTGCAACGCCAATGCCTCCGCTTGGGGCAGGTTTACATTCAGGATCTCCGACTTGGAAAAATAAATTTTTAGGTTCGTGAGCTGACCATAAACCTGAAATTCTTTCAGGAGGACTGGTAGGGATATTCTCGGATTGGTAAGGCCGAAGAGTAAATCATCGGCATAACCAAGTACTTTATGTTGTGTCTTCCCTGCCGTAATTCCAGTGATATCATGTTGTTCTCTTACCGCTTCCAAAAAGGGCTCTAGGGAAAGAACAAACAGCATGGGTGATAGGGGGCAACCCTGCCGCGTCCCATTGTAAAGTGGGAACGAATCAGATAGGGCCCCATTGACTCAGATTCGTGCCGAGGGACAGGAGTACAGGGATCCAATCCACTTCAAGACATTAGCACCAAATCCCATGTGTTGTAGAGTAGCCAACATAAATCCCCAATCTAGCCTATCAAATGCCTTTTCGGTGTCAGTGGATAGGAAAATTGAATGTGTCCCTGATCGGCGTGCGTGATATGAACCCAGTCTGGTCTGGACCCACCAGATTTGGGAGGAACCTACCTATCCTTAATGCTAGAATTTTGGAGAATAATTTTAGGTCAGGGTTTAGGAGGGATATCGGGCGGTAGCTCGCACAATATTCTTGGTCTTTGTCCTCCTTTGGAATCAGGGATATGGTAGCTGCTAGCGTATGGGGGTGAATTTCATGTCCTTCTATAGGAGCATTTAAGGCTTTTATGAAATGTGGGCCCAAAATCTCCAGAAACTTTTTGTAGTAAATTAGGGAGGTGTAGCATTGCTGGTCTCTACAGATATTAAATGGGAAATCATCTTTGAGTTGATAAATACTGAAGGAAGGTTTGTCTTTATGGTGTGTAGATTAAATGATTTTCTCTATTTACTATTGAATATATAGTCTTCAAATAACAAACAGATACATTTTGTGAATAAGGTTATCAATCAGACTTGACAGAATATACAGGGTTCCTTCATATTCGGGGTGATTTTAATTGTATCATGGATGATGAAATGGATAGACTTGGACCTATAGAGGGGACTGGATCACCCAGAGCAAAGGGACTGGCAAGGGCCTTTCAGGCAACACTTGGTGCAATAAAATGCAACAAATTGTATGATGTATGGAGTAACAATGAGGCCATTTGACAGGGATTTTACTTTTTTTTCTCTCATAGGCATGCAGTATCCTGACATGATTCTGACTAATGTAAGAGCTATCGATCAATGTAAAAAGATTTATATGAAACCTACGACCTGGACTGATCATGACTCAGTGATCTTGGAATATAAGAATAACTATTAAACCCCCAAAAGACCATGGGGAATGAATGAAAGCATTCACAATAATCAAAGCACAGTAGAAAATCTTATACAAATGGCTAGGATTTTTTTCCTAGAGAATTTAGATGGTGACGTTGATATAAGAGGCATTTGGTGCGTGTTTAAATGCATAGCAAGGGGGTACTTTATGAAATGGGAAGTGGAAGCAAGAAAAAAGGGCCTCAAGAGTCTGAGCGAATTAAACCTCATATTTTCCAATCTCAAAAGGTTAAATAAGATTGCAGCGGATGATTCAGAGACCCCTTTTTAACCTGTTATCTAGGTCTTCACATGAATCTTGGAGTTATGTGTATGCAGCTTGAAGTGCATCACAGTCCTGTGTGATTGTGTCGCATTTGGTTTTTAAGTGGAGCTCGATCAATGGGCAGCCATCTCCACTAAGTGCCAGGACATGTCTCCATATGTTTGTCTTTTTTTATTTTCAAATTCTTTAAAAAATGTTATTTACATTTTCAAAGTCAATATGTAACATAGCAAGTTGTTGTAGCATTCAAATAAAATTATCAAAATAGTGTATCCTTAAGTTAAATTATTATTTATATATACAGTGTTGACTGCTGCAATTGTCAATAAACATAAGAAGCTGTAGTTATATTCAAACAAGATTGATGCAATAACGTAACCTTAATATGAATGACAATAGAGCATTTGTATTTTAATGTTAATTGCTGCCTATGATATGTAAGTGCTCTATAATATCCATGTAAACTTTTATAATATAGGCACTGAATACTTTTATTGCAGTGCTGCATAATAAGAAGGTATTCATTTTGAAGCCATATGCGCTTTTTGTTTCATATATATTTTATACACTGCAATACAAGTACAATTGTGTGGGGATTTTTATGGGGGGGGTGTGTGTGTGTATGGTTTATTTAATATTTCTATGGTTGTTTTATATCATTTTTTTTATATGTATACACATATATAAATGTGTTTGTGCAGACACTTATAAACAGAGACAGACACACACACAGTCACATTTACACACAGACAGACAATCTTACACACAGTCAGATAGACACACTTACACACACTCAGACAACCTTATACAGAGTCAGATAGACACACTTACACAGAGTCAGATAGACACACTTGCACAAAGTCAGATAGACGCACACTTACACACACTCACTTACACACACTCAATCACACTTACACACATACAGACAACCCTACATATACACACAGAGAGTCAGAAAGACACACTTACACAGAGTCAGATAGACAGTCACACTTATACACATGCAGTCACACTAACACACACGCAGTCACACTTGCACACATGCAGTCACACTTGCACACAGTCAGATAAACACACTTACACACAAACAGACAACCTTAGACACAGTCAGATAGACACACTTACACACACACACAATCCCACTTACTTAGATACACACAGACAACCTTAACTTATAAACAGAGACAGACACACACACAGTCACATTTACACACAGACAGACAATCTTACACACAGTCAGATAGACACACTTACACACACTCAGACAACCTTATACAGAGTCAGATAGACACACTTACACAGAGTCAGATAGACACACTTGCACAAAGTCAGATAGACGCACATTTACACACACTCACTTACACACACTCAATCACACTTACACACATACAGACAACCCTACATATACACACAGAGAGTCAGAAAGACACACTTACACAGAGTCAGATAGACAGTCACACTTATACACATGCAGTCACACTAACACACACGCAGTCACACTTGCACACATGCAGTCACACTTGCACACAGTCAGATAGACACATTTAACCACACATAGACAACCTTACACACAGTCAGATAGACAAACTTACAGAGAGTTAGATATATACACTTACACACACACACACACACACTTACACACTCAGATAGAAACACTTACACACACTTAGATAGAAACACTTACACACACACTTACACACAATCACACACATTCAGATAGATTTAAATTTTTTAAAACATGTTGTTGATTTTCCCCCTCCTTGCTTGTTTACCTTTTATTTGCAGGGATGAGGACTGTTGAACCTCTGATTCCTACATTCCTCTTCTAAATACTAGGATTTCACAGACCTGCAGCACTCTACCTGGATCAAAGCATGAGGGGGCGGAGTGTTCTTCCCTTGTGCTGCACACACCACAATGCGCTCATCCGGGCCGCATGGTGGACGGCTTAGTATTATGTGATCAGTGCAGATAGCATAATATTAACACTAACCTATTAACAAGGACACACACAGGAGCCCCATTAATAATGCCACACTCTGGAGCCCCATAAATACGCCACACAGTGCCCCATTAATTATGCCTTATACAGGAGACCCTTTAATTATGCTACACAGAGCAGCCCCTTAATTATGCTGCACACAGGAGCCCCATAAATATGGCACACACAGGAGCCCCATAAATATGCCACACACACAGGAGCCCCTCTGTCAGGCCCTTGACTATAGCCATATGTCAGGGACGGGTCCAGGATGTTGTGGGACCCTAAGCAGGAGTTCAATGAGCTGGAAATGCTGACATGGGGCCTGGTGCTGGGTAACTGCAATCCCCAAGACCCCCAAGTTCATGCAGCCACGTTCCCAGGCCCTGTGAAGCAGCTATGGGATCCAGTGATGCCTAGGGGATAACTGAAGGGATCCTGCAAACATCCTGCAGCAAGCATGGAGTATAACTAGAACAGGTTAGCAGGATGTATCAGGATAAAAACAAACAGATGAGTCAAGCAGAGCAAAACAAGTACAAAGGAACTGAGGCAGAGCAAGGTGCAAAGGAAGGGCAAAGGTTAAGACATAACTACATAAATAAGGAGACAAGTATATCCTTTATGTGGAACATGGAAATAAACTTTGGAGGTTTCTTTTACTTTGAGGTGTGCAAGGTTACGTTATACCTTTCAATTTTTTTTCTGTGGACTTTGGGAATTGAACTTTGGGGGCAAAAAAAAACAAACTTTGTTCTTATTTTTGGGTTAATTTCCCATTTGAATTCCACCCCCACATGTTGTTACAATTTACACAGGAACGTTTTTTGGATCACTGAATTCTCTCACATTCATATTTTAGCACCGGATACTTATTCTATCACACCCCCACTGTGTTTGCACATAGTGGTTACTCTCACCACATTGCACTCTATGCAATACATACTACATGTCTATTATGAACCCCCACCTTGTCTTTTTCCTCTTAATCTACCCGATTCGTGTACAGATTTATTGGCTTACCTAGTCGAGTACCTAAAAAGGACAGGATAAAAGTAAAGACAAAGATAAAGACACAAAATAAAAAAAGGCAAAGGCCAAAAAGACTGAACCTGTACAGCCCCAAGCCAAGGCTATAGCACTTGAAGTCATGAAGACCCTCCTGCCTCCCATGGAAATCTTATTCACTGATCTGAATTGGCCACAGTTGCAGTGTCATCCCTCACTACAGTCAACTCCCTACACAAGCAAATGGAAATGTAAAACCAATGTAATGTTATGCTAGCCAAGATAAAATCAATCATTTGGAGAACAGGGGTAGGTACAACAACCTTTGGTTCTTATGATTTCCTGAATCCCCACAGAATTGAAAGATATGTTACAACAATGGCTCACAGAGGCTTTGAAACACTCCAAACTGCATGACAAGCTTTTGACTGAGCAAGTCTGCCTCATCAGTCACAAACAGCAGAATAAGTCAAATCACCTGCGACTGGTAATTGCAAGATTCCTCAATTTTGTGGCCAAAGAAGCAGTTCTTAGCGGCTACCACAAATCCAAAGAATTGATTTTCAGAAATTAACACATTTTAGTTATTCTTTTTTTTATTTATTATAAACATATAAACATAAAAAATGTTATTCCTGAGAGAAATAAATATTCAGTTGATATATAGATAGTCTCATACATCATTTCTCCGATTATATAGTAATTCATAATAAAATTAATAGGGCAGAAATACACACTATAACAAACAAAACTACATACAACAGTGAGATGTCAGTGGGGTCGATCGAGATTCCAGATTCCTATTATTTCTGGAGACATAATGCGATCATGTGAACAAAAGATTACCTTATTCGCGGACAACATCCTTTTTACAGTATCGAATCCAGTTCATTCAATTCCAGCAATATTTAAAATCATTAATGAATACAGTATATATTATTCAAATTATAAACTTAATCTTGTAAAGACTCAAGCCCAGGAGAATATTCTCAAGGTAAATCCTACTTTAACTGGGCTAATAATAACATCTTTTACTTGGGGGTCAAATAAGCTGTGACATAAAAAGGTGGATTCAAGCGAACTACCCCAAACTCTTCCATGAACCTAATGGGTTAACAACAAGTTGGAATACATTTTTCACTTCAAACATTATCAGAGGTTATATCTTGACAAAGCTTGAATATTTGTTTCATATGATCCCACTTCGAGTTCCATGTAAATCATTTTATCTGTTTCACAAACTTTTTTCTTCATATGATTGGGGGGGGTAAGCGGCCTCGCATAGCTTTGGAGATTATGTCAACGGGGCAGTTGGAAGGAGGCACAATTCTATCACTGTATTCAGTGGGGGAGCCCAAATTCAAAAAGGGGATATGATATATTCGAGAGAGAAAGAGATAGCAAAAATATTGATCCCTCATCTCTCTTCTGGCTAGATAAAAAAAGACTTAAAAAACGGAATATTGGCAATATCATACTAAAACAAGTTTACCAATCCATAGTCCCGTTTAAAAAAAGATATACCCAACAAACAATTTAACTCGGAATACCCCCTTAACCGCTCTTAAACTTATTATACAAGATCTGGATTTACAACATTGGTTGAGAGCAGGCATAAGAAGCATTGACAACCTAAATGACAAAGAGGTGTTTTGTCCATTTGGTCATTTTCAAACAAAGTATGGACATTCAGACATTGAAATTATTACGTTTATAGAGCATGGGTGGGAGATTATATCATCAAATTATTCCTATGTCTTCTTCTTTAATGCTCAGGGTGAAACTCAACCAAAAAAGTTAGGGTCCTTTTAAACCATACGTCCCATATGTCCTTATACGCTAATATGTTATCCTCAATTAAGAAGGCTGCTTTTTCCATTGTCCCCTGGTAATTTTATTTCATTTAGAGCAGAGGGCTGTTAGCTCTTCCAGTGCCTGGAAATACATAACTTGACTGCCATTAGTACATGAGTTACAAGAGCCAATTGTGAGTTAGAGGATTTTGGGAGATCCAGGTGGAACAAAAATATAGCAGGGGTCAAATTTGTTAGCTTGATCTTTAAATATTTTAGAATCTCCTAAATATCTTTTTTTTTGAATGAACTTAGAACAGGGCAATCCACCCATATATGTACTAAGGTACCCAGGTCCCTATTGGCAGCACTGGTTGGATGTTGCTCCTTGAAATTTACATAGTTTCACTGGGACCATGTACCATCTGTGAAGGAGTTTCACAAAGGTCTCTTGAATATTTATGCAGTGAATGTATTTCCTGACTAATTCGAGGGGTTTTTGTAATTGAATCATTGGGAATATTTCCCTGAGGTCTTCTTCCCATTTGACGATAGTACTTAGTTCCTTTGAGCTGTTTAAAATATTCCTAATTTTAGAAGTTATTTTTGCTTGGCAACCTCCTAGCAGAAAATCCAGTGGGCCCTCCCTTGTTATTTCCATTTTCCCCAGAAAGGCTTTTAGTCGAATGTATGTAAATTTTTCTATGTCTGAAAGTCCATATTTTGTTTGAAACTGACCAAATGGACAAAACACCTATTTGTCATATAGGTTGTCAATGTTTCTTATGCCTGCTCTCAACCAATGTTGTAAATCCAGATCTTGTATAATAAGTTTAAGAGCGGTTAAGGGGGTATTCCGAGTTAAATTGTTTGTTGGGTATATCTTTTTTAAATGAGACTATGGATTGGTAAACTTGTTTTAGTATGATATTGCCAATATTCAGTTTTTTAAGTCTTTTTTTTTTATCTAGCCAGAAGAGAGATGAGGGATCAATATTTTTGCTTTCTTTTTTACTCTCGAATATATCATATCCCCTTTTTGAATTTGTCCTCCCCCACTGAATACAGTGATAGAATTGTGTCGTATCATACGGAATACGTTTGGGAAGGAAAGGCCTCCTTCCAACTGCCCCGTTGACATAATCTCCAAAGCTATGCGAGGCCGCTTACCCCCCCAAACATATGAAGAAAAAAGTTTGTAAAACAGATAAAATGATTTACATGGAACTCGAAGTGGGATCATATGAAACAAATATTCAAGCTTTGTCAAGATATAACCTCTGATAATGTTTGAAGTGAAAAATGTATTCCAACTTGCTTAACCCACTAAGTTCATGGAAGAGTTTGAGGTTGTTCGCTTGAATCCACCTTTTAATGTCACATCTTATTTGACCCCCAAGTAAAAGATGTTATTATTAGCCCAGTTAAAGTAGGATTTACCTTGAGAATGTTCTCCTGGGCTTCAGTCTTTACAAGATTTAATTTTATAATTTGAATATATACTTTATTCATTAATGATTTTAAATATTGCTGGAATTGAATGAACTGGATTTGATACTGTAAAAAGGATGTTGTCCGCGAATAAGGTAATCTTTTGTTCACATGATCGCATTATGTCTCCAGAAATTGTTGATGACTGTCTAATGTAAGCCGCAAGGGATTCTATAGAGAGAATGACAAAAGGGGTGCCAAAGGGCAATGCCTTGTGCGATTCACAATGCGGAACCAATCCGAGCTTAGGCCATTGCCCTGCACCCTGGCAGTAGGACCAGAGTACAGGGCTATCGCCAGTTCCCAAAACAGTCCCCCCATCCCGAAAGCCTCCAACGATTCTGATAAAAAAGCTCAGCTAACTCTATTGAAGGCTTTCTCTGCATCCACAGAGAGAATAATCACTGGACCAACAGGGGCGTTGCTAGGTCTCCAAAAGATCAGGGGCTGGAGCCCATGATAGATTTGATAGAAGTGGAGTAAATAAGCTCACATTCTTAGGCGGCATACAGACTGATATAATTGATGCCAATGAACAATAGGTATATATGAGTGTATAAACAAAGTGATTGGTGCGAAATAAACAAAGTGCTAAAATTGGTGTAACAGTGATACTTGCGATACTGCCCACAAATGCAGCCCTCTGAAGCACTCTCCGGAATGCTCACAAACAATGTATGTCAAAAAAATCAGAATGGCGCAGGATGGTGGTACCTTAGATTAAGAACAAATAATAATAGTTCAATACTGTATATCAGGGCTCAAATCCTGGGCACCAGGAAATTATACCTGGTGCCCAGTTATTGTTGTCCCTGCATGGTGCCCTCGCTGCTGGGATCACTTTATTTATCCAGCGGAGCGCAGGGGAGCAGTGTGTGCACCCGCTGCACAGTCTTCCTGCTCCATCCCCACATGCACCGTACTATAGTGTCCGAGCGCTGAGTGTGCTCAGCATGGCTAGAAACAAAAGCAGGGCACAGACCAGGCTAGAATGAGGTATAGCAACCAGGAGGGGGACATATTGATAGATTGATAGATAGCACTTTTTTATCAACTTTTTTTTTAACAACAACAACATTGCTGACTTGTGTGTAAGTGTATGTGACTGACTGAGTGTGTGTGTGTGTGTGTGTATGACTGACTGCATGTGTGTGTGTGACTGTGTTTATGTGACCCACTGTATGTGTGTGTGACTGACTGTATGTCTGACTGTGACCGAATGTATGTGTGTGTGTCTGTGACTGGCTCTATGTGTGTGTCTGTCTGTGACTGACTGTATGTGTGTGTCTGTCTGTGACTGACAGTATGTGTGTGTCTGTCTGTGACTGACAGTATGTGTGTGTCTGTCTGTTACTGACTATATGTGTGTGTGTGTCTGTCTGTGACTGACTGTGTGTGTGACTGACTGTATGTCTGCCTGTGACCGACTGTATGTGTATCTGTCTGTATGTGTGTGTGTGTATGTGTCTACCTCCACAGAAATAAAAGTCACAGTAATGTGCAATGTGTAAATATAACACAGACTCCACAGCAATAAAACTCACAGTAATGTGCAGTGTGTGAGTGTATCACACACTCATGCTGCACATTACTGCACCACAATACACAATAAGACTCGCAGCACACAAAAAACTCACATTATTCGAAGTTACACTTATACACAAAAATACACAGCCACAAATACACACACATGCAGCCACACATACACACACATTCATACTTGCACAGTCACACATACATACATACACCCTTACACACAGAGACACACAATCCCACTTACACACACCAACTTGTATGTGAGCAAATTCCCATGATTTCAAAATAACTGAGCATACAAAAATTTGTGTACATTGCATACAACATTTACCAGTCTCATAATATGCCATAATATAGGGGATATCACACACACAGACAACCAAACATAGATACCCTTACATAAACAACACACACACACACACACACATCCAGACACCCTTAAACACACAGATGGCCTTTCCCACACAGACATTCTGCCACTCAGACACGTGTGTAAACCTGCAACTCTCACACGCACATCACAAATATTTATTTTTTTATTTTTTAATAAAAAGGGGTAAAAAACCTGGGGAGAATAGGCTGAGGTATGAAGGTATGCTCCTTCTACCAACCTCATAAAAGAGAGGAGTGCAGGGAAATGAGATGGGAATTCAACTGAATGGGAGAATTTTCCAACTTTGATACTTTATCCTTAATTTTGAAATTCCCATCTGACTTCCCTGCAATTCTCTCTTTCATGAGTAAAGCCCATAATATAATGAGCAGCACATTCATTTATAATGTACAGGTTTAATACTATAACGAAGTACATGGGATGTTTAATGCCATGTGTATGGACTTTTATTGCCATGAATATAAAGACTACAAATAAAGATGAATCACTATTATTCATATTGAATGCAATAATCGAGTGTGAAAATAAAAATGGTATGAGCACTGTTTCACACTTGATTATCACATTCAATATGAATAATAGTAATTAATCACATTTTCTCCTAGTAATCTCACTGCCACTCACACACACTCATAACTCTGCTGCTCACGCTTACACTCACACACATACACACACACAATCATAACTCTTCCACTCACGCTTACACTCACTCACACGCACACTCATATCTCTGCTGCTCACACTTATACTCTCCAATACTCTGCCACTCACACACACTTACACTCTGCCACACACATACACGCACATTCATAACTCACACTTACTCTCTTCCAAACACTCACACTCTGCCACACTCACTCATACACTCACACTCTGCCACTTACACACACTTACATTCTGCCACTCACACACATACACACTCATAACTCTTCCACTCATGCTTACACTCACTCACACACACTTACTCTCTTCCAAACACAAACTCTGCCACACTCACACACACACTTACTCACACTCTGCCACTCACATACATACACATGCACACTCATAACTCTGCCACTCACACCCACTTACACTCTGCCACTCACATAGACATACACACTAATAACTCTGCCACTCACATACATACACATGCACACTAATAACTGCCACTCATACCCACTTACACTCTGCCACTCACATACATACACATGCACACTAATAACTCTGCCACTCACACCCACTTACAGTCTGCCACTCACATACATACACATGCACACTAATAATTCTGCCACTCACACCCACTTACACTCTGCCACTTACATACATACACATAGACACTAATAACTCTGCCACTCACACCCACTTACACTCTGCCACTCACATACATACACATGCACACTAATAACTCTGCCACTCACACTCTGCCAAACACTCACGTGCAAAGCTTGAGGGGGCGGAGTTAAGCACGAGGGGCGGGGGCTAATCGTGAGAGGGTGGAGTCTGGTGCTGTTCAGCATACAGATTGCACCATGCAGGAGGCGGGGTCGACCGCGAGGGGGCAGAGCCGGGTGCAAGGGGGCGTGGTCAGAGTCTCCATTCGGGGCTATGGAGGGGAGATCCGGGGCTTCAGCCCCAGTAGCCACCCCCTAGTGACGCCTCTGCTGACCAAATTTTGTATGATATTTAGTAGTTTGCTATTATTATCTCCTCCCGATCTTCCCCCTATAAACCTGGATTGGTCCTGGTGTATCAAGTCTGTAATAACCAGACTTAATCTATCTGCTAATATTGTAGAAAGGATTTTCATGTCCAGGTTTATGAGGGAGATCGGGCAATTAAAAAAAAAACCTGAAAAACTTAGGATCTTTTCAGGGTTTCGGGACGGGGACATTGTAGTTCTTAGAAGGTGTTTGGAAATCTTTTTTGTATCCCCAATTCCATTTAAAAATTTCGATTCCCGTTTTTCAAGTTATTTTTTTTATTGTTCTACTAATTTCTTCTATGTTTATCGGTTTATTCAATAGGGCAAGTTTCCCTGATTCAATTTTGGGGAGGATAATTTTTGAAAAAAAGGTTTTAATATCCTGAGTTGTAGATTTAACTATCTCAATATTATAAAGGGAAGCATAATAGTTGGCAAATGCCTCTCCTTTTTGAGCAGGTGATAACAAAACTTTATCTCCGACAATTATCTTTTTAATTATGTTCTTTATTAGGCCTGATTTTAGTCAACTGGATATAAGCTTCCCTACTTTATTATAACTGCTGTACCAACGCTGATTTAAGAATGTGATCATCCTTCTCACTTTCCCTTCCAATAAGGTTTGAATCTGAGATTGTGTTGACAAAATTTGTCTCGATATCAAGGGTGATGGGTTAGCTTTATTACATGCTTCTGCTCTAGCCAGGGTAATATAGAGATCAGTTTCCTTTCTCTAGCTTCAATTTGTATCATATTACCCCTCATTACACACTTAAAGGCTGGATAAGCGTGTTTTATCGGAGTAACTGTTTTATCTGCGTGCAGCTAAGCATTTTATCTCCAATGACAATGAGACCTCATCTAGTTATAAATGATACCCAGAATAAGGTCAAAGATACCCAGACGAGGTCTCGTTGTCATTGGAGATAAGATGCTTAGCGGCACTCCGATAAAACAATTACTTACCAATAACAGAGCTGACAGTGGTAACTAGACCAGATCAAAGGATCAAAAATAGCAATACATGGTTGGAGCGCTTTAGCTTCAAAAACATCTGCACTAGCAAAGGCTATAGTCACCTGCTGGCTAATCCTCTGCCTCACATAGTAAAACACAGTGGCACCACCCTGTAGTTCCGTCACAGAGTGGCACCTGCCTAGTTTGTCCACACAGTGGTACCTACCAACAACTAGCCATATACCAATACCTTACCAAGTCTAGATTTAGTGTGGCATACCTGGCCTGAAGCACTGTTAGGGAAATACCCTGGTTGAGGTTCTGTCTTGAGGGCCTGTCAAGGGTCTGTCCTGAGCCCTGTCAAGAGGCTGTCCTGAGCCCTTTGAAGGGGCTGTCCTGAGCCCTTTGAAGGGGCTGCCCTGAGCCCTCTCCTAGAGCTCTGTCCCGTGAACACAAAATGTTAATAAATGTATGTATAATTATGATATACATTATTTTAATTATACATACATATATTAACATTTTGTGTATGTGATGTTGTCACAAATCAACCCATGTGCAGGCTCATCCATGATGTATCCAGTAATTTCTGTATCCTTTTGCTCACTTTGTTTATTTTGTGTGCTCTCTACTGTCTTTTCTTTGTATTCTTGTATCCCTGTATCCTTCCCACTTCGGCCACAAAGTGGCACCTTTCCTAGTTCGGCCAAAGAGTGGCACCTTCCCTATTCCAGCCACAGAGCAGCACCTGCTCACTTCACTATCAATAAACGATGCCTCCCAAGTCTATATATAATGTGGCATGCCCTGTCCTAGAACCCTGTTAGGATCCTCGCCTTATTCCTGTCAAAGGGTTTCTCTGTCCTTCTTCATTCCTCTTGCTTTGATTAATTTCTCTTTTCCCTGCTGTTTGTTGTTCTGTTCCATTCTGGGATTTATTGTGTCCTCTTAACTTGTTCCTCAATTTAAATGTTGCCACACCCCTGTTCTGTTTCTTCAAGCTTCCAGTATGTGCAGCTAGAGGGTTTGTTCTTTCTCTGTGTAGTTTCAGTTATCAGTTTCAGATATTAGTCTATTTACCTGTCTTTTGCTTATTTGTCCTGTACTTATGTATGTGCCTATGAATGTAGTTATGCCTTACATTTTACCCTGCTCATGTATGTTTCATTTCTCCTTTCTTTTCACCTTAGCCCTACAAGACATATTTAGTGTATTCTGTTTCTGCATTGTTTGTATTTGCACTGCTCTGCTTTGTTTATTTTGCCCCAGCCTGCAGCATCCTGTTTGTCTCATCAGAGTTGTTATGTTCCATGCCTGTTCCAGGTGTGTCTGCAGGTTATTTCAGTTTCAGGCTTGACCAAACTGGAAACAGCAGTTGCTATTGCAGGGCCATGGAATGTGGTCACACCACACCAAGTTTCCATATATTTATATATTTCACAGAACAAGGTTAAATATGCAATTCTATCAATCCTCAAATAAACAGTCCCAGGGTACATGGCAATAAAGGGGCCAAACTATTCCAAAAAGTGTCTCAGACCAAAGTTATCATGTATCACCTTAGGAACCAGCATATTAAGGATCAGGATCCAACAGATTTTCCTTATACAGAACATCTTATGTCTATTGTCCTTTTGTGGGCCCAACACAATTGCTTAATAGCTAAGGTCTTAAGCAGTTAATCTCTAAGATGTTTAGACAAGACATGCTTATTGTAACCAATTCTTATATTACATCGATGCTCTTATAATCTTTTTTTGAAACATCTATTAGTCCTTCCCATGTACTAGAGGCCACAGGGGCATTCCACTACATAGATCACAAAATAAGAGTTACATAAAACACGTTGTTGGTTTATTGAATACCTTTCTTTGAAATCTCATCAAGAAATCCAGCTTTTTGGGGGGCGAACTGAGTAATGACCACAATTGTCACATCTATACCATTACTTTAGACTGGTCAAAAAATTGTTCTGCGGATTAAAAACAAAATGTATTGTTTCTACAAATAGCCTTTCCTCTCTCTGTAAATGCAGATATTAGGATAGGATCACTCTTCAGGATATGCCAATAACGGTTGATTATATTATCTATTTCTTTGGTTTTTTGAAGTAGGAGGTTATAAGGCTTATTTCAAAATTTCTCTGGGGATACCTTTTCACGCATGTTGCTCAATGGAAACTGGGACCCCATTAAGTGTATTGATCCTCAACTTCTTTTTCTTTTTTCTAATACTACACTCAAAATGTCTTTGTTCACTGACCGCATCTTACTTACTCCCATTGCTTGGAATAACAGTTTACCATTTGGGTCTTTCTGTTCAACATATTCAGAAAGACCTTGGATTCAAAGGTATTTCCTCGCTTTATCTTCAGCATCGACCATTTTGCCTTCCACTGCTTTAACTTTGTTATCCCGAGATTTGATCTATTCCTTTAACATATTTCCCCACACTGCACCCTGGCAAATCAAGACAGGGGGGCGGAGTCTGTGGAGGTGAGTGATAGCGCTACAGCTC
Organism: Pelodytes ibericus; assembly: GCA_036172795.1. Classification (NCBI taxonomy): domain Eukaryota; kingdom Metazoa; phylum Chordata; class Amphibia; order Anura; family Pelodytidae; genus Pelodytes; species Pelodytes ibericus. The sequence continues at coordinate 42,340,280 of CM069866.1, read as the reverse complement.
ATTCTTGAAAATACTTGTCAGTGTGGAGATGGCATCTGAAGCAAGGATCACTACTGCGTATGCATGCAGTGATACTGGATAATGTGATCATGACCGCGGAATTGCTCTTTCTTTGTTTCCAATTAACATAGCAACATAGTAATTTAGGTAGAAAAAAGACACAAGTCCATCAAGTTCAACCCGTCTATGTATTATTCCCACTTTTTATCCAAATGAAGGCACCCCTAAGGAAGCTATTTCAAATTTTGCCTCCTAGGGGGAAAAATTCCTTCATGAATTCAGATTTATCCTTGGATCAAGAAGCTATATTGTTAATGCTTATTCTATTATTGTAACGCAAAGTGTCCAGGATGGTAAAGGGACCCTGAGCGCCCGAGATCAGGAGCTACAGTGCAGGGTGGAGACACAGGACCTGGTGCTGGGTAACTGCATTCACTTGGAAGTTTGGGACCCCAAATCTTTGCAGCCACAACCAGGCCCTGTGAAGCAGTTGCTGTATCCAGGTCCCAGGGCTAGAGAGGAAATGAACTAAGTGATAGCCAAGCAGAGCTAAAACAGAAAAAGAGACTGAGGGAGAGCAGAACTAAAATACAGAATGCAGGGCTAAAGGACAGAGGGTAAACATAAGCAAGAAAGCAGAGACCAAACTAAGGATAAGCGATATAAGGCTTGGGGTTAAGGAACACAAAAGGCTCATACAAAGGAACACACATAAATACAGGAACTAGCCTAACACTAATGATGGCAAAGGTGGGAGTTTGGTTCAAACAAATTGGCCAATTTAGATGTTAGCTTGCCAACCACGTCAAGGTACCCCACATTAGGCAAGTCCCTAACTAAAACATAATATTAGAAAAGCATAAATATAATCTAAGACACATAAATGGCATTGAACTTAAACAGCTAAAATACCTGTAGACTGCTGCAAAGGACTGAAAAGCTACGGGTGTGGTTTAAATAGAAAACTGACAAAGCAGAGGGATAGAGAGAAAACCTGGAATGGAACATAAGGACAGTCAGAGAGAAATACACAAGGCAAGGCAGGGCATACAAGGCAAGGCAGGGCATACAAGGCAAGGCAGGAATAAGCATAACTAATAAGAAAGCAAAGCAAGAAGGATACAGAAAACCTTGGATACAGCCTGGATGAGTCTGCACAAGGGTGCATTGTAACAATTATTAATAACCCTGTATGTTCTGCTTTTCTAAAAAAGAAATATCCAGACCATTTTTAAATGCATCTATTGTAGTTGATAGCACCACCTCTTTTGGCAGTGAGTTCCATAACTTTATTGTCCTTACCATAAAGAATCCCTTCCTTTGCTGTCTATGATATCTTTGCTCTTCCAGTCTCAAGGGGTGACCTCTTGTTCTTTATACATTTCTGTTAATGAACAGGTTAGGATAAATATATAACATATATAATATAAAGACCTGGAGAGCTCTTTATATTAGCCCTGCACATAGTTATATAATCTTATAATATCCCCTCTGACGCGACTTTTTCTAACGTGTATAAATGCACATTTTTAAGTCTCTCTTCATAACTAAGATCCTTCAATCTCCTTGTTAATTTTGAATCCTTTGCACTTTGCAACTCTAGTTACATAATATCCTTTTAAAGGACAGATGCCAATAATTGTTCTGCATATTCAAGTTGAGGTCTTACCACTGATTGTTTAAGAGGCAAGATGATATCCTCCTCCCGTGAATCAATACCTGATTTTTTACATGCAATATCTTATTGGCACTTGCAGCTGCTGACTGGCATTGAGCACGGTTGCCAAGTCTGTTCTCTATAATACCATTTAAAGTATATGTTGCTTTGTTATTATTTTTCCCCATACTGCATGGGATTTGTCTATATTGAGCCTCATTTGTCTACATTGAACCTCATTTGCCACTTAATTGTCCAGTACCCCATTCTGTCCAAATCTTCCAGTAACGAACAAACATAAAGATTAGTCTGTAACACTGAGACATGACTCTCAACACAACTTGGGAGATCCTTAATAAACAAATGAAAAAGAAGAGGGCCAAAACAGACCCCTGGGATACTCTGCTTAATACCCTGGTCGAATTTGAGGATTTTCCATCCAAATACAAACATTTGTCCCCACACCTATTTCTCTCAATTTGTAGAGTAACCTTTTGTATGGAACTGTGTCAAATGCTTTAGAAAAGTATAAATAGGTCACATCAACTGCCACACCTAGATCTATATTATTACTGACTTCTTCATATAATGTTATTAAGTTTGTTTGACAAGACCTGTCTTTCACAAAACCATGTTGACTTTTACTAATTATATTCTGATTCAAGAGGAATTAAAAATTGGGGCTTTCATATGCCTTCCTTTGGTTCGACAGCGGTAAACATGGGATAGGAAAAGGGTTGAACTTGATGGACACAAGTCTTTTTTCAACCTAAACTACTATGCAACTATGTAAATATTATTTAGTGTATACCTTTAGCAATCCTTAAAATAATATTCCCACTACAGATGTCAAGCTCACTAGCCTATAATTACCCAGGAGAGATTTTGATCCCTTTTTAAATATTAGAATCATCTGCCTTTTGCCAGTCTGTTGGCACTATACCTGAACTCAAAGAATTTCTAAAGATCAGAAATAGTGGTCTGGCCATAATTATGCTTAAAATTATACCATCTGGCCCTGGGTCCTTGTCTATCTTAACAGAGTTTAATTACTTAAGTACTTTTTCTGTGTCAACCAATTCCATAATTTTATAAACAGAAGAAAAGAAAATTATTTAAAATGTCTGATTTTTCTTTGTTCTCACTAACCAAATTTCCCATTTGTGATAACAAGGGCCCAGCATGTTCTGCCATAGCTTTTTTCCATTTATATACTTTAAAAAGAATTGGGAGTTAGTTTTACTCTCCTTAGCAGTCCTTTGCTCATCTTCCATTTTAGCCATTTAAATTGACTTTTTCAGGCTTTGTTGGCATCTTTGTACTCTATAAATGATACTGCTGATCCCTTGGTTTTATAATGTTTGAATGCCATTTTCTTGTTTTGTATTTCCTGTCATACTGGTTTTGATTTGTGTCTTTTGTATATGTTTCCCAAAGGTAGATATTGGCATGTGTATGCTTTTAATGTGTGCATAAAGGAATTCCATTTGTCTTGTGTTTAGTCCAGGAAACAATCCTTCCCAGTGTCATGCCCTTCTAAAATTAAGTGTAGTTACCAATTCTCTTTTTTGCATTAATCTCAAACGAGACCATGTTATGAACACTATTCCCCAAATGTTCTCTTACTTGAATGTTTGACATTAGCTCTTCATTGTTTGTTATAACCAAATCCAGGCAGGTATCCTTTCTAGTCGGGTTGTCTACTAATTGTGCCATAAATTTGTTATTCAGCAGGTTCAGAAACTTGCTGCCCTTAGCAAAACGAGTTGTTCCACAATTCCAATCTACATCTGGGTAATTAAAATCTCCCATGATTAAAACTTAATTCTGATTTTTTCAATTTGTAATAAAAGCTGATCTTCTCCATCACTGCTAATATTTGGTGGCTTGTAGCATACACCTACAAGTAATGTGCGACTCTTTTTAGTGTCTGTGCTAATCTCCACTCACAGTGTCTCCACATCAGTTCCAGGTATGTCATGCACACCTTCTTTAATACTGGACTTTAGTTTAGGATTTACATATAGACAAATCCCTCCCCCTTTTCTATTTACTCTGTCCTTTCTAAAAAGTGAGTAGCCTTGTAAATTAACTGACCAGTCATGTCTCTCATCACAGCACGTTTCTGTGATTCCGATTAAATCATACTGTTCAGCACTTACCAGTATCTACAGCTCACCCATTTTGTTTGTCAAGCATCTTGCATTTGCTAAAAGACATTTAAGATTACTACCCATTTTCTGTTTAGTTGACAAACACTTAATGCCCGCAGGTTTAATTGTATGTGCCTCCCTATAATCTATGTTAACCCCATCACTGCTTTCTCCCTCCTTTTCCCATAGCTAGACCCACCTTCCAATCTACTCTAGCTACCATTGCTCCATTTTGATCTTGACCCTCCCTACCAGAACCCAGTTTAAAAGCACATCCAACCCTTTAGCCATCCTCTCCCCTAATGCTGCAGTCCCCTCATCATTGAGGTGCAGTCCATCCCATCCATAGAATCTGTAGCTGACTGCAATTTTTTATGTTTTTTTTAGATTGCTTGCTTGCATTTACTTTTTTATGTCCCATCTTTTAATCTTGTCTGATTCCCGTTCTTTGTAAACTTGCTTTTCCCTTTACAAATCTAGGTAACATTTATTCTCCTTTTTCTATTTATAACAAACAATTATGCCTGGGATAGCAACAGCAATATATTGGAACTTGCTTTCCGTTTTCTTATAGATTACCAGGAGCAATTTACAGTGACATGTTTTATATATGTTTTTTTCTTGAAATGCACAAATAATCTAGTTAAAACTTATGTTAGTAGTAGAGTCCCTTTAACAATGCATGATGCACGGCCAATTCAGCTCTTCTACGAGGAGAAACTCAATGGTTCTGTCCCTGCACAATGCATAGCTAAGTCAATGTTAATTTTTGTATTTTCTTGAAATTCTGCTAACAAATTTGAAAGATATTTGTAATGTCATTTATTCATAAAGTAAGGAATGATGTAGTGATTGAGCCCCTTTAATCAAAATAGTTTACATTATCTTTTTATCTCATCTCGTTTCGTACACGTCTATTTTAAACAGTTTCCCCATTTCTTTTACAGCTTGTTCAGAGGATTGCTGTAAGTACCATATTATAATTTAGATTCCGGTTACATTTATTTGTTTTTTTTATTTCAAAACATGTCATTAATACTAAAAACAAGCAGACATCACCCTGGAGCCTTTGGCAAAGAGAATAAGAGATTACCAAGGATTAAAAGGCTTTTGGAGGGAGACAACAGATAACTCGACTGTTAAAACATGTTTGGTAATGAAAAATCTGGTCAATGAATGGGACAACTTAAAAACTTAAGGACTGAGAAAAGGCTTCAAAATAAAATCATAGATGAGGTTCCTCTAAAATTGTTGGAAACTGAACTAAAATACTTAGATTTGGCTGAGTGGTACAATGGAGGACTTTTTAAAATAGGAGATCTATTTGAGGGAGATCAAATAAAAAAATTCAATCAATTGCAACAAGCAGGAATCTCAAGTAGGCAGCTTTAGCTATGTCAGGGTTAAAGGATTCCTGGCCAGTAGAAGAGTTAAAGAATCATCAGAAATTGGTAAGATATTAAATTCCCTGTTCTTAAAGGATGATACAATCAGGAGACTAAGGGATTATTTGATCCTGATACTGTTTAAGGAAAACCCGAAAGAAATATTAGCACTAAAACACTGGAATAAGAGTGGAGTAGAACGATTGGAAACATTAAGCAGTCAATTCACTGCCTGAAACATTCTATAACACGATAAATAGATTATATTTGGTGCCAAGTAAAATGGCAAAAATGTATCCAAATTCCTCCTCGATTTGCTGGAGATGTGAGAAAGAACAGGGTCATTATCTACATATCTGGTGGAATTGTGATCTTATTAAACCACTATGGCATGAGATAAGATACAAAATTCAAAAACTAACTGGTATTCTCTTGGATCTGGATCCTACTATCCTCCTTTTAGGTATGAATTGGCCACCCATGACTTAAACACAGAGAACAATAAGTATCCATATTATATAAGTACAATTACAGCAATAGCTAGGAACTGGAAGTCCAAACTCCATATACCCTGATCTCTGATACTCCCCCAATTGACATTTCAATGGAAGATGCAGGGCCGTCTTTAATAGTGATTGGACCCTGGGCAAGCATTTGCTTGGGCCCCCTTGACCCTGCCCCATCCCTGCATGCAATCACGCCATACATTGCAATTTTACCTCCCCCCCCCCCCCCTGTACACACACAAAAAAACATAAAAATAAGCACACACACAATTGGACTTTTCTTGCAGTGAGTATTTTTATTGCATTGTATAAAATGTGTATATTACGTGTATATCTGCAGTGTATATACTGTATATTTGGATACAAAATGTGTATATATGGCTGCAATATGTATACCATCTCACTATGCAACACTGCACTACAACTACTCATTACCTAAATGACAAAAATATACACAGATATTAGAGAGCACATATGTTCATATATATTTCTAAATATCTATACACATCTCGCTCTCTCTCACTAGTTACATTTATACTTATATGAACTTCTTAATATTATATTCAAATATTTTCTTATGTAATAAAAAATGTTATTGAAGAGTTGCTTTTCTTGTTTTTATTCCCTTTTTCTGCACCCACATTGCACCTAAAGGACTTAACACAGCCCCATGGAGTAACCACAGCACTTGTCATGCACCTATATGGCACCCACAGCACTTGTCATGCACCTATATTGCACCCACAGCACTTGTCATGCACCTAAATTGCACCCACAACACTTGTCATGCACCTAAATTGCACCCACAGCACTTGTCATGCACCTATATTGCACCAACAGCACTTGTCATGCACCTATATTGCACCAATAGCACATGGCTTGCACTCATATTGAACCCACACAATTGTGCATGCTACAGTGTAAATTTGCCCCACAGAACATACCACAGTTTCACTTTGTTCCACTGAACTGCCCATGCAGAAAAAAGCCACATTGTCACTTTCCCCCATAGTACATGTTATTTTTCCCCACAGAACATGCCACAGTCACTTTGTCATTGCATATGCAACAGACAGTTTGTCTGTTTAAATATGACACCGTTTGTCCATTAAATATGCCACAGTCAATGTGCCCATCAATATGCCAGTATTATTTTGCCATTAATATGACACAGACATTTTTCCCATGAATATGCCAGTATTATTGTGCCATTCAGATACCAGTAATATTGTACAATTAAGATGCCCCAGCCAATTTTCCCATTAAGATACCAGTATTATTGTACAATTAAGATGCCATAATTGTTGTGCCATTCAGATGCCAGTAATATTGTGCCAGTCAGATGCCTGTAATATTTTGCCATTAAGAGCCCATAAATATTGTGCCAGTCAGAGCCCAGTTATATTGTGCCATTCAGAGCCCAGTAATTTTGTACCATTCAGATACCAGGAATATTATGCCAGTCAGATACCTGTAATATTGTGCCTTTCAGATGCCAGTAATATTGTGCCATTCAGAGCCCAGTATTATTGTGCCAGTCAGAGCCCAGTAATATTGTGCCATTCAGAGCCCAGTAATATTGTACCATTCAGATGCCTGTAATATTGTGCCATTCAGAGCCCAGTAATTTTGTGCCAGTCAGAGCCCAGTAATATTGAGGCAGTCAGATACCAGGAATATTGTGCCATTCAGAGCCCAGTAATATTGTGCCAGTCAGATGCCAGTCATATTGTGCCAGTCAGATACCAGGAATATTGTGCCAGCCAGATGCCTGTAATCTTGTGCCAGTCAGATGCCTGTAATATTGTGCCAGTCAGATACAAGGAATATTGTGCCAGTCAGATGCCTGTAATATTGTGCCATTCAGATGACTGTAATATTGTGCCATTCAGATGCCTGTATTATTGTGCCATTCAGATACCAGTAATATTGTGCCATTCAGATACCATGAATATTGTGCCAGTCAGATGCCAGAAATATTGTGCCATTCAGAGCCCAGTAATATTGTGCCAGTCAGATGCCAGTAATATTGTGCCAGTCAGAGCCCAGTAATATTGTGCCAGTCAGAGCCCAGTAATATTGTGCCAGTCAGACACCATGAATATTGTGCCAGTCAGAGCCCAGTAATATTGTGCCAGTCAGATGCCTTTAATATTGTGCCAGTCAGAGCCCAGTAATATTGTGCCAGTCAGAGCCCAGTAATATTGTGCCAGTCAGATGCCTGTAATTTTGTGCCTGTCAGATGCCAGTAATATTGTGCTAGTTAGAGCCCAGGTATATTGTGCCAGTCAGATGCCTGTAATATTGTGCCAGTCAGATGCCAGTAATATTGTGCCAGTCAGAGCCCAGTAATATTGTGCCAGTCAGAGCCCAGTAATATTGTGCCAGTCAGATGCCTGTAATATTGTGCCATACAGAGCCCAGTAATATTGTGCTAGTTAGAGCCCAGGTATATTGTGCCAGTCAGATGCCTGTAATATTGTGCCAGTCAGAGCCCAGTGATATTGTGCCAGTCAGAGCCCAGTAATATTGTGCCAGTCAGACACCAGGAATATTGTGCCAGTCTGAGCCCAGTAATATTGTGCCAGTCAGATGCCTGTAATATTGTGCCATACAGAGCCCAGTAATATTGTGCTAGTTAGAGCCCAGGTATATTGTGCCAGTCAGATGCCTGTAATATTGTGCCAGTCAGAGCCCAGTAATATTGTGCCAGTCAGAGCCCAGTAATATTGTGCCAGTCAGATGCCTGTAATATTGTGCCATATAGAGCCCAGTAATATTGTGCTAGTTAGAGCCCAGGTATATTGTGCCAGTCAGATGCCTGTAATATTGTGCCAGTTGGATACCAGGAATATTGTGCCAGTCAGATACCAGTAATATTGTGCCAGTCAGAGCCCAGTAATATTGTGCCAGTCAGATGCCAGTAATATTGTGCCAGTCAGACACCAGGAATATTGTGCCAGTCTGAGCCCAGTAATTTTGTGCCAGTCAGATGCCTTTAATATTGTGCCAGTCAGAGTCCAGTAATATTGTGCCAGTCAGAGCCCAGTAATATTGTGCCAGTCAGATGCCTGTAATATTGTGCCATACAGAGCCCAGTAATATTGTGCTAGTTAGAGCCCAGGTATATTGTGCCAGTCAGATGCCTGTAATATTGTGCCAGTCAGATACCAGGAATATTGTGCCAGTCAGATACCAGTAATATTGTGCCAGTCAGAGCCCAGTAATATTGTGCCAGTCAGATGCCAGTAATATTGTGCCAGTCAGAGCCCAATAATATTGTGCCAGTCAGATGCCTGTAATATTGTGCCAGTCAGATTCCAGTAATATTGTGCCAGTCAGAGCCCAGTAATATTGTGCCAGTCAGATGCCAGTAATATTGTGCCAGTCAGAGCCCAATAATATTGTGCCAGTCAGATGCCTGTAATATTGTGCCAGTCAGAGCCCAGGAATATTGTGCCAGTCAGATGCCTGTAATATTGTGCTGACGAAGCGCAAAGCTAGGTGCGAAACGCGTAGGCTTGTCATAGATCTTTCCCTCACCGGGTGATCCTCACATCATACCCAGCTCCTAACCATTGTCTTTGGAATTATTTTGTATACAATAAATTACATTTTAACTGGACACTTACCTGGTTCTGGTGTTTCTTGCCAGCATCTGGGACTCCTCTGCCGCGATTGGGAGCAGCCCTCCTGTGTTTTGTAACATCAACGTATCCCAAGGGCCAGTTATAGCAAGCCTGGATGTTGAGGCTTTGTACAATAATATTCCACATAGAATGGGCATGAAAGCATGTAAATACGGGTTGCTAAAACATTCCAGGGATGACCAATGTGACACCTTCCTCAAATTTCTCTAGTTTGTCTTGACGCATAGCTTCTTCATTTTTGATGGACAGTATTATCAACAGGTACAGGGCACAGTGATGGGGACAAGCTGTTTCCCAAGCTATGCCAGCTTATTTCTGGCATGGTGGGAGGAAGTTGTGGTATTTACTGAAATGTCACTTTTCTAAATACAATATATATAATTTTGGATACTATATATCAGGGGTGTCCAAGTTTTTTCGGAAGAGGGCCACTTCACCAGAAATGTAGGTGTGCGTGGGCCACATTCGTTTTTCAATGTGTGAAAATTATATATGTACACACGTGAATTGGCGTATGTATTTGTGTATGTATGTGTTGTACTGCTGTGATTCACTCACCCTGCACATTATTGTCTGTGATATATACACACACACACATATATATATATATCACAGACGATGTGCAGGGTGAGTGAATCACAGCAGTACAACATATACATACACAAATGCATACGCCAAGTCACACACAAAAACAGTCAAACTTACACAGACAACACACAGATTTCTGTGATAATAAGACACCTATATACACATTCACAGTCACACTTACACACAAAAATACATACACAGAGACACACACATAGTCAAAAAGACAGACCTGCACACACACACAGATTTCTGTGATACTTAGACACCTACATAAACATTCACAGTCACACTTGGACCACACAAATACATACACAGACACACACACAAAGTCAAACAGATAAACTTAGACACATACAGATTTCTGTGATACTTAGACATCCACACTTACATACTCACACTAATACACACAAACACACGCACAGTCAAACAGACAGACTTACACACACAAACACAGGGACACACACAGACAAACTTACACACAGAACTCAGACAGACTTACACACACACAGGTACCTAGTTACACAGACAGACTTACACACACAAAACACACTTACACATGCAGCCACACTTGTACATAGATACATACTGATTTCTCTGATACTTAAACACCTACATACACAGTCACAAGAACACACACTTACACATGCAGGCAGACACACACACACAGACACACTTACACACACAGACATACTTACACATGCAAGCAGACATTTACACATGCAGACACACACTTACACACGTAGGCAGACACTTACACACACTTTTTAAAGCAGGGTTTTGGGCTCCCGATCTTCCTCCATGTACTTTACGTCAGCCAGTGTGCTTCTGAGTTCCCTCCCTCTGACCTTTGCGCATGATCCCACGCGCAGGGTAGAGGAGGGAGAATCAGCACTGCTCTGCAGAAAGTAAGTTTTCCGGTGTTTTAACACTGGCGCGGGGCAAATCCACATGTAGTTGGAGGTGCGGTTACCGCTGCAGATCGCAGGCGGGCCGCACCTTCATGTCCAGCGGGCGCATTTGGCCCGCGTGCCGCATGTTGGACGCCCCTGCTATATATAGATGATATACTACTAATTTAGATATGGATGCTGCAGTGGATGTGATATATTTAAACTTTGCTGAGGCATTTGATACAGTTCAACACAAAAGGTTACTGTACAAATTGACTGAAATAGGCTTAAGGCCAAATGTTTGTTTGATGACTGGTAATTGGTTGAAAAATAGAATGCAAAGGGTAAATGGGTTTCAAATTGGACAGATGTGATAAGCGGAGTACCTCAGGGACCTCTTCTGGGTCCACTTTAATTTGTTTATTTATGATCTCCCAGGGGGGCATAGAGAACCAGTGTTTGCTGATGACACAGAATTAATTAGGGTAATACAGTCTGAACTAAATGTATATTTGCTTAGAGGGGATATGATAATGTTATATAAATACAGTGGATATAAAAAGTCTACACACCCCTGTTAAAATGTCAGGTTTCTGTGCTGTAAAAAAATGAGACAAAGATAAATCATTTCAGAACTTTTTCCACCTTTAATGTGACCTATACACTGTACAACTCAATTGAAAACAAACTGAAATCTTTTAGTTAGAGGGAAGAAAAAAATAAAAATAAAATAATGTGGTTGCATAAGTGTGCACACCCTTAAACTAATACTTTGTTGTAGCACCTTTTGATTTTATTACAGCACTCAATCTTTTTGGGTATGAGTCTATCAGCATGGCACATTTTGACTTGGCAAGATTTGCCCACTCTTCTTTGCAAAAACACTCCAAATATGTCAGATTGCGAGGGCATCTCCTGGGCACAGCCCTCTTCAGATCACCCCACAGATTTTAAATCGGATTCAGGTCTGGGCTCTTGTTGGGCCATTCCAAAACGTTAATCTTCTTCTGGTGAAGCCATTCCTTTGTTGATTTGGATGTATGCTTTGGGTCGTTGTCATGCTGAAAGATAAAGTTCCTCTTCATGTTCAGCTTTCTAGCAGAAGCCTGAAGGTTTTGTGCCAATATTGATTGGTATTTGGAACTGTTCATAATTCCCTCTATCTTAACTAAGGCCCCAGTTCCAGCTGAAGAAAAACACCCCCAAAGCATGATGCTGCCACCACCATGCTTCACTGGGGGTATGGTGTTCTTTTGGTGATGTGCAGTGTTGTTTTTGCGCCAAACATATCTTTTGGAATTATGGCCAAAAAGTTCAACCTTGCTTTCATCAGACCATAACACCTTTTCCCACATGCTTTTGGGAGACTTCAGATGTGTTTTTGCAAAATGTAGCCTGGCTTGGATGTTTTTCTTCGTAAGAGCCCACTATATTCCTGGGCTCTGACTGGCACACTATTACTGGGCTCTGAGTGGCACAATATTCCTGGGCTCTGACTGGCACAATATTACTGGGTTCTGACTGGCACAATATTACTGGGCTCTGGCTGGCACACTATTACTGGGCTCTGAGTGGCACAATATTCCTGGGCTCTGACTGGCACAATATTACTGGGTTCTGACTGGCACAATATTACTGGGCTCTGGCTGGCACACTATTACTGGGCTCTGACTGGCACAATATTACTGGGTTCTGACTGGCACAATATTACTGGGTTCTGACTGGCACACTATTACTGGGCTCTGAGTGGCACACTATTACTGGGTTCTGACTGGCACAATATTACAGGCATCTGACTGGCACATTATTACTGGGCTCTGAATGACACAATATTCCTGGTATCTGACTGGCACAATATTACTGGGCTCTGAATGGCACACTATTCCTGGTATCTATAATTGTACAATTTTCAAACATTTAAAAATTTGTGGGTGTTTTCTTACATTTTTATTATGGGGGGGTGCCACACTCAGAGTCCGCCCCGAGTGCCAAATGCTCTAGGTACGCCGCTGCCTGGCTTAGCATTTGCCACACGTAATACATACACTTAATGCCACTGCCATGTTCCATTTATGATTTAATTTGTTTATAGGTTTCTCCTTGCAATCTGTAAACATGCCCCTGATCCACACCCCTAAGTTCCCTTACCTATCTATACTGTCTAGCCCAGTGAGGTCCATTTCTTAATCTTACTCACTAAATCCCTAAAATTACCTTTTAGGGCCCTCCATTTTCCTCTTACTTTGTCATTGGTGCCAATATGGACCAAGACAGCTGGTTCCTCTCCAGCCCCTCTAAATACACCCTGTTCCAAATTATTATGCAAATTGTATTTAAGTGTCACAAAGATTAAATATTTTGTTTTTCAGTTTTACTCATGGATAGCATTGTGTCTCAGTGCTCTTTTGATCACTGAAAACAATCTCGGACACCTGTGATAATTAGATTGCCAGGTGAGCCCAATTTAAGGAAAAACTACTAAAGGAGGGTGTTCCACGTTATTAAGCAGAGCACCATTTCCATGCAATATGGGTTGAACTGTGCATAAACCTTCTATTTGGCCACCACTAACCAATGCTCACAAGCAGAAACTGCTGCATTGGGCAGAAAAATACATGAAGACTAATTTTCAAACAATCCTGTTCACTGATGAGTGCCGTGCAACCCTGGATGGTCCAGATGGATGGAGTAGTGGATGGTTGGGGGACGGCCACCCTGTTCCAACAAGGCTGCGACGTCAGCAAGGCGATGGCGGAGTCATGTTTTGGGCCGGAATCATGGGAAGAGAGCTGGTCGGCGCCTTTAGGGTCTCCAAAGGTGTAAAGATGACCTCTGCAAAGTATGTGTAGTTTTTGACTGACCACTTCCTTCCCTGGTACAGAAGGAAGAACTATGCTTTCCATAATAAAATCATCTTCATGCATGACAATGCACCATCTCATGCTGCAAATAATTCCTCTGCATCAATGGCTGCTATGGGGATAAAAGGAGAGAAAGTCATGGTGTGGCCTCCATCCTCCCCTGACCTCAATCCTATTGAGAACCGTTGGAGCATCCTCAAGCAAAAGATCTATGAGGGTGGAGGGCAGTTTACATCTAAACAGCAGCTCTGGGAGGCTATTCTGACATCTTGCCAACAAATTCAAGCAGAAACTGTCCAAAAACTCACAAGTTCAATGGATGCAAGACTTGGAAAGCTGCTATCAAATAAGGGGTCCTATGTTAAAATGTAACATGACCTGTTAAAATGTTTAAAAAGTTAAAATGTTGTTATAAGTTTGATTGAAATAGCTTTTGATTTCAGTAAATATGCTGCAAACACAACAAATGACAATTTTCAGTTCTTTACAACCTATAAAGTGTTTTGAAATTGACTGTGCATAATAATTTGGAACAGTGCATTGTAAGTTTTTTATGTTTAAAAAAATACTGTTATCATTAGGAGGTTTGTTCAATAAAATTTGAATTGTACTCTTATAATATAATTTGCATAATAATTTGGAAAAAGGGTGTAATATGTCCACTCTGTCTGCAACATGCTGAACCTGGACACCTGGGAGACAGCAAACCATGTGGTTGCTGTGATCAGAGCATAGATTATCCTACCCCCACAACCTGCCTAGACTTCACTTCCTTCTGGATCCCCTCTCTGCTAACCCAATATTACACCAGCTATGTATCCTAAAGATAATAACTACCAATGCAAAAATGGTACAGCTCAGCCTCTCTCTCCGTTGGGAAGTGGGCACTGGGGGCCAATAAAAAACAGCAACACCAGGGTACTCTTTATAGAGAAAAGACAGAGAAGACAAAAAAGGGGGAGGGGTGGCCCTGTATGTGAGGGATAGCTTAAAATGTAACGTAATACAAGATAGTGAGGCGAACATAGAGTCAGTTTGGGTTACATTAGAATCTGGTAATCATACGGTAACTCGGGTAGGTGAAATGTATCAGCCCCCTGGACAAATAGAGGAGTTAGATAATCTACTAGTTGAGGAAATAGCTAAATTGAGAATGAAAGGGAAGTGATCAACATGTGTGACTTTAAGCTTCCTGATGTGAACTGGAAAACCAAAATAGCTACTTGCGCCAGGAGTTCGCATATCCTAAACTCTCTACTGGGATTATCTCTAAAGCAAGTAGTTGACGAGCCAACTCGAAAACAGGCCATATTAGATTTAGTGTTCACAAATGGAGATTTGGTATCAGATATTACTGTAGGTGAAAGTTTAGGATCTAGTGATCACCAGTCTTTATGTTTTAATATAAGAGCAGTGACGCAGTCACACCACACAAAAAAAAAAGTTTTAGATTTTAGAAAAACAGACTTTTCTAAAATTAGATTACGTGTAAAGGAGTCATTATTGGACTGGAACAATTTAAATGGAGTCCAGGAGGAATGGGATTATCTAAAAGTTGCACTACTGAAGGCAACATAAAATTGCATTAGGCTTGTCAGTAAAAGCAAAAAATTTAACCAATCATTGTTAATAGGAGTAGTTCCAGAAGATTGGAAATTAGCAAATGTTGTGCCCATTCACAAGAAAAGTAGTAAGGAGGAGGCGGGCAACTATAGACCAGTAAGTCTTACTTCAGTAGTGGGGAAAATAATGGAAACCTTGTTAAAGAAAAGGATTGTTGAACAAGTCGCTTGGATTTCAAGATCAGAGACAACATGGGTTTACTTCAAGGAGATCATGCCAAACCAATCTTATTGATTTTTTGATTGGGAGACTAAAATAATAGATCAGGGTGGTGCAGTAGACATTGCTTACCTAGATTTCAGTAAGGCTTTTGACACTGTCACACATAGAAGGCTTATCAATAAACTGAAATCTTTAAGTTTGGATTTCGATATTGTTGAATGGATTAGACAATGGCTGAGTGACAGGCAACAGAGCATGGAGTCAATGGAGTATATTCGATGCAAGGTCTTGTTACTAGTGGAGTACCTCAGGGATCTGTACTTGAACCCATTCTCTTTAATATTTTTATTAGTGATATTGCAGAAGGTCTTGTTGGCAAAGTATGTATTTTTGCTGATGATACAAAGATTTGTAGCAGGGTTGATATTCATGGAGGGATAAGCCAAATGGCAAATGATTTAGCTAAACTAGAAAAATGGTCAGAGCTGCGGCAACTGACATTTAATGTGGACAAGTGCAAGATTATGAACCTTGGGCGTAAAACCCAAAAGCAGAATATAAACTATTTGGTACAGTCCTAACCTCAACATCTGAGGAAAGGGGAGTAATAATTTCAGAGGACTTAAAGGTAGGTAGGCAATGCAATAGAGCAGCAGGAAATGCTAGCAGAATGCTTGTTTGCATAGGGACAGGTATTAGCAATAGACAGAGGGAAGTGCTCATGCCATTGTACAGAGCACTGGTGAGACCTCACTTGGAGTATTGTACGCAGTACTGGAGACCGTATCCCCAGAATAATATTGATACTTTGGAGAGAGTTCAGAGAAGGGTTACTAAACTGGTTCATTGGTTGAAGGATAAAACTTACCAGGAAAGTTTAAAGCATCTTAACATGTCTGGCTTGGAGGAAAGACGTAACAGGGGGGATATGATAGAAACATTAAATACATAAAGGGAATCAACACAGTAAAGGAAGAGAGTATATTTAAAATAAAAACTACCACAACTAGAGGACATAGTCTTAAATTAGAGGGGCAACAATTTGAAAGTAATATCAGGAAGTATTACTTTACTGAGAGGGTAGTGTATGTATGGAATAGCCTTCCAGCAGAAGTGGTAGAGGTAAACACAGCGAAGGAGTTTAAGCATGCATGGGGTAGACACAAGGCTATCCTAGCTATAAGACCGGGAACTGGGGACTAATAAAAGTATTTAGAAAAATTGGGCAGACTAGATGGACCGAAATGGTTCTTATCTGCCGACACATTCTATGTTTCTATGTTTCTATGTAACACGGAGGGATAGAGGGGAGAAAAGACGAAAAGTGTGTACTTCAAATGATGAAAATGAAAGGGAAGGGGCTGAGGGTGAGGGCTGGAAGTAGCAGTTAGGAGATAGGAGAATGACAACTCCACCACCATTTTTGTCCCCATGTCTTGGGGTGTGACTGAAGTGTAGGCCACCATAAGAGAGAGCAGCAGGAGAGACAGTGTCAGATGATGAAAGCCAGGTTTCAGTACGTGCAAGGAATTTAAAGGAGTGAGAGATGAATGGATCATGTATGGCTGTAAGCTTGTTGCATACAGAGCTTGTGTTTAGCAGAGCACAGCTGAGGAGAGCTTGGCTATTGCAGGGCATAGATATAAGGTTATCAGTATTGCATTTGGTGTTAGTGATATGAAGCAGGCGAGGTCTGTGGCAAATGCTGATTTTATTTCTGGCCAGGGTCATGGATGGAAGAGTAAGAGGGGGAAAAGAGAAGGAGCTGGTAATGACACTAGGAAGTCAGTGTCTCATATTAATTATGTATATCTGCCTGATCAACATATTAATGTGTTTATATGTGTTAATTTTTACATTTAGGAGAAATATGATCAGATACACTAGAACATATAAACACATTCACATTGCAGCACCCACAGGGCCAGCTACAAGCTCAAACTGCTCATCAGGGCCATCTATGTGCCTAAACAGCTTGTCAGGGCCATCAATGTTCTCAAACACCCTATCACTGCCATCATTGTTCTCAAACATCATATTAGTGCCATATTTGTGCCCAGATAGCATATCACTCCCATCAGTGTCCCAAAACAGCTAATTACTGCTATCATTTTCCTTACACATTCCATATTTGTCCCCAAATAGCTTGGCAGGGCCATATCTGTCCCCAAACAGCTTATCAGTGCCATTATTGTGCCCACAGCACACTCAATCACAAACACAGTCACACACACTCAGCCAGCACACACCCATTCACAGACACACTCACACTCAGCCAGCCCACACTCACTCACAGACACACTTACACTCATGCAATCTGAGCACAGACACACTCAGCCACCACACTCTCACTCATACTCAGCCAGCACACTCACACTCACAAAGCACACACACATACTCAGCCAACACACACTCACACACACTCACACAACACGCAGTCACTCACACAGCACACACTCACTCACACACTCAACATTCACACTTAGCCAGCACATCCTCAATCACAGAAACGCCAGCAGATCTTTTTTTTTATAACCTTCATTAGAGGACTGAGTTCTGCATAACGAGCATCAGGACTGTGGGGGAACCCATACATGTCCCCCTCCCTCACTGCTTAGTCACCTGCAGGGAGAAGGAGAGGTCACAATCTTCAGAGTGGTCTCACGTTGTGCTGACTCTTTTGCTGTTGGCAGCGGGGACGGAGAAGTGTGCTCCCGTTCAAAAAGTTAATAGCATGTGGTCCATGAGTAGTGCAGGACCACACGCAAAGAGCAAAGACAAAAACAAAAAACAGAATGGCAGTGAAGGCAGCATTCCGCCCCTTAAAGTTCCGACATTGATGGCACTGAGATTAGGACTTATTGCTGCTACACACAACATGTAGGCAGTGTTAAGCTCCTCTGTCCCTTCAAAGGCAATAAGGTGAGTTAGGCAGCCTTAGGCGACCGCTTAACTTGCCTAACTAGAGACCCATCTCTCCCCATGATTGATTGGGGCAATTCTGGGAATTCAACTGACACATAATATCTACCCTCAAATTCATATAGTTCACACATTAAATTAGAGTGCTCCAGCATTTGTGAATTCTTGTACTGCTGCTCTCTAATAAGTGTTCTTTGGACACTTCAAATCACAACACACCATATTTGAGGTGCATGTACAAGGGGAAAGAATAAAAACACATATAGTGTAATATTGTAGGAGCAATAAACCAGGATTGTTATTTAATAGGTATCACACTGACAGACTTAGGATGATATCGGGCTCATCATTTAAAGTATCCAGGTTTATTCCACAATCTAAATATACATAAAGAAAACCAAATGCACAGTATATCACAAGAACATTGGCTAGTATTAAAACAATTTCAGAATCAAGCACATAAAGTGCAACTTGCATGTATTAAAGTAGTCCTGATAGAAGACAAAGTTCCTGCTGCCACTAGAACAAAATAAAACAGGTACTTGCACTCCACCAAAATAGCTGAATCTCAACGCATTTCTCCAGCTCTGATGTCGGCTTAGTCAGGAAAAATATTGTGGCTGTATATGTGTGGATCCTTATGTTACGTTGGTGCCTTAAATAATAATCATTCGCTACATCTGTAATACATTAAAACTTAGGGATCTAACTGATGACGTGATCGAGAGGCTAATCCTCTGTTTCATGCCATCAGGGAGACACAACCACATGACCTGAACTGGTGATAGATGACACCCCCTACTCCCCGTGACGACTGTCAGCTAGGGTCAACTAACCCCCTACCAACGAGACTAGGTAAATAGACGACCAGGATCTACCAAGAGAAATACAATACAACTAACTTTATTAAAACATTACAATGCTGATATAAAACCCTGTATTACAGCAGGTTTTTGGCTTTTCATCTGTCAGCGTTTTCATGGAAGTTCCTGTAAATTTGTGACTGCTAAAGACATGTTGTAGAGTTCTTTGTATGGCTTAGGCTTAAATTGTGAGACACAAGACTCATTAAAGCAGAGGTGTCACTAGGGTTGGTGACACCCGGTGCGGAAACACATGGTGTCACCCCCCTGGATTTCCTCCAATACAATGCCAAACAGATTCCTTAGTAATGCCAGTTAGATGGTCCTATTAACTATGCCACACACAGGAGCCCCATAACAATGACACACACAGGAGCCCCATAAATTATGTCACACCAAAACCCCACTATTTATGCCTCACCTCTGCCCAATTAATTATCCCACACACACAGGTGCCCCATAATTATGTCACACACACACAGATGCCCCATTATTATGCCACACAAAAGATTCCCTTAATTATGCCACACATGGGGCCCAATAAATATTTCACACACAAGCGCCCCATAATTAGGCACACATGGGAGCCCCACGAGGTGACAATTGTACAATTCTAAAACAATACATATCTATACATACAGACATCTCTCTCTCTCTCTCTATAACAGCCAATTTACCCAATTATATGCTAGTATCATTTTTTCATTAATAAGCCACAGCCAATTTGCCCATTAATATGCCAGTATTATTGTGCCAGATGCCAATACCATTGTGCCACTAAGATGCCAGTATTATTGTGTGATTCATATACCAGTAATATTGTGCCATTCAAATACCAGTGATATTGTGCCATTCAAATAGCAAGAATATTGTGCCATTCAGATACCAGGAATATTGTGCCGTTCAGATACCAGGAATATTTATTCCTTTTTAAATACCAGTAATATTGTGCCATTCAAATTTCAGTAATATTGTGCCATTCAAATACCAGTAATATTGTGCCATTCAGATGCCAGTAATATTGTGCCATTCAGATGCCATAATTATTGTGCCATTCAGATGCCAGTAATATTGTGCCATTCAGAGCACAGTAATATTGTGCCATTCAGATGCCAGTAATATTGTGCCATTAAAATACCAGTAATATTGTGCCATTCAAATATCAGTAATATTGTGCCATTCAGATGCCAGGAATATTGTGCCATTCAGATGCCAGTAATATTGTGCCACTCAGATACCAGTAATATTGTGCCATTCAGAGCCCAGTAATATTGTGCCATTCATATGCCAGTAATATTATGCCATCCAGATACCAGTAATATTGTGCCATTCAGAGCCCAGTAATATTGTGCCATTCAGTGTCCAGGAATATTGTGCCATTCAGAGCCCAGTAATATTGTGCCATTCAGATGCCAGTAATATTGTGCTATTCAGAGCCCAGGAATATTGTGCCATTCAGATGCCAGTAATATTGTGCCATTCAGAGCCCAGGAATATTGTGCCATTCAGAGCCCAGGAATATTGTGCCATTCAGTTGCCAGTAATATTGTGCCATTCAGAGCCCTGTAATATTGTGCCATTCAGAGCCCAGGAATATTGTGCCATTCAGAGCCCAGGAATATTGTGCCATTCAGATACCAGGAATATTGTGCCTTTCAGATGTCAGTAATATTGTGCCATTCAGAGCCCAGGAATATTGTGCCATTCAGATGCCAGTAATAGTGTGCCATTCAAATACCAGTAATATTGTGCCATTTAGATACCAGTAATATTGTGCCATTGAGATACCAGTAATATTGTGCCATTCAGAGCCCAGTAATATTGTGCCATTCAGATACCAGGAGTATTGTGCCATTCAGAGCCCAGTAATATTGTGCCATTCAGATGCCAATAATATTGTGCCATCAAGAGCCCAGGATGGCACAATTCTTGTACTGCTGCTCTCTAATAAGTGTTCTTTGGACACTTCAAATCACAACACACCATATTTGAGGTGCATGTACAAGGGGAAAGAATAAAAACACATATAGTGTAATATTGTAGGAGCAATAAACCAGGATTGTTATTTAATAGGTATCACACTGACAGACTTAGGATGATATCGGGCTCATCATTTAAAGTATCCAGGTTTATTCCACAATCTAAATATACATAAAGAAAACCAAATGCACAGTATATCACAAGAACATTGGCTAGTATTAAAACAATTTCAGAATCAAGCACATAAAGTGCAACTTGCATGTATTAAAGTAGTCCTGATAGAAGACAAAGTTCCTGCTGCCACTAGAACAAAATAAAACAGGTACTTGCACTCCACCAAAATAGCTGAATCTCAACGCATTTCTCCAGCTCTGATGTCGGCTTCCTCAGGAAAAATATTGTGGCTGTATATGTGTGGATCCTTATGTTACGTTGGTGCCTTAAATAATAATCATTCGCTACATCTGTAATACATTAAAACTTAGGGATCTAACTGATGACGTGATCGAGAGGCTAATCCTCTGTTTCATGCCATCAGGGAGACACAACCACATGACCTGAACTGGTGATAGATGACACCCCCTACTCCCCGTGACGACTGTCAGCTAGGGTCAACTAACCCCCTACCAACGAGACCAGGTAAATAGACGACCAGGATCTACCAAGAGAAATACAATACAACTAACTTTATTAAAACATTACAATGCTGATATAAAACCCTGTATTACAGCAGGTTTTTGGCTTTTCATCTGTCAGCGTTTTCATGGAAGTTCCTGTAAATTTGTGACTGCTAAAGACATGTTGTAGAGTTCTTTGTATGGCTTAGGCTTAAATTGTGAGACACAAGACTCATTAAAGCAGAGGTGTCACTAGGGTTGGTGTCACCCGGTGCGGAAACACATGGTGTCACCCCCCTGGATTTCCTCCAATACAATGCCAAACAGATTCCTTAGTAATGCCAGTTAGATGGTCCTATTAACTATGCCACACACAGGAGCCCCATAACAATGACACACACAGGAGCCCCATAAATTATGTCACACCAAAACCCCACTATTTATGCCTCACCTCTGCCCAATTAATTATCCCACACACACAGGTGCCCCATAATTATGTCACACACACACAGATGCCCCATTATTATGCCACACAAAAGAGTCCCTTAATTATGCCACACATGGGGCCCAATAAATATTTCACACACAAGCGCCCCATAATTAGGCACACATGGGAGCCCCACGAGGTGACAATTGTACAATTCTAAAACAATACATATCTATACATACAGACATCTCTCTCTCTCTCTCTATAACAGCCAATTTACCCAATTATATGCTAGTATCATTTTTTCATTAATAAGCCACAGCCAATTTGCCCATTAATATGCCAGTATTATTGTGCCAGATGCCAATACCATTGTGCCACTAAGATGCCAGTATTATTGTGTGATTCATATACCAGTAATATTGTGCCATTCAAATACCAGTGGTATTGTGCCATTCAAATAGCAAGAATATTGTGCCATTCAGATACCAGGAATATTGTGCCGTTCAGATACCAGGAATATTTATTCCTTTTTAAATACCAGTAATATTGTGCCATTCAAATTTCAGTAATATTGTGCCATTCAAATACCAGTAATATTGTGCCATTCAGATGCCAGTAATATTGTGCCATTCAGATGCCATAATTATTGTGCCATTCAGATGCCAGTAATATTGTGCCATTCAGAGCACAGTAATATTGTGCCATTCAGATGCCAGTAATATTGTGCCATTAAAATACCAGTAATATTGTGCCATTCAAATATCAGTAATATTGTGCCATTCAGATGCCAGGAATATTGTGCCATTCAGATGCCAGTAATATTGTGCCACTCAGATACCAGTAATATTGTGCCATTCAGAGCCCAGTAATATTGTGCCATTCATATGCCAGTAATATTATGCCATCCAGATACCAGTAATATTGTGCCATTCAGAGCCCAGTAATATTGTGCCATTCAGTGTCCAGGAATATTGTGCCATTCAGAGCCCAGTAATATTGTGCCATTCAGATGCCAGTAATATTGTGCTATTCAGAGCCCAGGAATATTGTGCCATTCAGATGCCAGTAATATTGTGCCATTCAGAGCCCAGGAATATTGTGCCATTCAGAGCCCAGGAATATTGT
Organism: Pelodytes ibericus; assembly: GCA_036172795.1. Taxonomy (NCBI): domain Eukaryota; kingdom Metazoa; phylum Chordata; class Amphibia; order Anura; family Pelodytidae; genus Pelodytes; species Pelodytes ibericus. The sequence continues at coordinate 42,316,868 of CM069866.1, read as the reverse complement.
GCCATTCAGTTGCCAGTAATATTGTGCCATTCAGAGCCCTGTAATATTGTGCCATTCAGAGCCCAGGAATATTGTGCCATTCAGAGCCCAGGAATATTGTGCCATTCAGAGCCCAGTAATATTGTGCCATTCAGATGCCAATAATATTGTGCCATCAAGAGCCCAGGAATATTGTGCCATTCAGAGCCCAGGAATATTGTGCCATTCAGATGTCAGTAATATTGTGCCATTCAGAGCCCAGGAATATTGTGCCATTCAGATACCAGGAATATTGTGCCATTCAGATGCCAGGAATATTGTGCCATTCAGAGCCAGGTAATATTGTGCCATTCAGATACCAGGAGTATTGTGCCATTCAGATACCAGGAGTATTGTGCCATTCAGAGCCCAGTAATATTGTGCCATTCAGTTGCCAGTAATATTGTGCCATTCAGAGCCCTGTAATATTGTGCCATTCAGAGCCCAGGAATATTGTGCCATTCAGAGCCCAGGAATATTGTGCCATTCAGAGCCCAGTAATATTGTGCCATTCAGATGCCAATAATATTGTGCCATCAAGAGCCCAGGAATATTGTGCCATTCAGAGCCCAGGAATATTGTGCCATTCAGATGTCAGTAATATTGTGCCATTCAGAGCCCAGGAATATTGTGCCATTCAGATACCAGGAATATTGTGCCATTCAGATGCCAGGAATATTGTGCCATTCAGAGCCAGGTAATATTGTGCCATTCAGATACCAGGAGTATTGTGCCATTCAGATACCAGGAGTATTGTGCCATTCAGAGCCCAGTAATATTGTGCCATTCAGAGCCCAGTAATATTGTGCCATTAAGATTCCAATAATATTGTGCCATTCAGAGCCCAGGAATATTGTGCCATTCAGAGCCCAGGAATATTGTGCCATTCAGAGCCCAGGAATATTGTGCCATTCAGATGTCAGTAATATTGTGCCATTCAGAGCCCAGGAATATTGTGCCATTCAGAGCCAAGGAATATTGTGCCATTCAGATACCAGGAATATTGTGCCATTCAGATGCCAGGAATATTGTGCCATTCAGAGCCCAGGAATATTGTGCCATTCAGAGCCAAGGAATATTGTGCCATTCAGATGCCAGTAATATTGGGCCATTCAGTGCCCAGTAATATTGTGCCATTCAGAGCCCAGGAATATTGTGCCATTCAGAGCCAAGGAATATTGTGCCATTCAGAGCCCAGGAATATTGTGCCATTCAGTGCCCAGTAATATTGTGCCATTCAGAGCCCAGGAATATTGTGCCTTTCAAATGCCAGTAATATTGTGGCATTCAGATACCAGTAATATTGTGCCATTCAGAGCCGAGTAATATTGTGCCATTCAGATACCAGGAATATTGTTCCATTCAGAGCCCAGTAATATTGTGCCATTCAGAGCCCAGTAATATTGTGCCATTCAGATGCCAGTAATATTGTGCCATTCAGATGCCAGTAATATTGTGTCATTCAGATGCCCCAGCCAATTTACGTTGTTGTAATGCTAAATATAAGCTGGATGGCTTCCCATAACCGAATATATACACTGTGAATGTTTGAGCCAATGCAACCGGGAGCAATCATTTTTCAAGGCCGTCTGAATAAGTATCAATGAAGCTTAACTAAACTAAACTAAAAACAAGCAACTGTTGGGAAGATTGTTGCATATTTGCAGATGGTCGCATCATATTTGCAGATGGTCGCATCACAATGCTAATTGAGCCAGAAGATCATCGTTAAGTCCCCCCTCCCCTGCATTACTTAATCCCATTTCTCTGCTACAAGCCACCCCTGTCTCCTACTGTCCGTCTTTTGTTGGTTAATGCGTATCCCTTATGGGGTCAGTTCCCTTCATTATGTCAGGCTCCAGGTCCCACTACCGACAGGTATCAGGGTCCCTGTCTCCTTCACTCACATCCAGAGCTCCGTCCTCCTGTGTTGTGACTACGTGGTTGTGGACTAGGCCTTGAGTTACGCCTGACTCCAGCAGAGCGAGTACATACGTTCTCCTGCCACCTGGGGGCATGGTTCCGTGGTCAAGGGGCGTGGCTTCGTGGCCAAGGGGTTTGGTCACTCCAACACAGGACTAGGTAGAGGGAGGAGAGTGGGTTTTGCCTTTCTGGCACACCTACTATGCAGTGAATAACAGAGGGAGGATACTGAGAGCTGAGCGGAGGGGTTATGGTGCCTGACTCCCTATTTAAACCCTGCTCACCTGCCATTCTGTGCTTGTTTATTCCCAAGCTATGTTCTCTCCCTGTGAAGTCCTGTTTCCTCTCATTACTATTCAGTATTGTATTTTGAACCACCGGCTATTGACCCTATATATATATATATATATATATATATATATATATATATATAATCTGGGGTATCTGACCATTTTAAGTAAAGCTGCCCGTCCTAATAATGTGATGTTTCAGTTTTGCCAAGTTTTCAGTTCCTGAATACCGTTATAAATTGGTTTTTTTGATATTGTGTGAGTAGAGTGTATTTTTTTGGGGGGTGGGGGATTATAATACCTAGGTAGTTGATTGTTTTAGCTGTCCACTGAATCGGAATTAAGCCTCTTAATTTCCTTCTAGCTCCCAGATTCATTGCAATTGACTTGGAGAAATTAATTGTAAGTCCAGTTATTTCTTCGATTAGTTTGAAAATGTTTAGTGTTGGGGTCAGTGCTTCTTTTGGATTTGAGACATATAACTTGAAGTCATCCGCAAATGCGGTGACCTTGATCACCTCATGGCCTAATCTGATACTCGTAAATTCATTGATGGTGTGTAAGATACATAGTAAGGGATCTAGTGCTATGTTAAACAGTAGGGGGAACAGGGGACAACCCTGTTGTATCCCTTTATACATTGATAGTGATACATGTGATTAGGTGGTCTTAAAGGTTTTTAATAAAATTAAGAAAAGGTAGTCCAAAGTATCTGAATTTGAGGATTCTGATAAAATGAGGCCATAGTACTTGATCAAACTCTTTTTGGGCTTCTAAGCTTAGAAGAATATTTTCAGAGTGGGTGGATAGGTTACTAGTTGCAATCACCACTGCAATGGCCACCCTGATACCTGTTACCGCTTGTCTCCCCTGTAGAAACCTTAGTTATGAGCTATGTAATAGTTGTGGAAGAAATGTTTGTAAACGATTTGCCATTATTTTTGTTAACATCTTAATATCAACATTCATCAGTAATTGGCCGATATAACTTGGTGTCCATCTGGACTTTACCCGGTTTTGGGATTGAAATAGTTCTGGCTTCATTTAGCTTGTGGAATGGTGTGTTATCCTGTAGCATGGTATTGTACAGGGATGTAAGGTGTGGTACTAGGTGCGGTTTCAGTATTTTGTAGTATTCTGTTGAGAAGCCAGATGGACCTGGTGCTTTGCCATTATGCAATTGGGTGATGGTGTATCCTACTTCTGTTTCTCTAATAGGTGCATTTAAAGTGTCATGTTGACTATTGCTCAATCGTAACATTGTAGCAACTTTACCCCTTTGGCGAAATCATCAGGTCTAATCTGATACATTTGGCTATAATAGGAGTGAAACGTATTGTTGATGCCCCTCAGATCAGTGGTGGCGTGGCCTTCTAGTGTTCTTATCATTGGGATACTATGTTTTGTTTTTTGAAGTTAGTGAGTGACATTAGTAATTTTCCGGTTTTGTTGCCCCATGTAAAAAAGCAACTTTTACTGTAGTCTATCTGTCACGACAGCACCGTCACACTGCCAACCACTCCCTCCATAGCTGCTCAGAACACCACGGAGCTCTGTCTCACTGCCTTCTGGGTCTTCTGTAGGGACTCCCAGCCAGACGCACAAGCTCCATTAGCAGGCCTCTCATGACTAACCCTAGGTTACTGTTCTGCACATGGGCAGTTCTACTTTTGGCTTCCTGCCCTTACTCACTAGACATGTGCATTCGTTTTCGGACGAATGCATTTTCGGACGAAAATAGCATTTTTGTCCATTCGTCCGAAAAACGAATAACGAAAATTTTAACTAACAAAATCCGAATGAACGAATGGTTAATAAACGAAAATCATTAGTTCATTCGTCTATTCGTCCATTCGTGCTATTGGCATTCTAAACCGAAATAGAGTCGGTTTACAATACCAATAGCATTGTACTACATTCCATAAACCGACATGAATGACTTTCGGTTTATGGAATGCATGTAATGCTATTAGCTTCCTATAAACCGAAATTGAGTTCCCATTCATACGAATAGGTCAATTGACCTATTCGTATGAATGGGGACTCTTTCGGTTTATAGAAAGCCAATAGCAGCATGTATTCTATAAGCCGAAAGTCTTTAAAACAAACGACGTTCGGTTTATAGAATACATGTAATGCTATTGCTGTTCTATAAGCCGAAAGACTTTCGGCTTATAGAACAGCAATAGCATTACATTTATTCTATAAACCGAACGTCGTTCGTTTTAAAGACTTTCGGCTTATAGAACAGCAATAGCATTACATTTATTCTATAAACCGAACGTCGTTCGTTTTAAAGACTTTCGGCTTATAGAATACTATTGGCATTCTATAAACCTAACTAGAGTCCCTCCTCATTCATAAGAATTTCTTATGAATGGGGACTCGACTCTAGTTCGGTTTATAGAAAGCCAATAGTATTCTATAAGCCGAAAGTCTTTAAAACGAACGACGTTCGGTTTATAGAATACATGTAATGCTATTGCTATTCTATAAACCGAACGACTTTCGGTTTATAGAATAGCCATAGGATTACATGTAGTACATAAGCCGAAAGTCTATAAACCGAAAGTCGTTCGGTTTATAGGCTGTCGGCATTTAACTATACAGAGACAGAGTCTCCATTCATAAAATTATGAATGGAGACTTTGTCTCCGTGTAGTAAAATGCCGAAAGACTATAAACCGAACGATCGGTTTATAGACTTTCGGCTTATGTAATACATGTAATCCTATGGCTATTCTATAAACCGAAAGTTCGGTTTATAGAATAGCAATAGGAATACATGTATTCCATAAGCCGACAGCCTATAAACCGAACGTTCGGTTTTTAGGCTGTGGGCATTTTACTACACGGAGACAAAGTCTCCATTCATAATTTTATGAATGGAGACTCTGTCTCCGTATAGTTAAATGCCGGCTTTTAACTATACGGAGACAAAGTCTCCATTTATAATTTTATGAATGGAGACTCTGTCTCCGTATAGTTAAATGCCCACAGCCTATAAACCGAACGTTCGGTTTATAGGCTGTGGGCATTTAACTATACGGAGACAAAGTCTCCATTCATAATTTTATGAATGGAGACTCTGTCTCCGTATAGTTAAATGCTATTGTATTCTATAAACCGACTCTATTTCGGCTTATAGAATGCAATAGTACTACGAATGGACTAATGAACGAATGATTTTCCTTTATTAACCATTCGTTCATTCGGCTTTAGTTAGCTTAGCATTTTCGTTCTTCGTTTTTCGGGCGAATGGACGAAAATGCAATTTTCGGACGAAAATGCATTCGTCCGAAAACGAATGCACATGTCTAGTATATATTCACATGTAAATTGCTTTTTTAATAAAAAATTATGATATAAAAAAAATCTTGTTTTTATTTCCTTTTATGTGACAATGCTGCCTCTCTCTTTCCCTTGCCCCCAGATTTGTCGCTCTCCCCCCCTTAGTGTTGTCTCTCTCTCACCCTCCCTTTGGCTCCCCCCTCGCTCCCCTTGTGTCTGTCTCTTCCCCGCTTTGTATCCATATAGTTAAAAGCCGACAGCCTATAAACCGAACATTCGGTTTATAGGCTGTGGGCATTTAACTATACGGAGACAGAGTCTCCATTCATAAAATTATAAATGGATACTTTGTCTCCGTATAGTTAAAAGCCGGCATTTAATTATACGGAGACAGAGTCTCCATTCATAAAATTATGAATGGAGACTTTGTCTCCGTGTAGTAGAATGCCCACAGCCTATAAACCGAACGTTCGGTTTATAGGCTGTCGGCTTATGGAATACATGTATTCCTATTGCTATTCTATAAACCGAACGTTCGGTTTATAGAATAGCCATAGGATTACATGTATTATATAAGCCGAAAGTCTATAAACCGATCGTTCGGTTTATAGGCTTTCGGCATTTTACTACACGGAGACAAAGTCTCCATTCATAATTTTATGAATGGAGACTCTGTCTCTGTATAGTTAAATGCCGACAGCCTATAAACCGAACGACTTTCGGTTTATAGACTTTCGGCTTATGTAATACATGTAATCCTATGGCTATTCTATAAACCGAAAGTCATTCGGTTTATAGAATAGCAATAGGAATACATGTATTCCATAAGCCGACAGCCTATAAACCGAACGTTCGGTTTATAGGCTGTCGGCATTTTACTACACGGAGACAGAGTCTCCATTCATAAAATTATGAATGGAGACTTTGTCTCCGTGTAGTAAAATGCCCACAGCCTATAAACCGAAAGTCGTTCGGTTTATAGGCTGTCGGCATTTTACTACACGGAGACAAAGTCTCCATTCATAATTTTATGAATGGAGACTTTGTCTCTTATTAGTTAAATGCCGACAGCCTATAAACCGAACGACTTTCGGTTTATAGACTTTCGGCTTATGTAATACATGTAAACCTATGGCTATTCTATAAACCGAAAGTCGTTCGGTTTATAGAATAGCAATAGGATTACATGTATTCCATAAGCCGAAAGTCTATAAACCGAAAGTCGTTCGGTTTATAGACTTTCGGCTTATAGAATACAAGTAATACTATTGCCTTTCTATGAACCGAACGAGAGCCCCATTCATAAGAATTTCTTATGAATGGGGCTCTCGTTCGGTTTATAGAAAGCCAATAGTATTACATTGTATTCTATAAAACGAATGAATAAAACAAAACAAAACGAAAATAATGAACGAATTTCGTCTGAAACGAATGCACTAATGAACGAAATTCGTTTTAGACGAAATAAATAACATTTTCGTCCGAATGGACGAAAACGAAACGAAAATTTTAGTTTTGCACATGTCTATTACTCACCTTAAAGGGCCAGGTTTAAACATTATTTTTTCTGTGATTCTCATTGGTTGATTGTTTGGTAGAAGGGCTATTTAAACCTCATTTGTGCACTTGGCCCTTGCCTGAAATAGTGCTCCAAGCCGTTTCTAGCGTATGCATACTGCCTGTTGACTCCTGTTGCTGATATTGCCTCTTTTTTGACTCTGCCTGATTGACGCCTGTCTTGACCCTTCGCCTGTCTCCTGACTCCGATCGTTTGCTGCCAGCCTTGATTCCTGGTAGTTTACCATTCTCCTGCCTTGTTCTCCTGTACCTTCGCTTCGGTATTTTCCTCCATGTCAGTTTTATTCCTGGCTACGTTTCAGTATCCTAGTAAGTGTCAGAGTGCAAAAGTCCTGGGGGAAGGAAACCTGAGGCTCAACTGTAGGGTGGAATTCCTTCAGACAGAATAATTCTGTTCACTTGCCTGGGTTCGTTACGTAGGCCATTCCTATTTCTGCACAGTGGTTCCAGCTCCGCATCACCCTTACACTATCTGTGTTTGTGCCCGCTCTATCAGTAAAGTGTCCATTAGTTGTTTGTGTTCTAAATAGATGCACCTATGTGACTCAGAGGGATCCTCCAAGTATGATTGCATTGATTTAGTGAGGTCAATATGTAGGGTGTTATATTTTTTGTGCCCCTCCTTTTTACGCATGACACATATGAGATTATTTGTCCCCTCATCACCGTTTTGGATGTCTGCCCAAAAAGCATGTCATCCTCCAATTGCTGAATGTTGTCATCCGTGTAGTCATCTGCAATCGTGTTATGGATAGCGTGTGGCAAATTTCTATTTATGATTATGGCTACACCTCTTGCTTTGGTGGTGTGGGACGCAGTAACACAAGAGCCTACATATGGGGCTTTAAGGGACCAATGGGTTTCTGGGAGAAAAAGGATTTGCGGGGACAATATTTTTAACTGGTTCAAAATTTTCTTTCATTTGACAGGGGAGTTCAGCCCATCTATATTCCAGGAGATTCATCTGATCAGATCTGTTTGGACAGTATTTGGGGGTTTACTAAAATCTTCAGTGGCTCTATCCAGGTTCAATTAAAGTTATAGGAATTGTATGAGGCACGTGAGCATTTTGAGGACCCTCCATGTCCCTGGGCTTGGAGGAGTATCCTCGATCGAACGGTGCGACCACATTTGGATGTGAGCAGATAATCATCAGGTTAGCCTGTTTAACATGTTTGATTGTGAACAGCGGCAAACACGGCCCAAAAACAAGAATAAAAATAGTGAGCAATCTACAAAGATAATAGTAATGGTAACATTCCTGATTAGCATTCAGGTACAATAGAGTCATGGACAAAATAGTGAGATGCTCCAGAAATGGAGTGTAGGTCAGAGTGAGAAGGTAGACAGATGGGCAGATTGGTACCCAGCCCAGCTTTAAGTGATTTCCAGCTTTTGGAGAGTATCTCTGGCTTCTTCCAGGGATTCTAGTGTGTAAGTTTTGTTATTATATATAATTTCTAGTTGTACTGGGAAAAGTAGATTAAATCTGGTTTGTTTCTCTACTAGAATTTTGCAAATCGGTGTGAATTCTCTTTGGCGCATTGTGACAAACATAGAATAGTCCTGGAAGATTAGCGTTCCCTCTCCTTGAAAAAGGATTTGGGCTTGGCTTTGGGGTAGGCTGCTAGGATATCTGTTTTATCCTGGAACTTTAGTAGTTTAATGATGACTTGATGTGGTTTTGTCCCTGTGTCTTTGTGCTCCAGGCTAATCCTGTGGGCGCGTTCAATAATCAGAAGGTTGTTGTCATCGTGGGATAAATTTAGTTCTGTGAAAAGCCATTGTTGTATGGTATTTAGTTGATGGTTTAACTGATCCATGGATCCTGACAATTCTTAGATTGTTCTTTCGACTTCTATTCTCAAGATCATCGACTTTATCCGATAAAATATGAAGCTGGATATTTTGGCGCTCCACTGTCTCTTGCAGTTGAGTAGTGGTATCTTATACCTTTGTTGTCAGCGAGACTGGCGGTATTGGAAACAATTTGTTACATTGCTGTCAATATTGACGATTGTAATTCTTTAAATTGTTGGATCAGACAGGGGCCCAAGTAATTTGATCACCTCTGTGGCCACTTTGGATGCTGGAGTCTCCATTGTGTCCCATTGCTTCTTCCAGTGATGTGTTAAAAAAATCTGAGAAAATACAGACACCAGATATGACATGATGTAATTTCCGGAGTCTTTGACTAAAAGCAGGGTCGATATGCTGGCTGCTGGCCAATCGTGATTATCTTCCATGGGGGATTCCTGGGGGCCCATGGGGCAGCTGCTTTGGACCCCCAGGTATGCCCTGTACGCCCACGATTTTTTTCAACAACTTTTTTTAAAGAGATGGGGCCGGAGCGGGCTGGTGTATAGCCCGCACCCCCCGATGGCGACCCTGTCTTCAAAAGTAGCCCTTAGTACCTCGGCTGCAACTGTTGTACTTAGTATTGTTCTGGTTTCTGGTAAGACTAAGGTAAAAAAAAAAAAAAGGGACCAAGTGCAAATCTGGAGAAATATATGACCGCATGTTTAGTTGAATACAGTGATTCCACAGACAAATCTGTAAATACAGTAACAGAGTAACATACATAGTAATTTAGGCTGAAACAAGTCCATCGTTCAATCCTTCTATCTATCAATCCTGCTTTTGATTCAAAAGAAGGCAAAAACCCCTAAGGAAGCTATTTGGAATTTTGCTACTTTGGGGGGGAAATTCCTTCTTGACTCCAAAAGGCAACCAGTAGTGGCGTAAATGAATGGCATAATTCTGGAATATTGAGGGGTTAAATACTGGCATATTGAATGGCAAAATAATTCTGGCATATTGAGGGGTTAAATGCTGGAATATTGAATGGCAAAATTCTGGCATATTGAGAGATTAAATGCTGGCATATTGAATGGCATATTGAGGGGTTAAATGCTAGCATATTAAGTGACACATTCTGGCATATTGAGGGGTTAAATTCTGGCATATTGAATGGCAAAATTCTGGCATATTGAGGAGTTAAATACTGGCATTTTGAATGGCAAAATAATACAGGCATATTGAGGGGTTAAATGTTGGCATATTGAATGGCAAAATTCTGGCATATTGAGGGATAAATGCTGGAATATTGAATGGCTGTAGCACCCCTCTCCCTTCCCATGTCCATCTGTCTCTCTTCCTTTCCATGTCTGTCTCTCTCCTCTTTCTTCCACTGTCTGTCTCTCAGATGTACATGTTTCTAACTGTAGTAACATAATGGATACGGTGTCCTTATTACATTCACTTTATTTTAAATAATCTACAGAAAATGTTTCTCAAAATAATGACATTTGGGATGCTGGTCAGTTCAATGATGTATGTTTACTTAATGATATGGAATGTTTGCTTCAAGAACAGTGTGACCCAAATGTTTCAGATATTACTAATAGACACACTAAATTGCAAATGAAATCTCAATTTAATCCAACCCATATCAGAAGTTCAGTTGAATCAATCTGTCAACAATTAGTTGAGGAAGACTTAATTAGGCTTTCTAATACACCAAGAACACCTTTAATAAAAATCTTTTTTTTTTCTCTTTAAGTTTACTTTATTTTTAGATATAAAAGATACAGACATATAAACATAAAAATACATAGATATACAAAACATATTGACATTAGAGATTGTACAGTTAGGATGTTTATAGTTAGTGTCACTTTAATAAGTATTATATATATTATAGCACTAGTAATTTGTCAAAAGGTCTATAAAGGTTATATTCCGGATATTAGTTTCTTCTTAGTCTTTAATGGATATGAGAGCCGCTCTCCCTCTAGAATTATAAACTGAGTGTCAACAGAATTAAAAAGAAGATGTTAATAACCATGTGTTAACTGATTCAAAATTTAATTTATGCTAATATTATGCTACTATTATATGAAAGCTATAATTATTCCTTATAATTTCGGAGCCCCCAGCTTCACAATATCACACATTCAATCATACACATACAAAACATCATTCAAAACCTCGCTCTTCTTGATGTGGGACTTAATGGGGGGAATAAAATATAAGGGTGGTTAGGGGGGGGAGGGGAGGAAAAGGGGAGCCCAATCTGTACATTTGTCTGCTTAGCCAAGGGGTATGTGACTTAAGTGTACCAATATATAAAGAAAGAGTACATTTTTATGTCTATCTTCCAAGTTTGTCCATGGTAACCAGATTTTTGTGTGTAAGTCTCGTTGTCCCGAACGGATGTAAAAACCTAATTCCATAGATTTTGGCCAACTTGGTGTTATAGGGTTTCTCCAGTTTCTAGCGAGACATATCTTAGTTGCCATCAGGATGTGTATGGTCATTTTTTTTAAAATGAAATTGAGATTATCCAGTGCTATATTAAACAGAAAATTTACAGGAGAAATTTCACCAAACATGGGGAAAAGTCGGGCCAGTAATGTTTTAAGTTTGATCTTCAGGGTCTGCAGACCACTGCACTCCTACCACACGTGGTACATGGTACCAAGCCGCTCCATGCACCGCCAACACATTTTTGAATTTACCAACGGTATTTTGTGTAATCGGACTGGCACCATGTACCAGCGATACATAATCTTAAAATGAGTCTCCACCATTGATACACTATGAATCGTTCTCTGGACCAAATTAAATGCCAGGTTCCAATCTTCCACTGAGATTATTGTCTCAATATCTTCTTCCCATTTCACTAACGACATTGGTTTAGTACTATGATCTTGATGTTTAAGTAATCTATTTATCCTTGTAATTTGTTTATTTTTCGTTAAGTTTAATATATAGTCAACTATGTTATGATCTAGAGGCAGCATTTTATTTGTGTTGATAGAAAATGTTTAATTTTTAAAAATGGATATAAATACCATGAAGGTAAATCAAATTTTTGTTGGAGGGACGTGAATGGGGCTACTTCTTCTCCCTCATATAGATCATCCAGTGTCAAGATATCCCTTTGTGTCCATCCCGATATATTTCAATATCGGGGATCGAAGATTAAATAACCCCAAGAGGAGCACAGAGGGATAGGCACCTAGAGATCTTAGTTCTTTTTTTTAAATTTTTGTATTGTAAAAAGGCAATTTTGTATTATTAGATTAGTTGTGTTTAAAAAAAAATGTTGTCTTCATCAAGCCAAAAAATGCATGATGGCTGTAGTGGGAACAGGTCAAGTCTCTCCAATTTGTACCAATCAAGTTTTACTTCCCTAGCGGTGGCCCACTCCATTGCGTGCAAGATCATACAAGTCTCATGAAGCTTTCCAATATTGGGAAAAGCTACGCCACCCGATCTAAAATCGTGCCTCAGTACCTGATTTGAAATTCTAGGGAGGAAGGGGTTCCAGGGAACATAGATGGCGCTTTAGATAGGGACCTTCAACGCTAAGGGGTTAAACTCTCCTCAAAAAAGAGGATATTTTAAAAAGGATATTAAGGAACTAGAAAAAGTGCAAAGGAGAGCTACAAAATTAATAAGGGGATTGGAGGATCTTAGTTATGAAGAGAGACTTAAAAAATTGCATTTATATACGTTCGAAAAAAGGCGTCTCAGAGGGGATATGATAACATTATATAAATTTGTGCAGGGCCAATATAAAGAGCTCTCCTGTTCATTAACAGAAAGGTACAAAGAACAAGAGGTCACCCCCTCAGACTGGAAGAGCAAAGATTTCATAGACAGCAAAGTAAGGGATTCTTTACGGTTAGGACAATAAAGTTATGGAACTCCCTGCCAAGAGAGGTAGTGCTATCAACCACAATAGATGCATTTAAAAATGGTTTGGATGTTTTTTTAGGAAAGCAGAACATACAGGGCTATTAATAATAGAATATGCATTAATAAAAGAGCTTATTGATCCAAGGAGAAATCTGATTCCTCTTGGAGTCAAGAAGGAATTTTTTTCCCCCAGGAGGCAAAATTCAAAATAGCTTCCTTAGGGGTTTTTGCCTTCTTTTGGATCAAAAGCTGTAATGATAGGTAGAAGGGTTGAACTTGATGGACTTGTGTCTTTTTTCATCCTAAATTACTATGTTACTATGTTATTTATATGACACCATGAAAAACAACCATGTAGATATTATGATGCTACAGGAGACCCACTGGACACTCTCACCAAACAAATTATGGAAATATATCAAATATCCACTAATATTTTCAGCTAACAATTCGGAACCAAAAAAAAGGGGGAGTAGTTATCATTTTTGAAGACTAAATAAGGCTTGAATTAATACACACCATTACAGACCCAAACGGAAGATATATTATATTAATTGTTAATCTTAATGATCAACCATATACGTTAGCTAATAAATATATGCACCAAACCAATCTCCTTTAAAATTCATGAAATCAACATTGGAGAAAATAGAAAAAATGAAAATTGGACAATTAATATTAGGCAGAGATTTTAATTCCTCAATAAATCCTAAATTAGATAGGAACGGGAAGCCAAATAAGAAAGAACCAATAAAATCAACCTTCCAAAACATTTTACACCAACATGCACTATACGACACTTGCCAGGTTTTCCATCCCTACGATCAAGAATACACCTTTTTCTCACAGGTCCACCAAACTTATGCAAGGATAGACTATCTGCTGACAGACTCTTCCGGTCTGGACATAACTATAAGAACACAAATAGGACCCATCACTTTGTCTGACCATGCCCCAGTATACTTAGAGATTAAAATAAACCCAGAGTATAAAACTAAACCAAACTGGCAGTTGAACGAAAGTCTGTTGAATATTACATCAAATATAGAATATATAATCAAGGAAGCAGGATCGTTTATTGAATTATACGACAAGGATGGAATTTCCCTAATGTCTTTCCGGCCAATTTGTCTGAAAATAAAAAAAATGGCGTAGCTATAATTATTTCTACTAAAATAAAATTTGAATTGATTACGGAGGCGAGAGACGCGTTGGGCAGATATGTAATAGTAATCTGCAAACTAAATGATGTTATATAACACCTTGGTTAACATTTACTCCCCCAATTATTTTACAAAACTATTCCATGTGAAACTTTATAGGAAAGTCACCAAAATCAAAAATGGTATATTGATAATGGGAGGGGATATGAACACTATAGTTGATGATAAAATAGATAGAAGTCCCATAAGAACAAATAAGCAGTTAAACCCCACTAGAACCAAGTGCAAAATTTGTCAAGATATTATGATTAAATATTACCTTTTTGATATCTGGCGTATAAACCATCCACGAGACAGGGACTATACTTTCTATTCAAGAGTACATGGTATGTACTCTAGAATAGACTTCCTGATGACTGACTCCTCCAGTCTAAAGAAGACACCAAAGGCTGAGATAGGCCAGATTATGTGGTCGGACCATGCCCCCATTAGTCTTGAAGTTAGAAATAATCACGAGTATAAAATAAAAGCACAATGGAGGCTAAGTGAGTAACTGTTGCTGCTGGAGGATGATAGAGCCCATTTGCACAACTTATCTAGAGACTTTATCACCAACAATAGCGATGGGCAGGTATCTGAACAGATACGGTGGGCCTCTTTTAAATGCGTAATGCGGGGTTATTTAATACAGCTGGGCGCTAGGAATAAAAGAGCCAAAGGGGTCCCCTTGTCGGACGTATATATCGAACTAGCAAAGTTAGAATACTATAACAAACGTTTTCCTTCCTCTAAGAATACAGAACAGATAAAACAAATACAAGAGATGATAAGATTAAGACTGGAGGAGAAGGTCAAGGGGATGATTCTGTCCTCGAACCAGAGATGGTATAATTGCAGTGATTAAATGGGCAAATTGCTTTCAAAAAGAATTAACTATGGTGGTAAAAAACAAAGTATAAATAAAATCCTGGAAGGCAATTGAATCCACCTGTCCCCAGAGACGATAGGAGAAGCGTTTGCCAAATACTACGAATCACTGTATAATCTCAATAAAAACGGATTTTCATCACAGGAACTAAATTCCTTCTTAAAAAATTTTTAGGTGCCCCAGATCTCAAAGGACAAACTCGTAAATTTAAACGTACCAATTAGAGTAGAAGAAATAAAAATGGCTATAAATAGATAGGGTCAACTGGAGATATATGTCCGAGGGGTTGTCTGCCTTTGGAATGGAGGGACTGTTTAAGGATCTGATATTGTCCATGTACTCGGAACCATCTGCAAAAATCCATAACAACGGAACTAGGCAGGGATGTCCGCTATCTCCACTTCTCTATAATCTCACCATGGAACCCCTGGCTATATACATTAGACAAATGCATTCTATATTCGGTATACCCTGTGGCTAGCAACAACAAAAAATACTGCTATATAAAGATGATGTCATACTGACCCTTCTTTACCCAGAACACTCTGTTCCGGAAGTAATGTGCAGTATAGAGGAATTTAGCCATTTTACAAACTATAAGATCAACCTTGGTAAAATCCAAATCATTCACAGTAACTTGTCTCAGTCTCAAGAAAAGACTCTTAAACAGAAATATCAATTTAATTGGAAAAACAAAATAATACATTATCTAGGGATCGGTATCAAATTCGACATAAGATGTAGTTGAATATTACTATCTTAAATTGTTTAAAGAATTTGTAGATAAATTCATGGTCTGGAAGAAAATCCAAATCTCTTGGTTCGGTAGGATTAACCTGATTAGGGCATATCTGCTTCCCAAACTGGAGTATTTGTTTCGTACTATTCCTTTGAGAGTTCCAAGGAAAATCATCACCAAATTATTAGTTTCATATGTGTGGCTATAAGAAACCCAGAATAAAATTTGCTATTATTTCAAGAGATACCTCATAAGGAGGACTGTCGTTCCCAAATATATATCACTTACACGATACAATAATGTTCCCTCACTTCCAACTATGGGGAAATAGGAAATCCAAGAACAAAAATTGGTATCAGTTCGAAAGGGAGCTGTATGGGAACATGGACCCATTTCTCTTCTTTTGGATAGACAGGCAGAAATCTGGGTTCCTAAATATTAAAAATCAGATTATCCAAAATGTATTCCTCTCAATCGACCCAGTTAAAAACAAATTTCTTTTGAATTCGCAAATAACTCCCAAGGCATCTATAGTTGCCTTGAAGCTGTTTATAAGTGATTTGAATTTAGAAAATTGGCTTAGGTCAGGGATTAAAACATTTGGAGATCTGTTTCGAGGGTCGGAAGTATTATCCTTTGTGGATCTGCAATCTAGTTATGCCCTTACATCTAAATAAATGTTTACTCATACCCGCATTAAAAACTTCCTGCGGAATATCTGTATCAAGTTAGATTCCCCTTTAGAATTTTTTTTGTTTACCTCCCACTTAAAGATTACAAAAGCACTTCAAGAAATAGGTCAAGAGAAGAGAAATTAGAAACAGTTTCGAAATGGGAGGGGGAAATGGGAAAAACCTTTTCAGTACAGGAATGGCATAACGCATGTATATTAATTAGGAAATCGATCCACTGTATTGCTCAACAGGAACTTTATTTAAAGAGTCTTCATAGATGGTACTGGGTCCCTTTAAGGCTCGCTAAATTCCAACCCAATACATCACCACTTTGTTGGAGGTGTAACAAGGAGAGTGGTAGCATCAAACTCATTTGGTTGGATTGTGAGAGACTGGAACCAGTAAGTACCATCTTAGACAAAATGTTATCAGAATTGAACCTTGATCTTGGTGAAATGAACTTGGAAAAATTCCTGTTCCACCTCGAAATTCGTGGCCTGAACAGTTCAAAGAAAAAACTATCAGTACACATTCTGATTGCAATCAAAATGTGTATGTCAAGATACTGGAACTTAACTAAGACTCCTACACAGATGGAGATAGGGGCACAAATTAAGTACCAATGTAGTATGGAAAAAATGTTCTATATGAACAATGTGTCTCTCTCCTCCTATTATAAAATCAGGTCTCCTATCCCTTCATCTTGCGGGGGGGGGGGGCGCACCATTAGTCTTCTCTATTCCGCTTCACCAGACCTAAGCAACACAAAATAAGTTCATCTTTCTATACTTGTACAGAGGAACATTAACAACCTGGTCATAACATCATTGAATTTCTTGACTCCTCCTCCTGCCTACCCAACTATTGAATTGAGCTGCTTAAAACATCATTGATGTTTGCTATACACACCTAAATGTTATGATATGTCTGATGTAAAGTAACAATTATCTCAAGACTAGCGCGGTTGCTCAAGCACATTAGCAGCCAATTTGGCTACATCTATAAATAAGTAATTTGACAACCATAACAACCGCATACGCATTTTTGATATAACACTGTTTTTATAGTTAATACCATCAATAGACGCAGAAACGTGTGATATAACTTACAGTGTTGCTTTATGTATGATGTTTTGTATGTCTTGATAAGATACGTTCTTGTCTGTTCCTGTCTTCTTTATATTAGTGTATATTGATGAAGAAAAAGATAAAATAAAAGATTTTTTTTAAAAGAAAAGAAAGTAATATAGTGACTACGAATTATAGGAAAGACACAGCAGGTAATACAATTCTGTAAACTACCAGTTGTCATCCTAAACACACCTTCACGGGCATACCAGTTGGAGAGTTTATAAGTATTCAAAGAAATTTCTCTAATAATTACGAATTTGAATCTCAGGCATGTTTACTCTCTGATTGGTTACTAGAGAGAAGATATTTTCCCACTAACATCAAGAGGGGTTATCTGGGTATGCCCAAAAGATGTTTACTTTTTCTTTATATGTTTATGATGTATTTATTTTAAACATCTCTTTGCTGAGAATGATGAGTAGACAGTCACTGTCATGTGTAAAGGTAATTGATTTTTCAACTTTCTGCTGTCTAATCATGCAAATTACTGAGCATTTGCCTTCCTCCCATCAGCCTATGATTAAGTGATTTTGAAGCACGAAGCACGTAAGGTGTCTTCTTTCACTGTGTTCTGTTCTACCTTTTTTTGTACCAGCCTTTCTTTATTGTCTATTAAAATTGGCTTACTTTATACATACCTGCTGACTGTGAACTCCTTCCACTAACTGATTGCTTCTTTCATCTGAATTCTGTCTTCTCTCCCTCCCCATATCTCTCTTTATTCTCTTTCCCATGTCTGTCTTTTTCCTTCCCATGTCTGTCTTTCACCTTCCCATGCATGTCTCTCTCCTCTCCCTTCCCATGCATGTCTCTCTCCTCTACCTCCTATGACTTTCTCTTTGTCCCTCTACCCACGTATGTCTCTCCTCTTCCTCATGGTTGTCTCTCTCCTCTTCCCCATTGCTGTCTCTTTTCCTCCTCTCCCCATCTCTATTCTCTCCTCTCCCCATCTGTATGTTCTCCTCTCTCCATCTGTATTCTCTCCTCTCTCTCCCCATCTGTGTTCTCGCTTCTCCTCCCCACCCATCAGTATTATCTATTCTCCCCATCAGTGTTCTCTATTCTCACCCCTCATGTTCTCTCTTCTCTGTTCTCTCCTCTATCTCCCCCGTGTTCTCTCATCTATCTCCTCCCCATGTTCTCTTCTCCCCCCCCCCCCCGTTCTCTCCTCTCTCCCGCTTCTCACCTTCCCCGGTTCTCTCCTCTCCCCCCTTCTCTCCTCTCTTTCCCCTTTTTCTCTCCACCTGTTCTGTCCACTCTCCCCCTCCTGTTTTCTCTTCTCCACCCCCTTTCTTTCATCCCTGTTCTTTTTTTAAAGTTTATTTTTCTCACCAAGGCACAATTTAAAGAGATATTGTCACTTTCTCTCTTCTTATCCCCCCTTTTTCTCTCTACATATTCCCTAGGTAACTAATCCTCTCAGTACGTAGATAAGTCTGGGCAGTACCCGGCCGGTACCAAATCGCATTGCGCCACCTAGCGTTGAGTAGCTACGCTAAGTGGCTCTCGTTTAAGGGCCATGTGCAGATGGGGTCCGCAGTATGGAGGGATCTGAAGGGAGTTCTATTCTGAACCAAGGGGTTTTTATTATGTTTGTCTTGTAATGTCTGAACCCGTCACCAAGAGAGAGAGGGAATGTGTACTAATAGACAATGGTTAGGATTAGACATGCAAAACTAAAATTTTCGTTTAGTTTTCATCCATTCTAAAACGAATTTCGTTCATTACTGCATTCGTTTCAGACGAAATTCAATTTTATTCGTTCGTTTTATAGAATACGTGTAATACTATTGGCTTTCTATAAACCGAACGAGAGCCCCATTCATAAGAAATTCTTATGAATGGGGCTCTCGTTCGGTTCATAGAAAGGCAATAGTACTACATGTTTTCTATAATCCGAAAGTCTATAAACCGAACGTTCGGTTTATAGACTTTCGGCTTATGGAATACATGTAATCCTATTGCTATTCTATAAACCGAACGTTCGGTTTATAGAATAGCATTAGGATTACATGTATTACATAAGCCGACAGCCTATAAACCGAACGTTCGGTTTATAGGCTGTCGGCTTATGTAATACATGTAATCCTATTGTATTCTATAAACCGACTCTATTTCGGCTTATAGAATGCAATAGTACTACGAATGGACGAATGAACGAATGATTTTGGTTTATTAACCATTCGGCTTTCGTTAGCTTAGCATTTTCGTTATTCGTTTTTCGGACGAATGGACGAAAATGCTATTTTCGGATGAAAATGCATTCGTCCGAAAACGAATGCACATGTCTAGTTAGGATGCTTATGCTTAACGCACAAGGTCTAAATAGCCCTTAAAAAAGATCAGCACTGGTGGAACTGATTAGAAAATAAAAAAAATATATGTCTGTTTCCTGCAGGAGACAAAACTGCCTTAGTTGTAAAGGCATCCTCAAAAGAAGGTAAAAAATGAGGGGTAGCAATTTGGATCAGCAAAAACATAAAGTGCAAAATTATATATCAAGACTGTGATACCCAAGCAAGGTATATTATAATGATTATTATAATTTAAGATAGATAAAGAAATGTACACATTGGCTAATGTTTATGTATCTATCGGGACAAGTTGCATTTGTAAGAGATATCATCGAAAAACATGGAAAAATAAGTAAAGGTAGACTAGAATTTGCAGGCAACTTCAACTGTGTCTTAGACACAGAATGGGATAAAAGTGTGAAAACCGGTGATCATATTGATGAGGCTCAGGTTAGAAGGGCAAAACCACAATGCAGTGATCGAGTGGGAGACCGAAAACAGTCAAAGATTAGATTTAAGAGAGTGGAGATTGAGAGAGAGCCTACTACAAAGTGCTGAAAATAGAGAACACATTAATCAGATTACTGACTTTTACTTCGCTGAGAACAAAGATATAGTACCTGGTATTAGATGGAGGGCAAAGAAAGTGGTTATTCGGGGGCATCTGATTAAATTAGGTGCAATGGCTAATAGGAAAAGAGGGTCCACTCTTGCAGATATATATATTGGTCTCTACAAAATGGAAACTGTTAAAAAAGAATACATTTCTATAAGAGGGTCAGACAAAATCTGCGAAATAAAAAGTAACATTAACCAAATTAATATGGCAAGAATAACATCAAACTTGGAAAGATTAAATCAGAACTGGTATGTGAAAATCAATCGTGTGGAAAAAATGCTCACCAACAAACTAAATTTTTTCCCCCCAAAACAGGATTAATAAAATAATAGGTAAGGATAAGATCTACAGAGCACCAGAGGAGATAGGTCAGACCTTCAATGATTATTACAAACAACTACAAAAACAACAACAACACATTAAGTATGAAGAATTAGAGCTTTTCATGAAGGGATTGAATATCCCTAAAATAAATCATGAACTGAAGATTATGTTAGAAAAACATATTGCTGAAAATGAGGTTAATGGAGCTTTTAACAAATTAAAAAAAGAAGGCATCAGGACCTGGTGGATTTGGAGAATTTTTCTATAGAGTAGTTAAAGATAAAATAGTGCCTACTTTGACACAGGCATTTAATGAATTCATTGTAAATGCCCAGAGGAATTCTTAGTAGCAAATATCCCACCTATACCAAAGCAAAATAAAGATCTAGCCTATGTCAAAAATGATTGGTCTATCTCCTTAACCCCTTCGCGACAATTGGGGATTATTCTAGCCTTGGTGAAGAAATAATCTTAATTTTATTAAAGACAGGAGGCGAATATTTGCATAATCCTTCTTTACTGAAACATCCAGCAGCAAAAGAGTTAACAGAGTTGTAAAGATTCAACCAATAGAAACAAACACAGGATGCATATATAAACCCCCTCAGACACTTCCTCTTTCTTTGAACAGCCGAACAGGGCATGAACAACTTAATTCTCAAAAATAACCGATCACCACAAAAAGTCGGAGCACTGGAACCAGACAGATGCCAACTCAGAAAACCATGCTGGAAGGCAAAGAGAAAATTGTGAAAGTAAACTAGTCTACTAAACAGATTCATAATAAGACTGCAAACAATAAACAGCGAGACAGTCATAATATATAATACAAAGTCTTTAGACTTCAAACAATAAAAGTCAGATACACAATCATAATATATAATAATACCCACAGATGTAATAAGGGTTAGGGGAAAAACAAACTGGGGGGGAAATATTAGCCTCCTGTCTTTAATAAAATTAAGATTATTTCTTCACCAAGGCTAGAATAATCCCCAATTTCATGGCAAGACAGGAGGCTTCATATTTGCATTTTTAACGCTCATTAATAAGAGAAAATGATCCCATGCACCAAATGAGCAAGATGAAGAACTCCATTTATCAACTGTAGGAAAACAGGCTTTAACAGATTGATGTAAGAGATCAGAAGCGGCCTGTTAGGCACTGCACGAAAAATGGACTTGGCTGACAAATACCTATGGACACAGCTAGTCCAGAAAAACACCCCTTTTTTTTTCCGGGTAGAAGTAAAAATAATCCATAGAAAAGCCAGAAAACCGGCACAATTACACCAAATAGAGCAAAAGCGAAGGAAGAGAGCAACGTTATCAGGCCATTCCTCAACACACTGAAGGACCCTAGACACATCCGAAATGAATTGTGCCCCGACATTGAAGGTCAAGCCAAGTGGATGCCACAAAAAAGGCAAAGAACCGATGGATCATAGCTGAAAAACATTCCTAGAAGGGAAAATGTACCACCGAGAAAGTGAACCTCAGGATGTTCATAATACTAAAGGACAGAATAGACAGTATAGGGCCAGACAGGGAGAGAGCCAAAGGGTCAGCACATTATAGTACAAGGAGAGATAACCATAGATGCAATCTCCACAGCAGGGTGATTAATAAGCCCATTACTCACTGGGGAGTGATTCGATAGGGAGACCGGAGAACTGTGGGAAGGCATAGGCTCCCTGGAGAGGCCATGACTGGAGAAACACGTCCACTGCCATTGAGAGAGGTCCAGCATCCAGCTGAAGAGGGCTGGTGTCTGACAGTTTGCCCTGGATACAAACATTTCAAGGTTGAAGGTACCCTTGAGATTCAGGGCAAGGATGACCAATGGGGACACATGCCAATGTGTGGGGCCAATGAACAGTGAGTTCTGTCTTAGAGGAAACTGGGAATCACAAAGGGACACCTGATGATATCCAGTAAGTTGATGTGGAATCCGCGTTCTTTAGGGGTCCACAGGACTCCACATGAAATACACCCCATCTGAGGGAGCTGGCATCAGAATCTACGATGCATCATTCCAGAGTGGAGACAATCCAGTCATAGGAACCTACAAAGATGATGAGCAGAGAGCAGACAATCATGCTACTCAAGAGCAACCGAGAAGGCGGTGGAGATCTTGGACTGAGAGAGTTTGAGGACAACAGACACTGAGTATCATGAAACCCAGGAATTGCATGGATTTTAATTCCAATTTGCTTTGTTGATCATAAAGCCAAGATTATATAAGAGATGGCCGATCTTGCACCATCAGCAAGATGTTGTCCAGATAAATGATAGTGGATTCAGCGAGCATGAAGGCACTCCATAACCGGCTTGGGCAGTTTTGTGAATTGCCACAGGTGATCTTGTCAGAAAAAACGGAGTATGTGTGGGAGAACGCAACGTACCCCTTACTAGATATTATTCTGGCCTGGAAGGAGGATGATGCATCCTGATAGGACAGTGAACGGTAGAAGAATGTGCAGTTTTGAAAACTGGTAGGACGTCAGATTCTGAGCAGAGGGGCCTGATTCTGTAAAAGGCGTTCTGCTGGTGGCACGGCCCTCTGCCGACCAGCCCTGAATTAAAACGATCCCCATGGAAGACCTGCTTCATTGATGTCTGAGCTTTGTTTAGCTAGGTAAATATGTTGACCTGTTGATTTATTTAGTTGAGGTCCCTATCCCAGGTCCCAGGATATGTCCCGCAAGATATGTCCTGCCTCTGGGACGAGATCCTTGGGGGCCAGTTCATGTCAGCTTGACATCCAATTTGTAAAGGGTGGCTTTGTGCTGTTCTGCTAACATAGCCACATAAGCATTGCCTTGGAGACACATGGCTTGTTGCACCCATTCCCGGGACAGCCGTGTATCCAGTCGGGTGCCCTCTGTCAAAGCTTTATCTGTGATGAGGAACAATTGTGATGGTGGCCAAGACATCAAGCAGTTTGTCTTTCTAGATGCTAAGGCCCTGTTCCAGCCCTTTGCAAGGACTTTGACATTCTTGGGCATGAAAATGACAAAGGTCAGGTCAAATGGAGGTGTTAGTCACTTTGTACTGTATAGTAGAACAAGGACACTGCGTCTTGAGCTTCTGGCATACCTCCTTTTCCAGTGGATGCTAGGTAGGACAGCACTCTGAGGACCTGGAATGGCGAAGGATCGAAAAGAGGGAGACCCATAGCATCCAAAATTTCCAAGGGTGTGCCAGGTTTAGAGGAGCCTGTGAGGGAGTCATGGAGCAGGGCACCCCTGGGGTGCAAGGGTCCTGATAGATCAGCAAGAAGTGGCATCCTAGGGCATCCTGGTCTATAGATCCCTGCTTAGTACTCATTTACCACAACTTCTTAACCCCTTGTTGAGGTAGGGTCATGATGGAACCCCAGTGGGGCACTCTTGGTCTTTTTTTACAGGCATCCTGCCCTTGGAGTTGGCATTCAGTGAATCTCGGGGTCTAAAGGATCAGTGAGAGCCCTGGATTCAGAAGCATCTCTGCCATCAGAGAGTATGGGGATGAGAATGCCTGGGACTGATGTAGAGCAGCCAGTGCACAGGTGAGGGTGTCAGCCAGAACAGAGCGCAGCCAAGAGTAAAGCCCTGTGGGCACATAAGTCTCTTCTGTCAAACTGTCTCAGTGCCGTGCCATTTCTTCAAGACACAAGAGAAGTATATGTTGTGGTGCCTGTATATATTGGGGGTTACCCGAGGTGTCAGTGGGGGTCACCCACAGCACTGGTATAAAGGCTGCTAAGCCAATCCCTTTAATCAGAGGGGGAACACCCCTGGCCTTGTTGTGAGAGGCATATGTTGTTGTGCCTGTATATAAATCAGGGGTCACCTGACTTGTCAGTGGGGGTCACCCACAGCACTGGGATAAAGGCTGTTAGGCCAATCCCTTTCTTCATAGGGGGGTCACCCCTGGCCTTATTGTGAGAGGCACATGTTGTGGTGCCTGTACATATCGGGGGTAACCCGAGGTATCAGTTAGGGTTACCCACCGCACTGGGATAAAGGCTGTTAGGCCAATCCCTTTATTCATAGGGGGGGGTCACCCCTGGCCTTATTGTGAGAGGCATATGTTGGGGTGCCTGTACATATCGGGAGTAACCCGAGATATCAGTGGGGGTCACCCAATACACTGGCTAAAAGGCTGTTAGGCCAATCCCTTTAGTCATAGGGACCCCTGGCCTTGTTGGCAAAGGCATTTGTTGTGGTGCCTGTATATCCAGGAATGATTCCTGGGTAGTTCTGTAGATGAGTGTCTCATAGGAGAGCCCTGCTTAGAGGAACCAGCCAGATATTCATCAAGGGTTTTAAATTTCTCATCCCCAGAAGGCACATCTGCCTCTTCAGATGTAGTATTCAGTGTAACCAAAAGTGGGGAGCACCTAACCCTTTTCTTGAGGGGTATCTTGCCCTTTCCTTGAGGAAGAGAGTCCAACCCGGACCTCTTATTAGAGGGGGTCAGATCATGACAATGGTACGAGTCCTCAGATCTGACCCATGCAAGTGAAGGAGCTTCAGGGGCGTCCTGAGTAATGTTGGGGGTTGGTTTGTTGCAGAATGGCCAGGGCTGCTGGCAAAGATGCAGCCAAGGTCAACTGGAGCCATGCCTGAAGGGCCCCACGCATGGGTTATCCATATCACTTTCTATGACAAGTGGTAACTCTTTCAGTAATGATATCTGAAAGATGTAATGGAGAGCTATATATAATAAAAGTGACATTTTACAGGGTTCACCCAATTGCCCAGTAGGGGTTCACCCACAGATGGGGTCAGCAGCTTAGAGAAAAGAAACATGTCGGTGCGCTAAGCTAGTCACAGGCTCAAATAATATAAATGTATAAAATGATGTTTACCAAACAGGTGTGAGCATGCTGCAAATACAGTGTGATTGGCTGTACAATGTATCCAAAAAAAAGTAAACTGTCTGCGCTTCTCACCCTAATAAAGTTGGCGGCAATATTATGGCATATTATTTTTATATATTTGATGGCACCTTATAGAGAAGCCCCCCAACACGCAAAGGGGGGGTTACCCCAACATCGATATATTCATCTGGTGATACAGTTATAATGTGTAAAAATGTTTGGTAAAGTGTTACCATTATCACACACTGACTCGGGGGGTCACTCTATTGGAAAAAACCTGCACCCAGGCAGGTTAACACAAACCCCGGAGGGGGTTATATCACTTTAAACATGAAGCAGCATACATGCTGCTGAAGCAATCAAAATAAACCTGGAGGGGTTTAAAATTGTCAGGGGAAACTGCCAAGAATGATATATGGGAGCTAGATCCCTGAAGTAAATATCCCTGTATAACCTGGTTTATCAAATATATGTGGAATGTGGCCGACTCTTATGCCAGTAGGTGTCAGAAAGAGGAGGTCATCCCCTTGCATGGAACAATTTGTGGTATGTTTGCATTAAACAATAATAATGCAATATATATGTATGTAGGCCAAAAACAGGGCCTAGCCTGGCAGTGCAAGCACCAAGAGAGGGGCTGAATAAGCCAACCATTACAGAGAAACATAAAATGGTGAGGTGTGTGTGGAAAGCAGTATTGCCGCTAATGGTAGAAAAAGAGAACTCCATTAGAGGTGTAAATCCCTAAAACTAAGCAATAACCTGTGAAGGAAAACACAATAAAGGGACAAAAAAGCCCAATACACAGTATTAAAGCAATCTGAAATATAGATTAAATAAACTGTAAAGTGAGAAACACTCTAGTGTGGAAGGTGCTCACCTGGAGGCAGCAGCAAAGAAAGAGGAAGAGAAAGTGTCTGAGGGGGTTTATATATGCATCCTGTGTTTGTTTCTATTGGTTGAATCTTTACAACTCTGTTTACTCTTTTGCTGCTGGAGGTTTCAGTAAAGAAGGATTATGCAAATATGAAGCCTCCTGTCTTGCCATAAAATTGACGTGTCAGGCACGTCCAACCGGGAACTCTGTTCCCGACAATGGACGTGCCTGACACATCCTGCGGTGAAACTAGCAGTTTTTGCGATCAACGATAAACGCTCTGAAAACGCTCTGATGGTTCTGATCTATAGCCAGCCCTGAAATTTGGTCTCTGGGGCACCCATGATCGCCCCACAGAGCAATTGTGGGCGCCATATTATTGGAGCAGCATGCTCCGGCAATATGGCTATGCCCTCTTGTGGTCAGAGCTTCGGAAGTGAAAAATTGTTTACTTCCGTCGCTCTGAATATGTTGCTTGACTGTCCCTAGAGGAAATCAGCAACATTGCAATAAAAAAATACTTAATAAGCTTAAAACTAGGATTAGGGTTAGATTAGTTGTTAGTGTTAAAATTAAATTGGGGTTGGCATAAGTGATAGGGTTAAAATTAAATTTAAATTAAAATACATTAAAGGATAGCATAAGGGTTAGAGTTGGGATTAAATTTAGAGTTAGGGTTAAATTTGGGTTTCGGGTTGGGGTCAAAAGGTCAATATAGGAAAAAGACAAAAAACGATTTTTGTTTTTTGCCCCATAAGTCGCAAAAAAATTCAGAAAAACATGGAAAAATGCATATTTCTGAACTCGGGACAACATTTAGAAACTATTTAAATGGGGTATTTTTTAATGATTGTATTTGTGTAATTTATATTTTAGGTCAAAGTTATAAAAAGTGTTTTTTTTAAACATTTTTTCATCATATTTTATGATTTTTTTGTAGTAAATTATAAGATATGATGAACATGGTATCTAATGAAAGCCCTTCTTATGACGATAAAAATAACATATCATTTGTGTGGGTACAGTATGTGAGAGAGAAGAAAATTACAGCTAAACACAAACACCCCAGAAATTTAAAAACAGCCCTAGTCACCAAGGGATAGTAAAGGTCAAAATGTTTTGTCACTAAGGGGTTAATGAATGTTGACGCTAATATTTTTGGGTTGGCAGAGTTAAAAATTCATTGCATAGATTGTCTCCAGAGATCAAATAGGTTTTGTCCCCAGTCGAAGTTCCATCAATAACATTAGAAGAATATTTGATATCTTGGATTTGCCTAAAAAAAAGAACAGAGAGAATTAATTACCATTGCAGTAGATGCTTTTATGTTAAAAGCCTTGAAACTGTTTGGTTTGAAGAACAGTTCTGTAAAGCAATTAACTCTTTTGTACAGTGTAGTATTAGGGGATAGGATGGCTAGAGGGTTGGATGAGCTTTTAAACTAGGCTCTGGGGGGAGGGTCAAAATCAAAATATAGCAATGGTAGCTAGAGTAGATTGGAAGGTGGGTTTAGCTATGGGAATGGAGGAGGAAAGCAGTGGTGGGGTTAATATAGATTATAGGGAGGCACATACAATTAAACCTGCGGGCAAGTGTTTGTCAACTAAACAGAAAATGGGTAGTGATCTTAAATGTCTTTTAGCAAATGCAAAAAGCTTCACAAACAAAATGGGTGAGCTGGAGATACTGGTAAGTGCTGAACAGTATGATTTAATCGGAATCACAGAAACGTGGTGGGATGAGACCCATGACTGGTCAGTTAATTTACGAGGCTACTCACTTTTTAGAAAGGACAGACTAAATAGAAAAAAGGGATGGATGTGTATGTAAATACTAAATTAAAGCCCAGTATTAAAGAAGGTGTGCATGATGAAACTGGAACTGATGTGGAGACACTGTGGGTGGAAATTAGCATAGACACTAAAAAGAGTTGCACATTACTTGTAGGTGTATGCTACAAGCTACCAAATATTAGCAGTGATGGAGAAGCTCAGCTTTTATTATAAATTGAAAAGGCTGCAAATATGAATGAAGTTTTGATCATTGGAGATTTAATTACCCAACTAGTTCAGCTAAGGGCAGCAAGTTTTTGAACCTGCTTAACCCCTTAGTGACATTACTTTTTTGGCTTGTCTGATGCTCGGTAACATGGGCTGTTTTAACATTTCTGAGGTGTTGGTGTTTTGTTGTAATTTGTTTCTTTCTCATTTAGAGTACCCACACAAACTATATATTGTTTTTATCGGCATAAGAGGGGCTTTCTTTTGATACCATTATTTTTATAATAGAATATCATTTTTTATAAAAAAAAATAATAACATATGGCTAAAAATTGAATTTTTTTTTTTATGAGTTTTATTTGAAAAATCGCATCTACAAAAGACAACAAAAACACACTGCTAAATAGTTTCTAATATTTGTCCTTAGTTCAAAAATAGCACATGTTTTATTATGTTTTTGATCTTTTTTATTAAAGTTACAGGGCAAGAACTATAAGTAGTGCAATGCTATCTAAAAATCCTTTTTTTCAAAATTAGCAATAGTGACATTGTAACACTGATATCTGTACTAAATCCATGAATAACCCCCACATGTACATATTTTTCAAAACTAGACAACTCAGGGAATTTGACTTGGGCTATTTTGACACTTTTCGTGTAGTCATTTTACCTCCAACCTTTGGCAATCTTTGCAGCAAAAAATAAATAAAAATTGGCTACTGCCAAATAACACCTCAATAGGACCTTTGAGAAGTAGTTTTTTTCACATAAATTGTACGTCAGGCACAGTTATACCACCCATGCATAGGTTGGTTAGGTTATTTGGGGGCTAAAAGGCCACATTTGAGAGGTGCACGTTTTGGATTTCAGACTTGGAATTTTGACATGCTCTCCACCTGGGCCCAGGTCCCATATAGGACAAATGTAAACCGGTCAGTGCATTTTACCCCTCAAAACCATATATTTTTGAAAACTAGATACCCTAGGCAGTGAAGATTTACCGCGAGGCATCCTAGGCGGATGCCTAGGGCGGCAAATTTTGGGGGGCGGCACTGAAACCCCCCCCCAAAAACAAAACGCGGCCCTTTAAAAAAAAAAAAAGGCCGTGCTTGCAGGCAGAGACGGAGGTGAGAGGGGATCGGAAGATCCCCCCTCACCATCGCTCTGCCTGCCAGGCTGCATGGGGAGCCGAACAGGCAGCACAGAGAAACCTCCGTGCTGCCTGTTCGGCTCCCCGTGCAGTGTGCCGACACGGAAGTGCCGACAGTCACGTGACCGGCGCGCTGACGTCATACGCGCACCCGGTCACGTGACCTGTCGGCACAATCGCCGGGAAGCCGAACAAGGGAAAGGTAAGTGCTAGTCAGAGTGTGTGTGATGGGAGACAGTGTGTGTGACTGAGTGTGATGGGAGTCAGAGTGTGTGTGTGACTGAGTGTGATGGGAGTCAGAGTGTGTGTGATGGGAGACAGTGTGTGTGACTGAGTGTGATGGGAGTCAGAGTGTGTGTGATGGGAGACAGTGTGTGTGACTGAGTGTGATGGGAGTCGGAGTGTGTGACTGAGTGTGATGGGAGTCGGAGTGTGTGACTGAGTGTGATGGGAGTAGGAGTGTGTGACTGAGTGTGATGGGAGTGTGTGTGTGATGGGAGTATGAGCTTGATGTGAGTCTGAATGATGGGGCATGTCTTAGGTGTGTAACGTGGGTGTGCAGCTTGGGTAGGGGGGTGCCCGGATTTTGTCTGCCTAGGGCAGCACAAAATCAAGATACACCACTGACCCTAGGGTATTTCGAATGGTGGCATTTTAACACTTTCCATGAACTAATTCTACCACCAGCCTTTGTCGAACCTTTAAGAAGTATTTTTTCTCACATACATTGTACTTCAGACATTAATTCACAGATCCTGTTAGGCAGGGGTCCTCAAACTACGGCCCGCCAAGGACATTTATGTGGCCCGGCACCCCCCCCCCCCCCCCTCCGCACTGTTTACTTTTTTTTTTCTTTCTGGCAGCCGCAAAGGATGCGGCTGCAGGAAGAAAAAAAATCAAAAAATCAAAAATAAAAAAATTATCACCGCGACCGGATGTGACGTTAGGTCACATCCGGATCCGGTAACTGTTTCCCTCCTCCACAGGAGGACACTGCGCGAGACGTCCGGGGACACAGCAGCTGGAGGTAAGTGATGTGGAAGCGGGGGAGGAGGGAGGGATAACGAGCACTATTCCTGGGCTCTGACTGGCACAATATTCCTGGGCATCTGAATGGCAAAATATTCCTGGGCATCTGACTGGCAAAATATTCCTGGGCATCTGAATGGCATAATATTCCTGGGCATCTGAATGGCATAATATTCCTGGGCATCTGAATGGCAAAATATTCCTGGGCATCTGACTGGCATAATATTCCTGGGCATCTGACTGGCATAATATTCCTGGGCATCTGAATGGCATCATATTCCTCGGCATCTGAATGGCATCATATTCCTGATCATCTGAATGGCATAATATTCCTGGGCATCTGAATGGCAAAATATTCCTGGGCATCTGACTGGCATAATATTCCTGGGCATCTGAATGGCATAATATTCCTGGGCATCTGACTGGCATAATATTCCTGGGCATCTGAATGGCAAAATATTCCTGGGCATCTGACTGGCATAATATTCCTGGGCATCTGACTGGCATAATATTCCTGGGCATCTGAATGGCAAAATATTCCTGGGCATCTGAATGGCATCATATTCCTGATCATCTGAATTGCATAATATTCCTGGGCATCTGACTGGCATAATATTCCTGGGCATCTGAATGGCATCATATTCCTGATCATCTGAATGGCATAATATTCCTGGGCATCTGAATGGCAAAATATTCCTGGGCATCTGACTGGCATAATATTCCTGGGCATCTGAATGGCATAATATTCCTGGGCATCTGACTGGCATAATATTCCTGGGCATCTGACTGGCAAAATATTCCTGGGCATCTGAATGGCAAAATATTCCTGGGCATCTGACTGGCATAATATTCCTGGGCATCTGACTGGCATAATATTCCTGGGCATCTGAATGGCAAAATATTCCTGGGCATCTGACTGGCATAATATTCCTGGGCATCTGAATGGCAAAATATTCCTGGGCATCTGAATGGCAAAATATTCCTGGGCATCTGACTGGTATAATATTCCTGGGCATCTGACTGGCATAATATTCCTGGGCATCTGAATGGCATCATATTCCTGGCCATCTGACTGGCATCATATTCCAGGGCATCTGACTGGCATCATATTCCAGGTCATCTGACTGGCATCATATTCCAGAGCATCTGACTGGCATCATAATCCTGGGCATTTGACTGGCATCATATTCCTGGGCATCTGACTGGCATCATATTCCAGGGCATCTGACTGGCATCATATTCCTGGGCATATTCCTGGGCATCTGACTGGCATCATATTCCTGGCCATCTGACTGGCATAATATTCCTGGGCATCTGACTGGCATCATATTCCTGGGCATCTGACTGGCATCATATTCCTAGGCATCTGACTGGCATCATATTCCTAGGCATCTGACTGGCATCATATTCCTAGGCATCTGACTGGCATCATATTCCTGGGCATCTGACTGGCATCATATTCCTGGGCATCTGACTGGCATCATATTCCTGGGCTCTGACTGGCACACTATTCCCATTGAAATACTGGTAAGTTTGTTGATTTAACTTTACTTTAAATATTGTATTTGTTCTCGTTTTGTTCAAAATAAGATATATGCAGTGTGAATAGGAATTTCTTCATAGTTTTTATTTTTACTATAGTCCGGCCCTTCAACGGTCTGAGGGACAGTGAACTGGCCCCCTGTTTAAAAAGTTTGAGGACCCCTGCTGTTAGGTGTGACTGTCAAACAACACCTCAATATGTGTTCGGCAACATCTCCTTAGTACAGGAATACCACCCATGCATAGGTTGGTTAGGTTATTTGGGGGCTAAAAGGCCACATTTGCGAGGTGGAATTTTGACATGCTCTCAACCTGGGCCCATGTTCCATATGGGACATATTTGAAGCCGGACAGTGTATTTTACCCCACAAAACCATATATTTTTGAAAATTAGACACCCTGATGTATTTCAAATGGTGGTATTTTAACACTTTCTATGCACTAATTCTACCACCAGCCTTTGTCGAACCTTTGAGAAGTAGTTTTTTTCACATACATTGTACGTCAGGCATGAATTCACAGATTATGTTAGGTGTCACTGTCAAACAACACCTAAATATGTGTTTAGCAACATCTCCTAAGTACAGGGATACCACCCATGCATAGGTTTGTTGAGTTGTTGGTTAGGTTATTTGGGGGCTAAAAGGTCACATTTGAGAGGTGCACATTTTGGATTTCAGACTTGGAATTTTGACATGCTCTCAACCTGGGCCCATGTCCCATTTAGGACAAATGTAATCTGGTCAGTGTATTTTACCCCTCAAAACCATATATTTTTGAAAATTAGACACCCTGATGTATTTCAAATGGTGGTATTTTAACACTTTCCATGCACTAATTCTATCACCAGCCTTTGTCGAACCTTTAAGAAGTATTTTTTTCACATACATTGTACTTCAGGCATTAATTCACAGATCCTGTTAGGTGTGACTATCAAACAACACCTCAATATGTGTTCGGCAACATCTCCTTAATACAGGGATACCACCCATGCATAGGTTGGTTAGGTTATTTGGGGGATAAAAGGCCACATTTGAGAGGTGCACATTTTGGATTTCACACTTGGAATTTTGACATGCTCTCAACCTGGGCCATGTCCCATTTGGGACATTTTTTATGCCGGCCAGGGAATTTTAACCCATCAAACCATATTTTTTTTTTAAAGTAGACTCCCTAGGCTATTTGAAATGGTGGTATTTTAACACTTTCCATGCATTAATTCTACCACCAGCCTTTGTCAAACTTTAAGGTAGTCATTTTTTTTTTTTCAATACATTGTACTACAGACATGAATTCACAGATTTTGGTATGTGTATGGCACTAGAAAAAGTACAGAGGAGGGCTACAAAACTAATCAGGGGAATGGAAAGTTTTAGTTATGAAAAAAGACTGTACACGCTAGAGAAACGGCGGCTTAGAGGGGATATGATAATTTTACATAAATATGTACTGGGCCCATACAAAAGACTTTCTAAAGACATGTTTATTAACAGAAAAATACAAAGGACAAGAGGTCACCCGCTAAGACTTGAAGAAAGGAGATTTAGTCTACAACAACGGAAGGGATTTTTTTTACAAGGACAATTAAAATATGAAATTCACTGCCTGAAAAAAAATACCGTAGATGCCTTTAAAAGAGGCCTGGATAGTTCTTCAATGAGCTGGTACATAGAGGGCAGTGCATGTTAGTATAGGCATTAATATTTATTTTGTGCTTGTTGATCCAAGGAGAAATCTTATTGCTTATTTTTTTCCCCCACTAAAAGCAGAATTTGGAATTTCTGAAGGTGTTTTTATTTGCCTTCTTTTGGATTAACAGCAGCAAACATGGGATAGGAAAAGTGTTGAACTTGATGGACGCAAGTCTTTTTTCAACCTAAACTTCTATGTAATTATGTAAATATATTTTATTATTTGCTTTATAGTATATTATAGTATATGATCAACATAATGGTATCTAAAGAAAGCCCTTCTTGTCCCAATAAAAACAATATATAAAATGTGTGGGTATAGCAAATTACAAAGCAGAAAATGACAGCTAAACACACACAGTACAGAAATGTTAAAATAGCCATTGTTCAGAACAACCAAAAATGTTCCAAAGGGTTGTTAAGGGATTAACTGTTCTTAAGGATGGTAGACAGATCCAAATAGATGATATTGCAGAGCCTCCTATGTTGCTGCAGTCTTTATATCTACCCCCACTGCCAGGGCCGGAGTAAGACATGGGCTTTAGTGGCTGCAGCCCAGGGGCCTCAGCAAAATAGGGGTCTCGAGGACTGCAGCTCAAGGCCCATGCCTTAATCCGGCCAATTAATAGAAGAAAAAAAAAGCTTGCCTCAGAGGCACTGGCTGGGGAGATCAGATGACACAAATTCAGGTAGTATTAACTGATGGGCAGGCAGTGGGTCCTGTGAAAAGCATATTTGACATGGCAGAGGATTTTAATGACAAAGAAGCTATTTCACATAGATATTCAGTGTTTTTTCAGCAACTGCATGCTAAAGCCCAGCTATCACAGACATATTCCTAGTCTGAGATATGCCATTAATGCTATTTCCATTGGGGTTTTAGAATGTTTATTGTGTCTGGTTTCACAATTTAAGTATTATATCCTGTCCATACTTCTTATATACTCTGTATGTTATGACACCCAAGATTGTTTGTCAGGATTTTAAAAATGTGTATTTGTCATATCCATATCAATGGAATACTCAATAATGGTTCTCAGCATACCCAAGAAATATTTGTCCAAGATGAAAGAGAGCATATGACCATGGTGTTCCTATCTAGAATTTTTTAAATTTGTTTAATTATTTTTTTAAATTACGTTCCCCATGAGTTCTGAATGCTTATTATGGTTAAGCTAGTGTATTTGATATGAAGGTATGCATGCATCCCTTACTGGGTTTACTATGATTTTTCGATATGCTCTATTTACAGCATCTTTACTGTGTCTGGTTTAACAAGTTAAGTATAATATCATTTTTTTATTTCTTATATACGTTATGTATGTTACGACATCCAAGACTGTTTGCCAATATTTCTTTTTTATTTGTCATATCTGTACGAATGGAATTATTTTTAACATATAAAACTTATAAAGAAAGTTTAAAAAAAAAAATGCTATTTATACAGTTCATTTTTATTATAGCTTGCATATCTTTTTTTAATTCACTTCATCCGGATGCAATTCCGTACCTATAGAAAATACAATCTTAAAAAGTATGGCAGCGAAGTTTCATAAAGAAATAGGGGACCTTGGCAACAGGACTGATACTGTCGAACATAAATTAGTCGGACTAGTCAAATCCCATAATCTTCTAACTACCAAATCTGCAGAACTACAAAAAGATATGTACCAACTAGAAACTAAAATGATTGATCTGGAGGCAGAACATAAGGATCAGAGGCATGACGTCGGGAGTGGATCACAGATAAATTTCATTACCTCTTACCATACTATACCCCACAAGACTTCTTAATCAACAGGATACATAGACTGCTGAAATCTAGGAATTCTCCCAAAGAAGCACCGGTAGATACCTTACTAAAAATGCACTATTACCATGTAAAGAAAATGATCATGAAAGCAAGCAGAAGCTCCCAACCAATGCCGTCTGCCTATGATAAGCTCCAACTCACTCACAGAAACGTTGAGAATTTGCTCAAACAACGCAAGCCCTAAAACAGGCTAATATTCAATACACATGGGCATTTCCAGTGAAGTTGCTAGTGAGTAGAAACGGAATCCTATCCATCTTGTCCACCCCAGATGAGGGCCTTCAATTCCTGCACAAATGGGACATTCAATTATCAACACCATCTGCCACAACGAGGATGCCCACTACCCTTCTACAAACGTCAACAGTCATAAATCGGAATGCTCAGGCGGTGGACCGGTGGATGGACATCGACTGTGCTGCCAGCAACACCAGATTGCATTAAACTGCAAATTTAATAAGTTCATTTTTTTACCAGCATCACTTCCAGCAGAGAGTGAACCACTGTCACCCAATTCACATATCAACGGGACTACCACCTTTCGGACATTGGGCCCTCTTTTTACACCCATCAGTGAACAGCTTCATCCCACATATATATGTTCTCTGTGTTATTTGCTCACAATATTTGATGTATGCTGGAAGCACGGAAGAAGTACCTGTTGCAAGTACAATATTTGTCTGTTTGATATCGCTACATGCAGACAATCTAAATCCTACCACTTACTCTGTGCATCGATGTATTGGGTAATGTATATAATATGTACTCTTTCCCCCTTTTGTGCTAGTTTTATACCCTTTATAAAAAGTGGAAAAAACACACATCTATAATGTTTGATTGTTGCCTGTTCAATGTTCCATGTTTTTGGACTGCGATATGCAGATAAACATGCCTACTCTTTCATCCCTTTCTTGCTCTGTACTCTCTACCCACCCTGACAGTGCACACAATATAACATTTAAATATACATATCATGCCCCAGAACATGTATAAATTTTAAACTGTGCAGATATATTTAACATTTCAAGATAACTTTTAGGGGGTATAAATCCCATAGTGAAATAATATAAAGTGCAATATAATTCAATGTGAGATCATAAAAACAACACTCTCTCCACTTTAGGTCAAGTCTAACAGTTTTACCATGTAGCCACATGCAACATTCCCCGTGAGTGTACATTCTTAGGTATCCTTGACATGGCTAATACATGCTATCCATGAAGTACAGAAGTGAGTTCAGTGTGATATATCAGCAGTTACCTTTTCTTCACCACATTCTCAGACCTGTTATTCCCACCAACTCCAGTATAGTGTCGTCTATGCTGGTGCCCCTATCATCTGGTTGTAATGTGTACCAACCCCGAGTTCTCCTCCACTGAGAAACTCTGATGTTACTTCATAAGCTCTCCTGCTTACATCATTAAGATTGCATATAATTATCTGAAATGTTTACTTCCCCTTCTACGCCTTCTCAAGACACACTTTTTGTTATTATCCATTATAAACCAAGCATATGTGTATAATGTGTAAGAGCAAATATACAGCACAGTGCAAGTCTGTGATGGCTAATTATATGTCTGATCTCTGTTTCAGCTTTGACTGAGGGTGCAGTTCTTGACAGCGTGACGTGTCTTCGTATCAGGGCCCACTGTTTTGATGGTAGAGTGTGTGGAGGTAATTTAATTTAATTACTATATTATGATTAGAAAAATAATAATAATGGAATAAAGAGATTATGAAATGAAGAGAAAAATGTCTGGTTAGACCCATGCTAGCATCTGGCCCCATGGTGGATTGGGGGGATGAGACAAGGAAGACAAGGTCCACAAAACATCTGGCAAAGGCATTGGGTGCACTGGGCTTGGTTGTGGTGGCTGCATAAGCTAAGTATCAGTGCAATCTGAACAGTCTAATGGACATTTCACATACTTGGATTTAAGAACCATCATACTGGGATCATCAGCTTATGAAACATGCAAAGCACTCCTGGAATCTTTTGGATTTATTTCCCTTTTGTTTTGATGCAGAGGGAACGCTGGTTTACTCCTGCAAGCCTTCGGGGAACCGGCCTTCTGACTACACATGCTCATTTTTCTAAATCGACACTTTGGTCAGCGTTGGAGACCTCCTGCTTAACCCGACTGGGAAGACAATAGGTGACTTTGAAACCTTGCAGCAAATTAGAGTTCTCCAAGGTCTTCTTGGGCATGCATCTTAGGCGGCGGCCAGACCAAAAAACCTGGAATTTGGAGATAGACCAACTGCACAGAGGCAAATTAAGGCTTAAATGCTAACAAGAGCCAGAACAGATCTGTAAGGTACGCTAATTAGTGTATATCCTGATAGGGGTGAAAAGAGAGACAGGGAATTAAATGAAGTTTGCTGAAGCTGAGCTTGGGTTAAAACATATCCATTAAGGGAGAGCTATAATTGCGGACACCGATAACTAAAAATGGCTTCTAAAAATGATAAACATGATAAAACAGAAAAAGCCAATAAAATGGAGAAATCAAGAAAAGCAAATAAATCTGGTAAACCCTTCCGATTTACTCTTTTTTTTTTTTTATTGTCTGTAACAGACAATGGCTCTCTGGATCATTCCTCAGAAACAACTTTACCTGATGCCACTGGCTATATTACTCAATCTGCATAAAAACATTTTAGACACTAAAGAACAGCTTTCTCAAATAGAATCTTCTCTTCTGATTAAATCCAATTACATTGTTTCTCTCCATCAGAAAGTCAATGAGTTGCAAACTCAAAATGAAACAATAAATTTGATCATAGCAGGGAAGAGCCTGAAAGTGATAGATCTAGAGGACCGCTCCCATCGACAAAATTTGAAGATTCACAGTGTAACAAAACACATTATAGACTTTGACACCTACTTAACCGAATTTCTATGTACATACGTGGCTGCCAAAACCTGCTAACCTTGTTCAGAGCAATGTGCCATGCGAAGTTATAGGCTGTTTTAACAGATACAGAATAAAGGGCAACTTGGTAAGAGAATTCAGAAAAAACCCTTGTAAAAATCCTAAATTTGAAAACCTTTCAATTTATGCTGATTTATCTCAAACCATTCATGAAAAAATGATCTGACCTAACAAGGTGCCTTCATGAAAATAACATTTCATACACATGGGGTTATCCTATGAAGAGTTGTATAACATATGAAGATAACCTGCATGTATGTTCAAACCCTCAACAAGTTAAAGATAAAATCTCTTCCTGGGGACTGTTAAAATCCTAATTTGGAGTAATGGATGGGAGGAAAAACATATATATATTTTTTTCTTTTCTCTCCTTCTTTTCTTAATTTCTTTGTGCAACTTGAAATTGTTGTTTCTATATAAAAAATAAGTACTTTATAATTTATATGCTATACTATCAGATGGTAGTCAATATGTTGATTAAATACCTGGACCTATGGCCTATGTAAGACAAGGGGAATAGAGGGTGGAAGGGAAGGGAATTTTTTTTTTTCTTCATATGGTGAATAGATAGATTTGAAAAAAGGTCCACTTTTGGATAAGTTGTTAGATCTGCCGAGATATCCGGGAAGTGGGTTATACGTTAATCACTAAAACATATAAATATACCAAATGTCCGCTGCAAGATAGATGCAGTATCAGTGTATAGCTGCTCTTTTAAGCCAGTAGTGCAAGACATAAAAAATGATTGTATGTTACCATATCTTTACATTAACATTAGACTTGTCCCAGAGATATGCGTATTTTGGACAGGATACAAGATGTTCCGAGCCATCCTGGAACCAGGTTATAGGTTGATTCTTGAATTATGTAAAGATACTAAATGTGACCTACAAGATAGATGTAATATTAGAATATTGTTGTATATAGAGGGAGAGATATTTTTTTTCCTCTTCTCCGATACTTTACAAATACTGGATAGAACTTGAATATAGTAAGTTAGTAAGTCTGAGATAGAAATTCACAGTTTGGCTACTATATATGTGTTAATGATAGATTTGACCTAGAAATGTGTACTTTAGATAAGATAAAGGACTTCTCAAGTCACTGAGGAATGGGGTTATATGTTAACTATTAAGTTATGTAAATATTCTAATATGACTTATAGGATGGATGCAATATGGGTGTGTAATAATGTAGTGTGTATGTACGAGATAAATGTACAGCTTAGTTATTATATATGTGTATTAATGATAGATTTGACTGAGAAATATGTGTATTTTAGATGAGATAAATGACTCCTTAAATCATGGAGGAAGTGAGTTATAGGTTAATTACTAAATTATGTAAATATATTAACACGGTTTTTGGATGGATATAATATTGGTGAGCAATAATGTGGTGTGTAGAAAAAGGAATGTGTGAGGAGAACAAATCTATAGCCTGTCAATTATATATGTATTTTAATGATAGATTTTGAAATATGTGCACTTTAGATAAGATCTTAAAGTCATTGAGGTTTGGTTATTATACATGTGTATTAATGATAGATTTGACCCCTTAAGTCATGGAAGAAGCAGGTTATATGTTAACCACTAAATTATGTAAATATAATAGATACGATACTGGTGTGCAATAATGTGGTGTGCAGAAAAGAAAAAAAAGTTTTTCAGTAATGTATGGGGGAAAAAATATACAACTTGTCATTAATATATATATATATGACTGATAGAGTTGATCTAGAAATATGTGCACTTTAGATAAGACTTTTTAAAGTCATTGAGGAAGCAGAGTACCTGTTAATGAACAAACTATGTAAATATACTAACACAATTTATAATATAGTGGTGTGTAATAATGTGAAGTTTATAAATCGGTGCGTAGTGGTGTGGTGTGTAAAAGAGAGGGACGCATAACCATTTTTTCCCTATTTTTTACACCAAGTAGCATTTGTTAGGCCTGTTTAAACTTTAAATAAATAAAACCCAAACCCGGTGTTTATCACTGGTTAGAAATTACTAGGCTTTATCTCTTCGTGGCAAGACAGGCCCTGGGTGGGGTCACGTAACTTGTTCCTAGAAGAAGGAGTAGTTTTTTTTAAATGAAGCATGCCCATCCAGGGTCAGTGGCATTCAGAGCAACTTGGCGCAGTGCACCCCGACCAACCGGATAGGAAGTTCTCTGCCTATGGGTCTCCAGTTGATGTCAAAATGGATACAGGAGTTTAACAACCCCTCCCCGCAAAAAAGATGGCAAGGTCAGGGCAGGGGTGGGGACCAGGATACCCTGCCCAGAGTTTTGCAAAGGAGGAGAACTTGGCGTTTGTAGTGTGCCAGCACAACAACTTCCGGATAGGGCCAGCAGAACAACCGCTCCATGGAGGTGGTGAAGAAAAGGAAAGTGCATTCACAATACGCATACAAATTGAAGTTGGGCGTAGGATATCACCTTGGATCCTGTTCTCCCTGTCTCAGCACAGGTTTTTTTTTTTTGTATGAATGGTCCGTAAGTCGTCTTTCATTGTTATTTATTCACAACGGTGATGTTTGAGTTTGCATATGAAGAAAAAAGACACAAGGATGATCTGACAACACAATAGAGGCATGAGAAAATCACCAGGAAAAATACATATTTATGTTTCGGAGACTATGTGTCGAAAGAAAACATTTTTAAAAAAGAAGAAGGAAAAAAACAAAATACTCATACACCATAGGTCTCATTTAAAATTGCACTACACACAAAGCTCACATACCTGTAAATTACTGTAATACATGGAAGAGCTGTGTCAAGGATAGCTAGGAATGTGCAGATAGAGAATGTTGCCTGTGGCTGCACATGTTAAAATATCTGGAACACACAGAGAAGCTGTCAGGGTGTGTGTAGCTGTGCAGATAATGTTAACTGGAGAGAGGGTAGCCAAGCAGCACATTGCAGCAATTAACATGTAAAAACAAAGTATCTAAGGGTAATGTATGTTGCAGTACATATCAGTGTCAGTGTAGTAGCAGATATAAAGTAGCCTATGGCACTTAGATATGTGTATATAAATATATACATGCATGTATAGATGGATGTTTTAATAATGATAAGTGGTAGTAAACCAACTGCACTGTTCTATCCATAATGGGGGTTGAGGGTACACCGGAGCCAGAAATAGCTGGATCCGGTATTGAACATCCATTCATGTTTTCTGTATGTGATTTCCTATGTGTGATGGAACCCTTCATCACTGGGGTTCTTGGAGAGAAAGCATTTCCTACCTTCTCCCTATAGATTGTGGGCCCTGTAATTAAAAATAATAAAGGGGATCCTGTTTTTGGGGAGGTAGGTACGCGAGACTCTGTAATCCTGACTCGCCCTGGCTTATGTAATATAACTGTATGTTTAAAGTGGCTATTTAGTCAGATTATTTTTCTATATTGGTTTATGTTCAATGCATAATTCTGAGAGGAGAGCACTCTGATTACAGTGTGTCATAGAGGAATCAGGGACAATGATTAATAGTTTACTCCCGCATCAATTGTTCTGTGTTAATTGAACTTACTGTTAACCTAATTTTGATGTGTTATTGTATATCTTTATCAGGTCTGGTTAATTGCTGTTTGGTTTCTGTTGTGTTGAATGTAAATAGGTGGGTTTATTTGTGTTAACTTGATTAAGTCTGTATATAAGACTCTATTTCTGTTCTCAGCCCTTGTGACTGATGGAGGTACCCAGCCAGAATACCAGGTGGTTCTATCACAGTATGTATTAAGACAAAACAAAGACATGACAGCAACATCTCACGAGAATGGACAGTGCTAAAATAGCTCATCCTTTTGGATGTAAGCTACTCAGAAGGAGCCTCACCGTTATGTTGCTTGCTTGCACCATTACAGAGGAGAACTCTCCATTAGCATATCAGACATATCTGACATTAGCATAACACCCACAATGGCAGTCTAGACCCGAAAGGCCTGGCAAACCTCCTCTGCAAGAGGAACACGTCAACCGCAGAAATACATTTTTATAACAAACAAAAGGTCATCAGCATACATAGCCACCTTGTGATGGTGGGGGCCTACCTCTATACTTTTAATTGTTGGATTACTGCGAATGGCATTGATCAAGGGTTCTAGTGATAAAACAAAGGGGGAAGGTTATTCCTAATTTTTGCTATGTTTGATAAGGTCTCTTTTTTATTAAGCACTCTAGCTAGCATATTACCTGGTTTGTCTCATATGTGCATAAAAAGTACTATGCAGGTTTCGAAGAGAGTGCTGTAGTTTGAGGTTGCACAAGGCGGTCAATTTGGATCGTAGCTTTGTCAGGCGCTGAGATAATTCATTGCTAAATTGCTTTTTATGCAAGGCTTCGATATTAGCTATCTGACCCATGAGTTGGAGAATTGTTGCCACCCTTTGTTTTTCAGATGTGAGCCTATACTGATGAATTGACCTCCCGGAGGAGCGTAGGAGTTGTATCGTGGGTGTAATTTTCACTAAAATAATTGGTCAATGTGTTTGTAATTTTCAGGGTGTGAGTTTTGTCTTTAAGTAGTGTTTGATTTAATCGCCAATTGGGTTTCTTGGGGGTGAGTGCAGGGATGAGAATTGACAGGTGTACTGAAGCTCCATGTTATACTATTTTATACTTTCTAACTTTGGTTCTTCATGATTTTCCCTATCATTAGCTCGGGACTTATGTGCCATTTAACCACACGTGTATAATTATCAACTTTTTGGGGCCTTATTTTTAACCCCTCAGTGAGACGATAATAGATTTATCTTTAGTTCAGGAAACTTTTCTGTTTCATCCATTCTCTGAGTTCGCCCACCAAGGAGAACATTTCAAAATTATCCTCCCATGAGATCCTAATGGATCTTGGAAACCCCCATCTGTATTTGATGTTATATTCTCTGAGAGTTTTTAGATCCATCACAAAGGTATTGCATCATCTTCTGGTGGAATACGAGAAGTCCAGAAAAAAATTATAGATTTTTAAATCTGGTATCTTTCATAACTTTTTCTCTGTTTGCATCAGAATTGATTCTTTAAACTGAAATGAGGCTATGTTAATTATCACATTTATTGTAGCCAGTTCTGGGGCTTTCTTATATTTATTTAAACAATGACATTTTTCAATCTGTAGAGCCGCTGAGCCTAAATCTAACTCCATATCCTTAAATATCTTCTCCAGGATATTATTTTATCTTGTGTGTATGCCTCAGGAATGTTTATCACTCTTAAATTATTTCTACAAGCTCAGCCCTCCAGGTCACTTAATTTTAGTTCCATAGCTTCAAAAAAAATTATATTGTGGTATGACTTTCTTCCACTCGTAGACATTGCATTCTCAAGGCTTCCACTT
Source organism: Pelodytes ibericus (assembly GCA_036172795.1). NCBI lineage: Eukaryota > Metazoa > Chordata > Amphibia > Anura > Pelodytidae > Pelodytes > Pelodytes ibericus. Next base: position 42,272,940 of record CM069866.1, on the reverse strand, counting down.
TGTTTTCTACACTTTTTAAAGGTATTCCCTTGAAATTATTAGGCCATGTTATAGTCCCTGTGTCAGGCCTGCGGGACTGGGGAGCGTAGAACAAGGTGAGTGCCAGGGTCCCTGAGGACCAGGGGAGTAAGGAAAGTCCAATGGACAATTAAGAGTTCTATGGGACCTTTCAGAGAGGTTTCCACCTCTCTACCCACCTTCCTGCATCCTGCAATACGGGGACAGCATCTGACGTCAAGACACGCCCCCCGCCATGTGTTATGCTGAAGTGCGCGCTGGACGGGGCACTTGCGTGACTCGAGGCCGGGGTTGCGGCTTACGATGCGATGGAGCTCCAGCGCGGCGGGATGCGGAGGTAACGGGGGCCCCTGTGGAAGGTAAGTGTCCCCTGGAGGAAGGTTGAGGGAGGCTGGCATCCTGACAGTCCCCCCCCCTTACACGTGACCTCAGATCTGTTCAGATGTTCAGATCTGGGTTTGGCTGGAGGAGTTCTATGAAAAGCCCGGATTCTGGCAGGAGCATGGCTATTCGTCAAAAGTTCCCATGAACATTCTTCTGGGCCGTATCCTTTCCAGTGAACGAGGTATTCCAATATTCCCCTGTGGATGCGGGAGTCAAGGATGTCTTCCACCTCGTATTCTTCCGTGTCACCCACCAGTATGGGAGGAGGACTTGATTGGTCTTGAGGATTTGATGTTGGGTACCATCTCTTCAGGAGGGAGACGTGGAAGTTTGGATGGATGTTGTAACGGCTACCCCAATGGGAGAGGGGTATCAGCCGTTGGGGATGTCCTCCTTCCTGGCAAGATGCTGTGCAGTATTGGGGTTGCTTTATCCCATCTGCTGGATCCAAGTAGAGAGTAAGGCAGAGCTCTTAAAAGAGCTAGTGATTTATGCTGGGCAGGTTCCCTTTCAAGAACGAGACAAGGCTATGTTTTGAAGGGTGAAGTAAAAACTGACTCCACTGAGCGTTTAATGCTGCTTTTATGCAGGATTTTACAGTATTGTCACCCCCCACTGGGCCTTGTGGGGCACCAACAATGCAAGTACAGCAGACAATCATGCACCATGTTACAATAGAAACACACCCAGTAATACAGTACATTCATCCACTCTGCCTGGGAGATAATTGAGTTAAACTTTGTATCAGCTCAATTATCTCCAAGCTAAAAAATATACTTTTTCACATTTATTATAACTTCAAAACTATGCATGGGATTTCAACAAAACTTACATTTTCATAATCAATCCATTCATGGGAACAACATATCCAAAAATGGCACGAATTGGACCAGGAGTTCAGAAGTTAGTAAAAATGTGGATATGACCAACTGTTCATATGTAGCAAACCACACGAATAGTCTCTGTTCTCAGTTCTTATGCAGCAAATATATAGCTTAATAAGGGGTCTTGTTATAGATGCGCTAGAAGATGGGAGATCGAGTCGAACTGCAACAGGACCCACTAGAGCTTTTATTGGGAATGGACCAACAAATTTGGGATTCAGTTTCTTGGCGGGACCCGGTAACCTTGCAAGGAGGAGAGCCAGACCTTATCCCCTACTTGGTATGAGGGTGCCGGTCTATGATGTCTGTCGGCTATTCATTTGTATTCCAACTGGGCCTGGGTAAGGTTATTTTTCAGGAGTGTGAGGTTCTGTTGGATGAGAGGAAGATGATCCACTGCAGAGGGTAAGGTTTGAGTATCTGGGAGAGTCATGAGGAATGGAGGATTATATCCGTAATTGGCTTTCAATTGGACTTGATTGTTGTAGCAGAATTCGGCCAAGGCTAACATGGGTAACCAGTCATCTTGATTGTGGTTAATGTAGCAACCTAGATAGTGCTCCAGGATTTGGTTAATCCTCTCGGTTTGCCCGTTCGTTTGGGGATGGTATGCGGTAGATAGTCATTTTAAGTCCTTTACAGAACTCAGCCCAGAACCACGAGTTAAATTGTACTCCCTGTGTCACCTACCTTACTTCTCCTCCTGATCCGCCGCCATCGCGGATCAGGAGGACGCCATCCCGTCGGCTGGGGCTCAGAGTGAGAGCCCCAGCATCCCTCGATACTGGAACGCGCGTCCAGCAAGATGCGCGCTCAGTGACGTCACGCACCCGTTCGCGCATTCGCGAACGGGTGTTTCATGAATATTCATGAGCCCAGTTAAAGGGCTATTTATTAAATTAACCACTCCCTTGCCAATTGATCAGAGGTGTGTCCTGATCAATTGGTAGTGTATTTAAACAGTCATTTCACAGGTTACCTTTGCCTGTGATAGTGCCTTGTGTACCTCACTAGCGTTTTGACTCCTGATTGACTCCGTTTATCTGTTGCTGTCCCGGTTCGTCCCTGTTTACTCCATCCGTTTGTTCCTGCATTCCTGATTATTCTGTGTATGACCCTGCTGTTCCTGACTATTCTCCGTCCGCCGCCTGCCTCGATTTCTGCTAGTGACCTGTTTATCCGTATCTCTCCTGTCCGTGACCCGGCCTGTCTCCTGACTCTCCGTTTGCCTGTATTCCTGTACGATCCTATACGGGCTCCACTTGCTGAGTATCCGTTAGTAAGTGTTCCAGCAAAATCCTTGGTGACATACCACCGGCGGCTCAACCAAGGGTGTGTAGTCATTAAGGTAAAGACCAATACTTGCTACCTACGGTACTTAGTGAGTGTCCCTATAGCCTCATCTACACTTGTGGTCAATCTCCTGAACACGACCGTTACACCCTGGTCTGAGAGGTTGGAGTTAGGCAGTCCATGAAGACGGAAGAGGGAGTTGGTAAATAACTCTGCTGTTTTGGCTGCTGTGGGTACACCTGCCACTGGAAGAAAACGATCCATCTTTGTTAGCATGTCGACTACTACCATGATGGTATTGCATTGATGGGATATAGGTAGGTCAACGATGAAGTCGACAGTGAGTTCTCTCCAGGGCTGTTCGGGTACCAATAAGGGTTGTAGTAGACCAGTGGTCTGGAATGAAGGCCTTTGGTACGAGCACAGGTAGTGAATGTCCTTTTTCATGTTTGGCCACCAGAAGGACCGTTGGGCTAGGTCGGAAGTCTTTCTTACTCCACCATGACCGGCCAGTGGATGGTTATGTACAGATGTGAGTACTTGGTTTCGAGCTTGAGAGGGTACGAAGATACGATTCTTTCTGTACCATATAACTTGTTCCAAACGGAGTGGGGGTCGTCTGGAGAGCCGGAAGCTTCATGGCTGTGTCTTCGTATGTGGGACAAGAGGGTGGTTCGGAGGGCAACAAAATGGCAAGGTTGAAGGACAGTAGACATTGAAAGGTCTTCTTCCTTGGGGTCTTTGTGCATTTGGGATAGTGCGTCTGCTTTGACATTTTGGGCACCGGGTCGGTAGGTAATGTGGAGTTGGAACCGGGTGAAATACAAAGCCCATCTGGCTTGTCTGGGACATAGTCTTCATGCGGTGCGGAGGTACTCCAGATTCCGATGGTCAGTGTAAACCGTAACGGGATGGAGGGCTCCCTCGAGCAAATGTCGCCATTCTAGAAGTGCCAGGAGAATTGCTAGTAGTTCTCGATCCCCTACGCTGTAGTTTGTTTCAGCAGGGCTGAGGCGCCTCGAGAAATAGTAAACAGGGTGCAGGAGATCCTTCTCTCCTTGTCTTTGAGAGAGAATAGCTCCTACTGCTGTTTCTGAGGTGTCTACTTCCACGAAGTATGCTCTTTTAGGGTCTGGAAGGGCAAGTACTGGGGCTTGGGTGAACTTGTGTTTTAGAGTATCGAATGCCTGTTGAGCTTGATTCGTCCATTTGAATGGGATACCTTTCTTCGTTAAGGACATGATTGGTTGCGCTATTTGGGAGAAGCCACCAATGAATCTTCTGTAGAAGTTAGCAAATTCCAATCTCTGGACTGTTTTGACAGAACTTGATGTGGACCATTGCAGTATGGAGGAGACTTTTTTAGGATCCATCTCTATATGCCCTGGTGTGATGATATAACCCAGGAACTCAACTGCGGTGGTTTCAAAGATACACTTCTCTAATTTGGCGTAGAGATTATGTTCTTGAAGGCAGGTGAGTACACGAGTCATGTGTTTCCGGTGTTCAAGTAGCGAGGGGGAATACACCAGGATGTCATCAAGATAAATCACGACAAACAAGTTCAGCATATCTCTGAATACATCGTGAAGGAAATGCCGGAAGGTGGCTGGTGAATGGCATAGGCCGAAGGCCATTACTCAGTATTCAAAGTGCCTGTATCTTGTCCGGAAGGCGGTCTTCCACTGGTGAACTTCGCTTATTCTCACCAAATTATATGCGCCCAACAAGTCAATCTTTGAGAAAACATGTTCATCTCTTAAACGGTCCATGAGTTTGGGGATTAGAGGAAGGGGGTATTTGTTTTTTATGGTAATATTGTTAATCTCCCAAAAGTCCACACATGGTCTCAGGCCTCCATCTTTTTTTTCTACAAAGAATATCCCGGCCCCAGCAGGTGAGGTGGAGGGTTGTATAAATCCCTTTCGGAGGCTATCTTCAATATATTCTTTGAGGACTGCTAGTTGGGTTTCAGATAGTGGGAATATCCTACCGAAGGGGATTGCTGCACCGGTTACAAGATTGATGGGACAGTCGTAGGGTCTGTGTGGTGGAAGTTGTTCTGCTTCTTTTTTATCAAATACCTTGAGAAAGGAAGCGTATTGAGGTGGTAGCTGTGGTGTCTTGGTGAAGGTAGTGTTGGGATTGAGGTTTAGAGCCAGCAGGGACGGTTTTAGGCAGTTTTGATGACAATGCAGCGAGGAAAACGTGACTTTTCCGGTGGACAACCGAATGGTAGGGTCCTGTTTCCGCAGCCATGGTAGCCCTAGAATAAGAGGGAACATCGGGGACTGAATGAGATTGAAGCGTAGCGTTTCATGATGTCGGAGGCCGAGTGTTAGGGACAAAAGAAGGGTCTCTCTTAGAACTGGTCCGGATTGGATGGATTTCCCGTCCACCAGATGAACGGCCAAAGGAGAGTCTCTTGAACATGTGGGTAAGGATAGGAAACGGGCCAAGGTAATATCCATAAAATTCTCGCTGGCACCAGAGTCGATGATAGCGGTAATTCTCTTCTTCTTATCTTCCCGCTGTAGTAGGACAAGGAAAGATAAATGAGATGCAGTACCTCCCAGGAGGAGTCGGGAAGTAAATAGAGGTTTACCTCTGGAAGGTCGCTCTGTGCAGTCGCGCACCACATGCCTGGTAACACCACAGTAAAGGCACAGATTGGCTCTTCGCCTTCTATGCTTTTCAGCTTCGGACAGGAGTCCTCGTGTCATCATCGGCATCGGTTCTTCGGTCGAGGTGGTTGTTGTGGGAGGAGAGATGCATTCTGGTGGGTGGATACATGGATGAGAGGGTGTGAGAGTGGCTCGTTCCATTCTGTGTTCTCTCAATCTCTGGTTCATTTGTGTAAGAAGATTCATGGCATCTTCTAAAGTTCTGGGAAGTCATACGTGGGCAGGGTTGGAGAAGTCAGGAAAGTCCAAAAATGAGCCAAGGGTCAATATCAGGAAGTCAATCACAGGATACACAGCATCACAGGAACAGGGGAACTAAGCAGGGAACACCAGGCTTAGCAGCTCAATAATCAAGCAAGGATTGAACAATGTGATGAGCTTTTATATGGTTTGCCATTACCAGCTCCTCCCCTCAGCTCCAGGGATTTACTCCCACTTTCACAGGATTCTATGTGACCATGCAGAGAGGTTTCCACCTCTCTCCCCACCTCCCCCGCATCTTCCAATATGGGGACAGAATCTGACGTCAAGACACACCCCCTCCCATGTGTAACGAGGAAGTGCGCGCTGGACGGGGGCCCTCGCGTTACTCAAGGTCGGGGATGCGGCCTACTACGCGATGGAGCTCCAGCGCGGCGGGATGCGGAGGTAATGGGGGCCCCTGTGGAAGGTTAGTGTCCCCTGGAGGAATGGTGAGGGAGGCTGGCATCCTGATACCCTGTCTTAACTCTGTTTGTGTAGTAGTCTCCAGGTGTGGGAACAAACAAACACTTTGGCAGACCAACTCTGCTGAAAGCCAGCAGGCTATAGATTTGTGTGACCACTGTCAGTTACAAAAATCAACTTGGTTTATGAACCTTAGTACCAATAAGCTAGAGGGATATAAAAGAAAAAAATATTACTCACTGCCCTGAGGAGAACTTTTGGTGGCAGCCCAATAAATATAAATGGTAACTCACTCTTTTGGTTGGATTGCAATTTTCTTCCGGCTGAGTTTGAGGGATATTAGAGTCAGTGCTGGGTAGTTGTTTCCAGGCTCTTATGGGCATCAAATTTCCCTGTAAAACTGCTTGGAGTGGGTGGTTTGGAATTTGTATTTCACAGAGCTCTATCCAGCTGCCGGGTGAACCCTCTCCTCACTACAGCTCACTTGATTGCAAAATCTCATTACAATACACTTTTCACAGTACACACTTTTAATTATTTCACTTTGGTTAGCATTTTAATAAATACAAAAAAAAAAGAAAAGTAACCCATGGTTCAAGAAGTTAACGCATATAAACAATATTACTTGTAGAAACAGACTGGAAAAATCTCAGATATATGATCAATATATGATCAGACAGTACTCTCTAGTGGGCAAACATAAAATAGATTAAGCAAGGTTTCAGCATAACAGAGTTTGTGGCTGAAGTGTAATTTTGGCTATACAGCTTGACACTACAGATCTGTGTTATTCCTGACTTATTTAGCCAAACTGATTTTAACAAGAGTATATGAAAGTATGTTGTTAGAAAATGTAACTATTAAAAGGTAGGTAAAAACATTCAGTCCTTAATGGAATTAACAGTTGAATGGGAGTAGAAGAGTGTGAATAAGAAGAGGGTAAGATAATAGAATATTAGCACCAAACATACACCAAGTAAACTGTGGACTTATATTGCATAATGTATGGAGGTTTGAGGCTCTGAGTTCGATAATTGAGGCATCAAAATGTAAGTCAGGATATTAAAGTTCTTGCCACTGGGTGGGTGTAGTTGGTTTAGTTTCCGGGCCGCTGCCAGGTAACACAGTTTATCTACAAAGGAACCCAATTTTAGGATTAAATCCCGTGGGGAGTCCTTGGGCGCCATTAGTGCTTTTTTAACCCTTACGTAGTCAATTATTAGTGGATCAGCATTGTCTGAACAAAGGTGAACAAGCAGTCTGTACAAAAAAACAAGTAGGGCAGCGGGACCAACTTTCTCTCCTATGCCCTGCATCTGTAAGGGTTGAGGGCTGAGAGCCTATGGCAGGGAGGTAGCGGAATGCCACAGGGGAACAGCAACAAAAAGTTAGGTAATGTGTAGTCCAGGGCAAGGAGCAGACATTAATTGGAGAGTACAGCAGTCCAAGCCGGGTTCAAAAGGGCAGAAGAGGTCAGGAAGTCCAGTAGGGAAGCCGAGGTAAAAAAAATCCAGGAGGTCTTGGAGAAAAAGGAGGAATAACTGTGAATATGCTCTGAGAGGTAACCAAGGAGAGAAACCACTTAGCAGCTCAATACACAAGCACTGATTGAAGTCAGTGCTTGGTATTTAAAGGCTGCCAAGTAAAAACCCCGCCCCCTCCAAGTAGGGAAGTCCACCCACCTTCATAACGTAGCATGGCAGTCACTAGGGTGAGTGTCAGCCACCTTCCCCCCCAGTAACGGGGTGCGATTTACTGGAGGCCGGGGATGCCAATTTGATAGGAGGGAGAAGTTCTACGGTGTCGATCGGCTTGTCTCTTGTAATCCCCTTGAGCTTTGGAGAGTTGGTGTTTTAAGAGGTCGATTCCTTAGGTGATGAGTTGGGAACAGCTTGAATAGTGGTGTAGGTAGGGATGAACATAGTGGGCTATGAATGGAGACATCCTAATTGAGCGTTGGAGGTGGTTGTTATAACTGAACTTGGCCAGGGTTAACATAGGATACCAATTATCTTGAGTATGGGATATGTAACTTTGGAGATACTGTTCGAGAATCTGATTTATCCTCTCCGTTTGCCCACTGGATTGAGGGTGGTAGGCTGAGATGTTCAATTTTCAAACCTTGGCAGAAAGCTTTCCAAAACTTTGAAGTGAATTGCACACCCCTATCTGAAAGGATGGAGCAAGGTATTCCGTGAAAACGAAAGATGTTAAGAATGAATAGTTCAGCTGTGATAGCAGCAGTAGGTAGATAGACACGGGGATAAAGTGAGCCATCTTTGTAAATCGGTCTACTACCACCATGATTGTGTTGTGTTGATGGGATATGGGTAGATTGACTATGAAGTCCACTGTAATGGCCTCCCATGCTTGATTTTGGGTTCGGCAGGGGCTGTAGAAGTCCCGTGGATTTTCATGACTTCCCTTACTGCGGGCACAAATGGAACAAAATTGGATGTAGCATTGAATGTCTGTTCTGATTTTTGGCCACCAAAAATGCCTTTGAGCCAAGGTGAGAGTCTTCTTCAACCGACCATGACCTGCTAAAGGATGATCATGAATAAACTGGAGTACTTCCTTTCAGGCATGGAGAGGAATGAAAAGAAGATTGTCCTTGTAGAATTGGCCTTGTTCTGATCATAGAGGAGTTAGATTGGGAGATATGCTAGGTTTTTTTACTATGATTGAGATGATTTTCTCTAATAGAATGGTATGTGTGGCCAGGAAAATGTTGGATTGGAGGATTGAAGGGGTCTTGGCCTGGATGGTTTCATGGATCCGGGAGAGAGCGTCGGCTTTCCCGTTCTTACTTCCTGGATGGTATGTTATATGAAGTCTGAATCTGGTGAAGAAAAGAGCCCATCTGGCCTGTTGTGGACATAACCTTCGGGTGGTTCATAAGTATTCGAGGTTACGATGGTGGGTAAAGACAGTGATAGTATGTAACGCTCCCTCCAATAAGTGCCGCCATTCCTGAAGAGCCAGAATGATGGCCAACAATTCTTGGTCTCCAACACAGTAGTTACTCTAGGTGGGCATGAGTCTTCTGGAGAAGTACAATACCAGGTGGAGAATTCCTTATTCCAGGGAGCGTTGAGAAAAGATGGCTCCAACAGCATACTCTGAGGCATCCACTTCGAGAAAGTAAGCCTGTTTTGGTTCTGGAAGAGTCAGTATTGGGGCGTTGGTGAAACATCTCTTTCGCTCCTCAAATGCCTATTGTGCTTGAGAAGTCCACTTGAAGGGATTTTGTTTCTTTGTCAAACAGGTGATGGGTTAAACAATTATGGAAAAGCCTTTGATGAAACGCCTTTAAAAGTTTGAGAATCCCACGATCGTTTTGCTTTCACGGTAGTTGGTACAGGCCATTCCAAAATGGCAGAGACCTTGGAAGGGTCCATCTGGATCTGACCAGGTGAGATGATGTAACCAAGAAAGGAGTGGTTTCAAAGATGCACTTCTCAATCTTGGAGGATAAATGGTTTTCTTGGAGGCGAGTGAGTACGAGATATATATGTTCTCTGTGTTTTTGTAATGAAGAGGAATAGACGAGAATGTCATCCAGATATACCACCACACAGGAGTCCAACAAATCCCGAAACACATCATAGGATCCGTGTAGGGGTAGATGTTCTGCTTCTTTCTTGTCAAAGACTTTACTGAAGGTGAGATACTGCACCGGTATGTGAGGATTCGCTGCATGGGTGGTCGGGAGATTAAGGGTAGTGGCTATGACTGAAGAGATGAGGCAATGGTGTCTACAAAATAATGAGGAGAAGACCACCTCCCCAATGGACCACTGGATGATGAGATTTGATAATGTTTCCCAGACACATTCTTCTGCCAACGAAAACTAGCCCCTTTTCCCTCAGAAAAGAAGATGAGGATAGAGGGCATGCTAATCACTGCTGGACCTTGGATACAGGTAATATTTTATTACAAATGGCACATTTTTGTGCCAGGGGGGTGGTGTCATGCCCGCTCACCGTATCGTAGTTCACCCAAGATTACCTTTCCCCGATCAGGGCTTCTAGCAGAGAAACAACATGTCCCATATGAATCCAAGATGGTTGGCTTAACTCTGTGCGGCTCCTCCCCCAAACAGAGTGAGTACTATCTGTTAGGCACGCCCTTCACTTATCATCATCAGGGGGCATGGCCTAGAGTAAAAGGAAGACCCAGTAGCATTATGTTGCTATGGTATTGCCATGGCAACACCGAAGCTAAGTCTATTGTTCCTCCTTCCAAACCAATCAAGGTAATTACCAACCTGGCTATATAAACCCACACCTCCAAGCATTCATTGCTTCTTGATTCTGGAGCTGCCAAGTAGTTAAAGTTTGCTTACTAATTAACCTTTGTTGCCCTTCCTTGTATACCTAATTATCCTTTTGCTGACCGATGCCTGTTACCTGACTATGAACCTCAGTGACCTGTCCTGACCTCAGCTATTCCATCTGACCTTAAACCTCCGCTACCTGCCTCGATTTCTGCCTGCATGATCCTTGCCTGGACCTCATTCTTGGACACTACAATTCCGCCCTTGTGCACTGCCTCACCATCCCAGTATTGTCTCCACCTTCAATTATTGGGTTTAATGTCCCATTTGTACCCGTGTGCTTCTCATCAGCTTGAAAAAAGCTCAGTGCTGGGCTGAAACGTTGTTATTTTTTGGTGGATTAAACTCCCTTAAACTCCCTTTTTTTCAGGTTTGGGGGACAATATTTTGAGAATCATCCCTCCTGCCAAGGTAGAAGTGGGGGGTTGCTTATCTTATTTGTTTTAATAGTTTATTGTCCAGGGCCTAGGGCTGGCCCCGGATGGGTGAAGCGGGAGTGGGAATATTAATTAATATGTGGCCCAGGAGCTGTTGGCCAAGACCCAGTGTATTATTTATCGTGTGTGTGTATGTGTGTGTGTGTGTGTGGGGGGGGGGGGGGTTATTATGTATTCTTATTATGGGAACCTTGGACAAGCTCTCAGAATATTTATTTTCAGCACTGTGGGGCATATTATTTGTAACAGGACTGGGAGACATTTGGCAGGCTCCCATTCCTGATCTCAATAGAGGGCGGGGAGGGGGAGGGCTGGGAGAGAATAAGCAGGCCCTCACCCCTACTAATAATAGGGGGAGGCAGAGCATTTTGGGGAGCCAGGACCCATTTTTGACAATTTTTTTTTACTATTTTAATGCAACTTGACCTCCCTTCAATTTTTTGTGAACAGCAATTTTTATTTCTTTTCACTTATAGGAGTTCAAAATGGGAGATCTATTGGACTTTGCCAAGCAGGGCTAGAGGGAGGTCAGGTTTCCTTTAGTGAATGGTGCAAGGTGGTCAACTTAGGAAGTGCTCGACTTTTAATAAATGGACCTCACTGTGTGATAACATTCTGGATTTGCATATGCAGTTGACACGAGAATATTGCTGACTTACAGCAACAGTGAATACCATACACTGCAATAGAAAATGCTGAGATAAAAAAACAGGAAAAAAATGCCACGATGCTCAGCACTTGAGTGATTTGAAGTTTTTAATCCAACATGCACAGCAACATTTCAACTCCCATACGATTTGTCAAGCCAGAAACAAATATGCAAACTTCAGTCATTTATACAAAATACTGAGAAAAAGGAGGTGAGACTAATTAGTCCAATTGCCAAATCACATTCAAATTTAGAGTGAAAAATGCATTTACACAGAAAAATTAGTGCAATAGAAAAGGTGGAAAAAATTACAATTTTAAAGTTATCAGTGACCCAGTACAAAACAAACATCAAGAAGATATGTGTACTGCATATTCAAGTGTCACAGATTAATTCATGTAAAATATAAAAATGTAGTAATATACAACAAATGGAAAGAGCAATATCATTTAAACTAGTGATAAATTAGACAAGAAAGAGTGAAACTTTGTGTTTAAAGCATGTAAACACACTAATCTTGGAAAATAAACCTATGTTTCAAGGAAAGTAGCAAAATATTAGCACACGGTTAAGAACAATGTTGCCTACACAGACACAGATACAAAACTCCTTTTTAACAGCCTAATGGGAGAACTTATACGTGTATGTACAGAGCAGAACTTTTTTTTTTGTTATTGAGGCCAATATTGTTCTTAACCGTGTGCTAAATTGCTAATTTCCTTGAAACATAGGTTTTATTCACAAGATTAGTGTGTTTACATGATTTGAACACAAGGTATCACTCTTGCCTCATTTATCACTAGTTTAAATGATGTTGCTCTTTCCATTTGTTCCATATTACTGCTAATTGCTGAGCATCGTGTCTGTTTTTTCCTGCATTTTGGGAGTGCTGCTTTTCAATTTTCTCTGGGTGTAGAGATAAATAAAATAGTGATGTCATTGAACACTATTACACTAATAATTATTATTATTCAGGGTAGGGTTTCTTGTATATTTATTACATTTATACATCTTTTAAAACTATAAAATTGTTAAAAATTTATATAATAATCTATTTTTCCTTCATAGAGGAAGATGGTCTTGAGGAAGAAAGAAAGGAACTTAATCTCTATCTATTCTTGTTTATGCAGTCTGTATTTCTGTTTTCCATCTTCATAATGTAAGTCTATCACATTACATTTTTTTATATCATACCTTATAATATTTGCCCTGGCAACATGGAATGCTGTGTGTATGGCTTGCAGGGGAAGTGTCAGTGCTGCCACACATTCAATCTCAGAGTGAATAACAGAACCACAGGATAATTGAGAGGCATTTCTCCAGTCACATTTCAGTCTCTTAAGGGTCTGCTCCAGTAGCTCCAATTTTCTTAAGGACAAGTCCAAAGTCCTCCTGAAATAAAACTAAAATAAGTAAAATGCCCCCCAGCAATCTCCGCTATTGGCCACCTTGGGGCCAGCAGTTTTTCGCACAGGTCCCACTCATAAAAATGATGGCACTCTGGGGCCAATGAGCTTCCCAACTGGCCCCATATAATAAAACATATTGCCTTTTGGCCAACAGGCTCCCCTTATGGCTCCGTATAGCGTGAAATGGGCCTCATATGTGGTGTTAGCACACTCTCCTATATATTTTCCATTTTAATTAACCCCTTAGTGACGAGACATTTTGACTTTGACTTTCCCTTGCTGACAAGGGTTGTTTTTACATTCCTGGGGTGTTTGTGTTTAGTTGTAATTTTCTTCTCTCTCACAAACTGTGCCCACACAAACTATATGTTGTTGTTATCGTCATAAGAAGGGCTTTCATCAGATACCATTATGTTCACCATTTCCTATAATTTACTACAAAAAAAATCATAAAATATGATGAAAAAAATAAAAAAAATCACTTTTTCTAACTTTGACCTAAAATATAATTTACACAAATAAAACAATAAAAAAAGACCCCATCTAAATAGTTTCTAAATGTTGTCCCGAGTTCATAAATATGCATGTTTCCATATTTTTCTGCATTTTTCTGCGAGTTATGAGGCAAAAACCATAAATAGTGTTTTTTGTTTTTTTCTTATATTGATATTTTGACCCCAATATAAACATTCAGAGAAGCGCACCAAGCTGAGATCCAATTGCATACCTTAAATATTTCAGTGGTGCATCACCCATGGGGACGTCCATCATCAACCCCCAGAATTAACAAGCACAAAAACAGAATCGGAGGAGCACACACAATATAACTGCAACAATAAAAAAATATATATAGTGTCAAATATTTATTGTACAAAAAAGATATCAAGAATAAATACTACCATAAATACACACCGGGTACAAGAAGTCAACTTACAATATATAAAAGTAACAGGAATGATAATCAGCTTGACATAAAAAATACAGTATAAAAAACATCAATAGTATCTTATGACAGGAAGGCCACTGAATGCACAAGGTCAACCCGACGTTTCGGTTGAAATGCCTTTCTCAAGGGAGACCTCAGCAAGGTATTGATGGAGCAGCATGCTGCTCCATCAATATGGCCCCCACGATCGCTCCGTAAACATTATTTGATAGCTATGTAAATGTCGTACCTAATACTGGTATTAGTGAATTGGGACAGGTATTAAAACCTGCTTGGAAATTCATATGTTTAGATGTTGAGGTTCGTGTTCCCTTGTAAAACTTAACTTTTCTTATCATTATATTAAAATTTTGAAAATAATTTAAAGGTATATTTTTCCTATTACCCTGTGCAGGTGAAAATAACAAACAAAATGAAAAAAATGGAAAATAATATAAAGTGAATAGACGAATAGATTAAAACACCTTTGGCTAGGCAGAAGTAAATGTCCATGTGCGAGGTCTGTAACTCAACGCGTGTTTCGCTGCTGCTCAGACTGTGCGGCTTCGTCAAGGGTTTTGCAGACTGTGTTTGTCAGTGTTATGGAGGGTGTGGGTGGTTATTGTTACTGGAACCACAAATGTTCCAGTTATGTGTTTCACATTAAAAGAAAGCTTATGGTTCAGTTTTTATGTTTGTATTTTCATTTAACAAATGGGCTATATGAATAAAAATGATTCCCTCTGCAGGAGATGTTTGTTTGTGTCACCTCCTCGGGGTGACAGTGTGACATGTTCAATGCCCTTAAATTTAAGGACCGTGGGGTATCGTGTTTATTGACCACGTGATTCTAATACTTCTTGTACATTGGCACTCTGACATGTAGACTGCTTTGTTAGTCTTACAATTAATGAAAGATTGTATATTGGACATTTTTGTGGATGATGAGTTACTATGGTCACTTTGGGTTTGTATTAGAGTTTAAGGTGGCTACGTACAGGTATGTCTCTTAAGCTGGGCACTCTTTTCATTGTCACGGTTGCTTTTGGTGAAAGGACGGGCCATAAATGGTTGTCATCTTGTAATGCTGTCCAGTATATTTGTAGGATATTTTTGGTAATAGGCCACCCTGCGTCAAAGGTCCCTATGAGCCATATTTGTTTCTGAGTCTCTACCCTCTGTTTGGGTTGTAGTTTTTCCCATTGATCAGTAGCAAGATGTCTCTAATAAGCTTTTCTGAGAAATTTATTTTGGTACCCTCTCTCAATGAATCTTTCTCTTAGATCATTGGCCTTGGTTTTGAAATCCTCATTGTCTGAGCAGTTCCGTGGTAACCAAAGAAAGGTATTGCCCTGTTGGTATACCTTTCTTCAGGGGTTCTGGATGATACCTCTCGCATCTCAGCAAGCTGTTAGCTGACGTGGATTTTTGGTAAAGCGTGGTCCTAATGCTCAGATATTTTTCAATTGTCATCGCAGGGTCTAGGAAGCTGATGTTGCTTACTCCTATTTGAGGTGTGAGATGTAAGTTAAGCTGATTGTCATTTAGTTTTTCGATGAACACCAAAAAAAGTTGTTCAGAATTATTGCAAATGACTAGCACGTCATCGACAAGTGACAGGGAACTAACTTATAATGCTCTTGCATACACTAGGATCTCTAGTGCAACACATTGTCTTATGAAACCTGGTGGGATAATACGCATGGTTGGTCAATCAATCTGGAAGGTTGAACGAAAGTTTGATGGGTCTGTCTGTATGTCAAACCAGCATTATTACTTTATTTTCAGTTTGGATACTCTGGTATTAAATTTCAAATTCCAGTTCACAAGACTTTCATACATACACAGTCACACTTACACACACACAGGCTGTGTCGGAACACACAGGCTCACACTTAAACAAACACAGACACACTCACACACACTCCCACTTAGACACTCACACCCACACACCCACTTACTCACACAGACTCACATGTACAAACACACAGTCAGACTTACACACAGACACTTACAGAAAGACTCCCGCTTACACAAACACACACACACACACAGACACAGACTCCCACTACAAACACAGAGGCTCGCATTTACACACACACATAGACTTACACACACAGTCACACTTACACAGTCACACTTACACACCAGACATGTCCCGTGGGCTGCATTAGAAAGGTGCCATTGGGTGGAGCACCCCTGCCAGTAGGACCCCTATAACGAGTGACACTTGGGGGCGACCACCCCCCTTAGTCGGCCACTGGTCTACACAGGGCCATCAGAAATTTCAGGGCCCTTACTGAAAAAAAATCTGCCAACCTCTGGATAGTTTATCCATTAATATGCCACTGATAATTAGCTCCTTTATATGCCACTGATAATTTGCTGCTTAATATGCCACTTTTTTTTATCATCCAGTGCTGTTGTGAGATGCCAAACACTTTTAAAGGCATTGTGCAAGGTCATTTGGTCCGGTTCTATATTTTGTTTTCGAGTATGCTTCATTTCTGTCTTTATATTGAGAACTTCCTCCTTTATTGTGGTCTTTATTTCTTCCACTGTTAGGGAGAATTCTATCTTGACCTGCACCACAAAGTCAAAAAATATTCCTTTGTTAGTATGCTTCCAGAGTTTGCATCTCCTCCAAATTCTGATTATAGTTGTCTGTTCCTTCATCTGAATTATTTACAACAGTACTTTTGTGATCCCCCATTACAGTTCCTAATTCACTTTATGTGTTTATTGCCTCTTCAGGGGAAGTTGGCAGAAATAATCTTAAATTAACTGTATTAGTTTTTTTTTTTTAGATTTCTTTGGTGTACTAGGAGTATTATTGCCTTTTTTTTTTCCTTCCCTATTTTTCTCCCTTTTTCCTTCTTCCCTCTCCCCTCCTTCTCTTTGCTCTTTACTGAGAGCATTTTCCCATTTCTTCCTCTTCTTGCAAAGTAACACAATAACGATAGTTATATTTGATAAACAGACAGGTCACTTTCTTCAGGGATAGTATGCCTACCTCCCAAGCTCTGTATGTTTAAATGGCACTTTATTTTGGAAAATAAAACGAAAGAACAAAGTCTTATAGGCAATATTCAGAATGAAGGTGTGGGGAGACAAATAATGTTTTTTTTAAACTCATGAACACTTGACAGAGTTCCAATCCTTCCCAATTATTCCACTATATATAATATCAAACCCATCGCAGGATATGGATCTCCTTTCTGAGTCTTCCATTTGTATCTCAGGCAGTTATCACTCCCTGTGTCAAGTCAAGATACTCCGTCGTGGCCTTCAAATCTCTGGTTTGGGCAGAGACCTCCACCTAAGGAGGATCAAGCACTTCAGCGTTCTTCACAGGTACCCCAACACAGGCGATATTCGGGACTATGGACGGGAGAGCCATTCAGAGTAGGAGAGGGTTGCTCCTGTGTCCTACGTCATTTCCGGTTCCACTGTTAGTTCCCACATGGTATACATTTAATACTAAATGTATGCTTTTATGTGCTAATTACTATCATCAATCAGGTCTCTAATCACACAAGTGTAAGTGACTTGACTTGACTTTCAAATTCATTATTTTTAAAGACACATTGAAATAGGTAACAATCATGGAGAAGATATATTTATGTCTCTCATCTGCAACATAAATTAATGCTAATTTATTACCCTCTAGTAGGTCTCTAAGCACACTAATGATAGGTGCTGGCTATGCACTATCTAAGATTCTGTTCATGCTTAATTGACTGTTCACTGTCTAATTCCATTAATTACATGAAAAATGCAACATTATGAAACTTTGCTACCCATACTTATATATAAATACCGCATTTGCTCCAATATAAGATGACCTCCATTATAAGATGACCCCCCAATTGTTTGATATTCTTTTATGAAAATAAGAAGTCTGAATATAAGACTACCCTATAGGAAAAAAGTGTTACTTGTAAATATTCACATTTAAACTTTTTTTTTATATTTAATAAAAAAATTGTTTTAATTTAATCTAGGTGTCCAGTTCAAAAATCCACCTCATTTCTGCTTGTCCCAAATTCTTAATTTTGTCACCCCCTCGCCATTGTGTTTTAGGTTGATCTATGGCAATAAATTGAAGTTTGGAAGGATCTTTTTGATGTACCATGGAAAAATTGTGGGAAACACTGTTTTTCATAACCATTTTTTTATATTTCTAACGTGTTCTCCAAATGCACTTTGGATTGCACGCTTGACATTGACACACCGGTTAACTCTACTGATAACTCTTTAGATCACTTATGTTTACAATTGGATAAGCTCCTCACTAAGGAGAGTAAATCTAAATGTGAGATAGGGACATGTGAGATAGGGACCCTAGAAAGATATTTGAAAGATAAAATTACTACTAGAGGCCTTCGCATTTTAAAACGTCCTACCTGTTATCAGGAAGACCAGACCTTTCATTTTTTGGGGGATAAAATTCTTGAAGATTGCACTAATAAATTGATGGAGTTGATTATTCGCTTTAGACGTGATGATTTGTCTAAAATTGACCATGATTTGAGAAACTTGGAGGAAAAAATTGCCCCCCAGCTTCCAAATGTCTCTTTTGAAAACTCTATCACCAAAATGAAAACCCATTTGAAAAAATTGGAAAATGATACTATGGAAGGAAAAAAGAAGAAGCTTCTTAGGGACCAATGTGATTATAAAAATGGTCTAGTGAGAAGTTTCTCCAAAAATATACTTGAATGTGTAGATACACCAATGGTACTTAAGAATGTTTCTAGAAAGAAAGACACACTCACTCCTACCCCCTTCAACAATAAAGGATTTGATAATAATAAGGAGGTTAATTTCAAACAATCTAATAATTACCCCTCTAGACAATATAGACAATATTCTTCTAATCATTGGAATCAATATCAAGCCCCTAGAGGTCATCCTAAATCAAGAAATTATCAGACTAGACCTCAGACACAGAAGCAGAATACTTCTTACATACATAGACCAACCGATTTTGAATCAGATTGGCAACAGGTTAAGAAACCATACGGGAGAACATATACACCCCGTAACAATCCGAATCTTATTCCTTTAAAGAATCGCTTTGAGTCCCTTGCCAATTATCCTCAGGAGTCTAGCACTTTTTTAGGCCAAGGCCAGAAAGGATATAAGATGAGAGAATTCAACTTAAATATGTCACCACAGAAAAGATCCAGAAGTCCAGATATAGAGGAAACAGGGCAGGAAAAAGAATTCAAGAAAGAAAAAAGAATAAGATGGTAGAACCAATAGGTATTTTCAATCTTAGTTCTCATGTTTTAACGCAGGAGGAAACTAGAGTTTTAAATAGAGGTCTTAAGTTTGCCCCAACCAAAGGAATTAATACATTATTTTGTTTGAAATATTTGTATTGCATTTTCAGTCAAAGAATTCAACAGTAACAACATATGGTGGGGGGAAAAGGTATTGGGTAAAGGTAGGTAAGGGGGATAATTAGGCAGGGGGGAGGGACACAATTCATACAATACAGTAGATTTGGTCATATAAAAAAAGAAAGAAAAAAAAAACCTTGATGTTTTCGCCGTGAGGACAAAGATAAAAAAGGAAAGATAAGGAGAGTTCACTTGCAGCCTATGGCTTCAAAATTCATTAGGCCAGGGGAGGGAAAAGACCTGTTCCCTGTTCACGGGGTCAACCGGTGACTCTTTCAGTAGGATCCCTGCGTGTGGACCATCATCAGGCTCAATATATTCAAAATTTACATGTGTGTCTAGGGTGAGTAGGGATTAAGTAGTTTAAAGACGGGGTGAACCTCTATCTCCCCATCTGCGGCCCAGTTATTACCTTGAAGACCTCCCGGTTTAAGAGTTTATAATGTTCTAGTTAACCAATAGAGAGGCAGCCTCCGATTTGCATTCGTCTGATTCTAAATGGAGCCTCCAGGGGAGCCAGTATTTATGATGGTCTAGGCCTTTATCCAAGAGGGCTTGAGATAGTTCCTCCACCCGTCTCAACTCCTCGACCGAATCGATAAAGTCTCGAAACGTATGCGTGTGTTTACTCTTCCAGAACCTAGGTATCGTCAATTTAGCTGCATTCAGTAGCTTGATAGTGAGTGAGTGTTTGTATTTGGATATGGAGTGTCCATTATGATGCAAGAGGTAAGATTGGGGCGAGAATGGTACTGGTAAGTCTGAGATGGTGTCAACTACGCAAGCTACTGTGTTCCAGAATTTTTTAATGGGGGTGCACTCCCACCAAATGTGCAAGAAGGTGCCCTTGTGGGTACTACGCCTCCAACAATTGTCAGGGATGTTTGGGAATATCTGGTGGAGAGTTGTAATGACTCTATACCACCTGGTGAGCAATTTATAAGCATTCTCCTGCACTTTGGTGGAAGGGGAGCATTTGTGTGCAAGTATCATTAATTTTTCCCATTCGGGATCAGGGAAAGTGGTGTTGCAGTCATTTTCCCAACTCCTGATGAAGTGAGGTTTGTGTTTAGCTGTTAGATCTAGTAGTAGTGAGTGTATGGATGAGATCAGTCTGGTCGGAGTGGGCTCGGCGACACATAAAATCTCAAAGGGGGTTATATGCGGTCTATTAACTGGATGAGTAGGAGGGGGGAAAGATTGAAAAGTGTTTCAGTTGGGTATAGGTCTAGGAAGGGCCCATAGGCTGTCCAGGAATATGTAGATCTGCGTACATTGTTAGGGTCCCGTCGTCTGCCATAAAGTGTCCTAATCTTGGGAAGGGAGAGGGCTGCTGGAGAAATCGGTTGAAGGGTCTTCCGTTCATACCTGGGGGGAAATCTGTATTGTGTGAGAGGGAGAGGAGTGGGGAAGGGGTGTTGAGCAGTCCTTGTTTAGTAGAAATCCATCTCCCCAATGAGACAGTGGAGGGGACTATGGGGTGTTTGTTATCCAACGTTACAATTTGCTTAGATGCGACCCATCCCGCTACTGGAATTGGAACTTCCATGGAGTTATGTTCGATTGAGACCCAGAGTTTGTGTGCTGGATGAGACCATTCAACTATTCTGGCTAAAATTGAAGCCTGGTAATATGTTTCAGCGTCTGGGACCCCCAGTCCCCCCTTGTCTCTGGGTTTTATCAGAAAATCATATTTTATACGTGGGGGCCTAGAGTTCCAAAGGAACCTAGTAACCATCGATCTGAGTTCCTTGAAAAAATATTTGGGGATTGCTATGGGGAGAGTCTGTATCAGGTATAGGAGCCTGGGTAGGATGTTCATCTTTAATGTTGCAGCCCGCCCGAACCAGGAAATGTTTTTTGCAGACCATTTATGTAGATCCTCTTTTATTTTAAATAACATTGCCTGATAGTTGGTATGGAACAAGGAGTCTACTTTTGGTGTAAGGAAAATCCATAGATATTTAAGTTTAGTGGCCGCCCATTTGAATGGGAATGATTGATGTAACATAGTAACATAGTAATTTAGGTTGAAAAAAGACACAAGTCCATGTGATAGGGACCATAGAAAGATATTTGAAAGATAAAATTACTACTAGAGGCCTTCGCATTTTAAAACGTCCTACCTGTTATCAGGAAGACCAGACCTTTCATTTTTTTGGGGATAAAATTCTTGAAGATTGCACTAATAAATTGATGGAGTTGATTATTCGCTTTAGACGTGATGATTTGTCTAAAATTGACCATGATTTGAGAAACTTGGAGGAAAAAATTGCCCCCCAGCTTCCAAATGTCTCTTTTGAAAACTCTATCACCAAAATGAAAACCCATTTGAAAAAATTGGAAAATGATACTATGGAAGGAAAAAAGAAGAAGCTTCTTAGGGACCAATGTGATTATAAAAATGGTCTAGTGAGAAGTTTCTCCAAAAATATACTTGAATGTGTAGATACACCAATGGTACTTAAGAATGTTTCTAGAAAGAAAGACACACTCACTCCTACCCCCTTCAACAATAAAGGATTTAATAATAATAAGGAGGTTAATTTCAAACAATCTAATAATTACCCCTCTAGACAATATAGACAATATTCTTCTAATCATTGGAACCAATATCAAGCCCCTAGAGGTCATCCTAAATCAAGAAATTATCAGACTAGACCTCAGACACAGAAGCAGAATACTTCTTACATACATAGACCAACCGATTTTGAATCAGATTGGCAACAGGTTAAGAAACCATACGGGAGAACATATACACCCCGTAACAATCCGAATCTTATTCCTTTAAAGAATCGCTTTGAGTCCCTTGCCAATTATCCTCAGGAGTCTAGCACTTTTTTAGGCCAAGGCCAGAAAGGATATAAGATGAGAGAATTCAACTTAAATATGTCACCACAGAAAAGATCCAGAAGTCCAGATATAGAGGAAACAGGGCAGGAAAAAGAATTCAAGAAAGAAAAAAGAATAAGATGGTAGAACCAATAGGTATTTTCAATCTTAGTTCTCATGTTTTAACGCAGGAGGAAACTAGAGTTTTAAATAGAGGTCTTAAGTTTGCCCCAACCAAAGGAATTAATAGATTATTTTGTTTGAAATATTTTTATTGCATTTTCAGTCAAAGAATTCAACAGTAACAACATATGGTGGGGGGAAAAGGTATTGGGTAAAGGTAGGTAAGGGGGATAATTAGGCAGGGGGGAGGGACACAATTCATACAATACAGTAGATTTGGTCATATAAAAAAAGAAAGAAAAAAAAAACCTTGATGTTTTCGCCGTGAGGACAAAGATAAAAAAGGAATGATAAGGAGAGTTCACTTGCAGCCTATGGCTTCAAAATTCATTAGGCCAGGGGAGGGAAAAGACCTGTTCCCTGTTCACGGGGTCAACCGGTGACTCTTTCAGTAGGATCCCTGCGTGTGGACCATCATCAGGCTCAATATATTCAAAATTTACATGTGTGTCTAGGGTGAGTAGGGATTAAGTAGTTTAAAGACGGGGTGAACCTCTATCTCCCCATCTGCGGCCCAGTTATTACCTTGAAGACTTCCCGGTTTAAGAGTTTATAATGTTCTAGTTAACCAATAGAGAGGCAGCCTCCGATTTGCATTCGTCTGATTCTAAATGGAACCTCCAGGGGAGCCAGTATTTATGATGGTCTAGGCCTTTATCCAAGAGGGCTTGAGATAGTTCCTCCACCCGTCTCAACTCCTCGACCGAATCGATAAAGTCTCGAAACGTATGCGTGTGTTTACTCTTCCAGAACCTAGGTATCGTCAATTTAGCTGCATTCAGTAGCTTGATAGTGAGTGAGTGTTTGTATTTGGATATGGAGTGTCCATTATGATGCAAGAGGTAAGATTGGGGCGAGAATGGTACTGGTAAGTCTGAGATGGTGTCAACTACGCAAGCTACTGTGTTCCAGAATTTTTTAATGGGGGAGCACTCCCACCAAATGTGCAAGAAGGTGCCCTTGTGGGTACTACGCCTCCAACAATTGTCAGGGATGTTTGGGAATATCTGGTGGAGAGTTGTAATGACTCTATACCACCTGGTGAGCAATTTATAAGCATTCTCCTGCACTTTGGTGGAAGGGGAGCATTTGTGTGCAAGTATCATTAATTTTTCCCATTCGGGATCAGGGAAAGTGGTGTTGCAGTCATTTTCCCAACTCCTGATGAAGTGAGGTTTGTGTTTAGCTGTTAGATCTAGTAGTAGTGAGTGTATGGATGAGATCAGTCTGGTCGGAGTGGGCTCGGCGACACATAAAATCTCAAAGGGGGTTATATGCGGTCTATTAACTGGATGAGTAGGAGGGGGGAAAGATTGAAAAGTGTT
The DNA here is from genome assembly GCA_036172795.1 of Pelodytes ibericus. Lineage (NCBI taxonomy): Eukaryota > Metazoa > Chordata > Amphibia > Anura > Pelodytidae > Pelodytes > Pelodytes ibericus. The sequence goes on along the minus strand of CM069866.1, from coordinate 42,249,504 downwards.
TCAGTTGGGTATAGGTCTAGGAAGGGCCCATAGGCTGTCCAGGAATATGTAGATCTGCGTACATTGTTAGGGTCCCATCGTCTGCCATAAAGTGTCCTAATCTTGGGAAGGGAGAGGGCTGCTGGAGAAATCGGTTGAAGGGTCTTCCGTTCATACCTGGGGGGAAATCTGTATTGTGTGAGAAGGAGAGGAGTGGGGAAGGGGTGTTGAGCAGTCCTTGTTTAGTAGAAATCCATCTCCCCAATGAGACAGTGGAGGGGACTGTGGGGTGTTTGTTATCCAACGTTACAATTTGCTTAGATGCGACCCATCCCGCTACTGGAATTGGAACTTCCATGGAGTTATGTTCGATTGAGACCCAGAGTTTGTGTGCTGGATGAGACCATTCAACTATTCTGGCTAAAATTGAAGCCTGGTAATATGTTTCAGCGTCTGGGACCCCCAGTCCCCCCTTGTCTTTGGGTTTTATCAGAAAATCATATTTTATACGTGGGGGCCTAGAGTTCCAAAGGAACCTAGTAACCATCGATCTGAGTTCCTTGAAAAAATATTTGGGGATTGCTAAGGTGGAGAGTCTGTATCAGGTATAGGAGCCTGGGTAGGATGTTCATCTTTAATGTTGCAGCCCGCCCGAACCAGGAAATGTTTTTTGCAGACCATTTATGTAGATCCTCTTTTATTTTAAATAACATTGCCTGATAGTTGGTATGGAACAAGGAGTCTACTTTTGGTGTAAGGAAAATCCATAGATATTTAAGTTTAGTGGCCGCCCATTTGAATGGGAATGATTGATGTAACATAGTAACATAGTAATTTAGGTTGAAAAAAGACACAAGTCCATGTGATAGGGACCCTAGAAAGATATTTGAAAGATAAAATTACTACTAGAGGCCTTCGCATTTTAAAACGTCCTACCTGTTATCAGGAAGACCAGACCTTTCATTTTTTTGGGGATAAAATTCTTGAAGATTGCACTAATAAATTGATGGAGTTGATTATTCGCTTTAGACGTGATGATTTGTCTAAAATTGACCATGATTTGAGAAACTTGGAGGAAAAAATTGCCCCCCAGCTTCCAAATGTCTCTTTTGAAAACTCTATCACCAAAATGAAAACCCATTTGAAAAAATTGGAAAATGATACTATGGAAGGAAAAAAGAAGAAGCTTCTTAGGGACCAATGTGATTATAAAAATGGTCTAGTGAGAAGTTTCTCCAAAAATATACTTGAATGTGTAGATACACCAATGGTACTTAAGAATGTTTCTAGAAAGAAAGACACACTCACTCCTACCCCCTTCAACAATAAAGGATTTAATAATAATAAGGAGGTTAATTTCAAACAATCTAATAATTACCCCTCTAGACAATATAGACAATATTCTTCTAATCATTAGAACCAATATCAAGCCCCTAGAGGTCATCCTAAATCAAGAAATTATCAGACTAGACCTCAGACACAGAAGCAGAATACTTCTTACATACATAGACCAACCGATTTTGAATCAGATTGGCAACAGGTTAAGAAACCATACGGGAGAACATATACACCCCGTAACAATCCGAATCTTATTCCTTTAAAGAATCGCTTTGAGTCCCTTGCCAATTATCCTCAGGAGTCTAGCACTTTTTTAGGCCAAGGCCAGAAAGGATATAAGATGAGAGAATTCAACTTAAATATGTCACCACAGAAAAGATCCAGAAGTCCAGATATAGAGGAAACAGGGCAGGAAAAAGAATTCAAGAAAGAAAAAAGAATAAGATGGTAGAACCAATAGGTATTTTCAATCTTAGTTCTCATGTTTTAACGCAGGAGGAAACTAGAGTTTTAAATAGAGGTCTTAAGTTTGCCCCAACCAAAGGAATTAATAGATTATTTTGTTTGAAATATTTTTATTGCATTTTCAGTCAAAGAATTCAACAGTAACAACATATGGTGGGGGGAAAAGGTATTGGGTAAAGGTAGGTAAGGGGGATAATTAGGCAGGGGGGAGGGACACAATTCATACAATACAGTAGATTTGGTCATATAAAAAAAGAAAGAAAAAAAAAACCTTGATGTTTTCGCCGTGAGGACAAAGATAAAAAAGGAAAGATAAGGAGAGTTCACTTGCAGCCTATGGCTTCAAAATTCATTAGGCCAGGGGAGGGAAAAGACCTGTTCCCTGTTCACGGGGTCAACCGGTGACTCTTTCAGTAGGATCCCTGCGTGTGGACCATCATCAGGCTCAATATATTCAAAATTTACATGTGTGTCTAGGGTGAGTAGGGATTAAGTAGTTTAAAGACGGGGTGAACCTCTATCTCCCCATCTGCGGCCCAGTTATTACCTTGAAGACCTCCCGGTTTAAGAGTTTATAATGTTCTAGTTAACCAATAGAGAGGCAGCCTCCGATTTGCATTCGTCTGATTCTAAATGGAGCCTCCAGGGGAGCCAGTATTTATGATGGTCTAGGCCTTTATCCAAGAGGGCTTGAGATAGTTCCTCCACCCGTCTCAACTCCTCGACCGAATCGATAAAGTCTCGAAACGTATACGTGTGTTTACTCTTCCAGAACCTAGGTATCGTCAATTTAGCTGCATTCAGTAGCTTGATAGTGAGTGAGTGTTTGTATTTGGATATGGAGTGTCCATTATGATGCAAGAGGTAAGATTGGGGCGAGAATGGTACTGGTAAGTCTGAGATGGTGTCAACTACGCAAGCTACTGTGTTCCAGAATTTTTTAATGGGGGTGCACTCCCACCAAATGTGCAAGAAGGTGCCCTTGTGGGTACTACGCCTCCAACAATTGTCAGGGATGTTTGGGAATATCTGGTGGAGAGTTGTAATGACTCTATACCACCTGGTGAGCAATTTATAAGCATTCTCCTGCACTTTGGTGGAAGGGGAGCATTTGTGTGCAAGTATCATTAATTTTTCCCATTCGGGATCAGGGAAAGTGGTGTTGCAGTCATTTTCCCAACTCCTGATGAAGTGAGGTTTGTGTTTAGCTGTTAGATCTAGTAGTAGTGAGTGTATGGATGAGATCAGTCTGGTCGGAGTGGGCTCGGCGACACATAAAATCTCAAAGGGGGTTATATGCGGTCTATTAACTGGATGAGTAGGAGGGGGGAAAGATTGAAAAGTGTTTCAGTTGGGTATAGGTCTAGGAAGGGCCCATAGGCTGTCCAGGAATATGTAGATCTGCGTACATTGTTAGGGTCCCGTCGTCTGCCATAAAGTGTCCTAATCTTGGGAAGGGAGAGGGCTGCTGGAGAAATCGGTTGAAGGGTCTTCCGTTCATACCTGGGGGGAAATCTGTATTGTGTGAGAGGGAGAGGAGTGGGGAAGGGGTGTTGAGCAGTCCTTGTTTAGTAGAAATCCATCTCCCCAATGAGACAGTGGAGGGGACTATGGGGTGTTTGTTATCCAACGTTACAATTTGCTTAGATGCGACCCATCCCGCTACTGGAATTGGAACTTCCATGGAGTTATGTTCGATTGAGACCCAGAGTTTGTGTGCTGGATGAGACCATTCAACTATTCTGGCTAAAATTGAAGCCTGGTAATATGTTTCAGCGTCTGGGACCCCCAGTCCCCCCTTGTCTTTGGGTTTTATCAGAAAATCATATTTTATACGTGGGGGCCTAGAGTTCCAAAGGAACCTAGTAACCATCGATCTGAGTTCCTTGAAAAAATATTTGGGGATTGCTATGGGGAGAGTCTGTATCAGGTATAGGAGCCTGGGTAGGATGTTCATCTTTAATGTTGCAGCCCGCCCGAACCAGGAAATGTTTTTTGCAGACCATTTATGTAGATCCTCTTTTATTTTAAATAACATTGCCTGATAGTTGGTATGGAACAAGGAGTCTACTTGTGGTGTAAGGAAAATCCATAGATATTTAAGTTTAGTGGCCGCCCATTTGAATGGGAATGATTGATGTAACATAGTAACATAGTAATTTAGGTTGAAAAAAGACACAAGTCCATCAAGTTCAACCCTTCTACCTATCATTACAGCTTTTGATCCAAAAGAAGGCAAAAAACCCCTAAGGAAGCTATTTCAAATTTTGCCTCCTGGGGGAAAAAATTCCTTCTTGACTCCAAGAGGCAATCAGATTTCTCCTTGGATCAATAAGCTCTTTTATTAATGCTTATTCTATTATTAATAGCCCTGTATGTTCTGCTTTCCTAAAAAAACATCCAAACCATTTTTAAATGCATCTATTGTGGTTGCTAGCACTACCTCTCTTGGCAGGGAGTTCCATAACTTTATTGTCCTAACCGTAAAGAAACCCTTCCTTTGCTGTCTATGAAATCTTTGCTCTTCCAGTCTGAGGGGGTGACCTCTTGTTCTTTGTACCTTTCTGTTAATGAACAGGTCACTGGAGAGCTCTTTATATTGGCCCTGCAAATATTTATATAATGTTATCATATCCCCTCTGAGACGCCTTTTTTCTAACGTATATAAATTCAATTTTTTAAGTCTCTCTTTTCATAACTAAGATCCTCCAAACCCCTTATTAATTTTGTAGCTCTCCTTTGCACTTTTTCTAGTTCCTTAATATCCTTTTTAAGGACTGGTGCCCAGAACTGTACTGCATATTCAAGGTGAGGTCTTACCATTGATTTGTAAAGAGGCAAGATGATATCCTCCTCCCGTGAATCTATACCTCGTTTTATACATGCCAATATCTTATTGGCCCTTGCAGCTGCTGACTGGCATTGGGCACTGTTGCCAAGTTTGTTGTCTATAATTATTCCTAAATCCTTTTCATTAGTAGTTTTTCCCAGGGAAAAACCATTTAACGTATATGTTGCTTTGTTATTATTTTTCCCATAATGCATAACTTTACATTTGTCTATATTGAACCTCATTTGCCACTTTACTGCCCAGTCCCCCAATCTGTCCAAATCTTCCTGTAAAGAAAAAACATCAAGATTAGTCTTTATTGCCTTACCTAATTTAGTGTCGTCCGCAAACACGGAGACATGGCTCTCAGCACAATGTGGCAGATCATTAATAAACAAATTAAAAAGAAGAGGGCCCAAAACAGACCCCTGAGGTACTCCGCTTAATACCCTTGTCCAATTTGAGGATTTTCCATTTACAACAACCCTTTGTGTTCTATCTTTTAGCCAATTTTCAATCCACATACACACATTTGCCCCCAAACCTATTTCTCTCAATTTGTAGAGTAACCTTTTGTGTGGAACTGTATCAAATGCTTTCGCAAAATCCAAATAGATCACATCAACTGCCACACCTAGATCTATATTTTTACTGACTTCTTCATAGAATGTTATTAAGTTTGTTTGACAAGACCTGTCTTTCACAAAACCATGTTGACTTTTACTAATTATATTCTGGTTCAAGATGTATTCTTGAGTGTATACCTTTAGCAATCCTTCAAATAGTTTCCCCACTACAGATGTCAAGCTCACTGGCCTATAATTACCTGGCAGAGATTTTGATCCCTTTTTAAATATTGGAATGACATCCGCCTTTCGCCAGTCTGTTGGCACTGTACCTGAACTGAATGAATCCCTAAAGATCATGAATAGTGGTCTGGACAGAATTATGCTTAACTCTCTAAGTACCCTTGGGTGTATACCATCTGGTCCTGGGGCCTTGTCTATATTAACAGAGTTTAATTGCTTAAGCACTTTTTCTTGTGTCAGCCAATCCCATGTTTGCGGCGAATGTCCCATAACTTCCTGTAGCAGGGGCTCGTCCATCTGCTCTTCCTTAGTATAAACAGAAGAAAAAAAAGTATTTAAAATGTCTGCTTTCTCTCTGTCCTCACTTACCAAATTTCCCATTTGGGATAACAAGGGCCCAACATTTTCCCTCTTTAGCTTTTTTCCATTTATATATTTATAAAACATTTTGGGGTTAGTTTTACTCTCCTTGGCAACCCTTTTCTCATTTTCCAATTTAGCCATTTTAATTGCCTTTTTGCAGGCTTTGTTGGCCTCTTTGTACTCTATAAATGATAATGCTGATCCCGTGTTTTTATAATGTTTGAATGCCATTTTCTTGTTTTGTACTTCCTGTTTCACGTTACCTGTAAGCCACATTGGTTTCGATTTTTGTCTTTTGCATTTGTTTCCCAAAGGTATATATTGGGATGTGTACTTTTGTAATGTGTGCTTAAAGGCATTCCACTTGTCTTCTGTGTTTAGTCCAGAAAACAATCGTTCCCAGTCTAAATGTTCAATCGATGCCCTTAGTCCATCAAAGTTAGCCCTTCTAAAATTAAGTGTTTTGGTGGCGTATTTACCAATTTGCTTTTTTGCATTAATCTCAAATGAGACCATATTATGGTCACTATTCCCCAAGTGTTCTCTTATTTGGATGTTTGAGATAAGCTCCTCATTGTTTGTTATTACCAAATCCAGACAGGCATCCATTCTAGTTGGGGTGTCTACTAATTGTGCCATAAATTTGTTATTAAGCAGGTCCAGAAACTTGCTGCCCCTAGCTGAACTAGTTGTGCCACACTTCCACTCTATATCTGGGTAATTCAAATCTCCCATGATTAGAACTTCATTCATATTTGCAGCCTTTTCAATTTGTAATAAAAGCTGATCTTCTCCATCAATGCTAATATTTGGTGGCTTGTAGCATACACCTACAAGTAATGTGCGATTCTTTTTAGCGTCTAAGCTAATCTCCACCCACAGTGTCTCCACATCAGTTCCAGTTACATCATGTACACCTTCTTTAATACTGGGATTTAATTTAGGATTTACATACAGACAAATCCCTCCCCCTTTTCTATTTACTCTGTCCTTTCTAAAAAGTGAGTATCCTTGTAAATTAACTGACCAGTCGTGGGTCTCATCCCACCACGTTTCTGTGATTCCGATTAAATCATACTGTTCAGCACTTACCAGTATCTCCAGCTCACCCATTTTGTTTGTCAAGCTTCTTGCATTTGCTAAAAGACATTTGAGATTACTACCCATTTTCTGTTTAGTTGACAAACACTTAATGTGTGCAGGATTAATTATATGGACCTCCCTTTGGTCTATGTTAACCCCACCACTGCTTTCCTCCTCTCCCATAGCTAGACCCACCTTCCAATCTACCCTAGCTACCATTGCTTCTTTTTGATCTTGACCCTCCCCCCCAGAGCTTAGTTTAAAAGCTCATCTAATCCTATAGCCATCCTCGCCCCTAATACTGCAGCCCCCCCATCATTGAGGTGCAGCCCATCCCGTCCAAAGAGTCTGTAGCCGACTGCAAAGTCTGCCCAGTGCTCCAAGAACCCAAATCCCTCTTGCTTGCACCACCTTTGCAACCACGCATTAATCTCCCTAAGCTCCCGCTGTCTCCCTGACGTAGCGCGTGTTACTGGTAATATTTCCGAGAATATTACCTTGGAGGTCCTTTCCTTTAGCTTCTTTCCTAGTTCCCTAAAATCATTTTTAAGGACCCCCCACCTACCATTTACTTTGTCATTAGTACCAATGTGTACTATGACCGCTGGATCATGCCCAGCCCCTCCCAATAATCTTCCTACCCGTTCCGCAACATGCCGAACCCGAGCACCCGGGAGACAACATACAGTTCGGCATTCGGGGTCCTGGCGACAGATTACCCTATCTACCTTCCTAATAATAGAATCCCCTACCACCACAACCTGTCTAGCCTTCCTAGTGTCCTGGCTCCCAACTGCGCTGGAGAGGCTACTCACCTGGCTGCTAGGAGAGTCCGCCTGCCCCAGAAATGCCTCTTCTGAGCTAATCCCCCCAGCATCCTCACACAAGCTGGCAAACATGTTGGGGTGAACCAGCTCAGAACAAGCCTCCCTAGCTCTCCGACCCCTACTGCCCCTTACACAACTAACCCAGCTCTCTGCCCTAGAAACCTCTTCCCCTCCATCATCACCCTCCTCTACACTGGCCCCAGCCAATGCCTGCTCCGTGAGCAGTAAACTCCGCTCCATGTTGCTTATGTCCCTAAGTGTTGCCAGTTGCCTCTTTAGATCTAATATTATATTTTCCAAAGCAGCAACCTGCTCACATCTGCAGCAGCGGTATGGACCCTGGGGAACTTGCTCCAAGACCGCATACATGCTGCAAGACATGCACTTAGTGGCATTGTCCAACATGCTCTCTAGTGTAAACCACAAAATTAAAAATAGAATAAAAAAAATTACACTTTACCCTGCTTCTTTCCTTTTACCTCCTTCTTTGCTTCTAAGTCCCACACTTAAGAAGCTTTTTTCACTTTAGAAGCTGCTCACTTGTATTCGCCTGGCTCACTATTCGCCTGCTCCTTCCAGTTAAATGGCCTTCAAAGTAAAGAGACTCCCAGAGAAGGTTAATTAACTGATTGCAAACAGCCTTGCAAACCTTTTCCCTCCAAACAGTTTTTTTTTTCAACCAATCTTTATCAAAAATGCACACAAAATAAACAGTGCTCCCCTTGCAGTAAAAATCAAAAATATACTTTCCTTCTTTGCTTCTAACTCCCACACTTAAGAAGCTTTTTTCACTTTAGAAGCTGCTCCCTTGTATTCGCCTGGCTCACTATTCGCCTGCTCCTTCCAGTTAAATGGCCTTGTAGAATAAGTAGATTTTGTTGGGGAACTGAGATATTTAGAGCTTCTGATTTGGATGTGTTTAGTTTAAAGAAGGATAGTAGACTGTATCATTGAAACTCAGCTAATATGTTTGGTAGGGATATTAGGGGTTGTGTTATTGTTAGGAGTATGTCGTCCGCAAACGTGGCTATCTTATGGTGATGGGGCCCTACGACGAGCCCGTGTATAGAGGTATTGGATCTTATAGTGTTCAGAAACGGCTCAAGGACTAGTACAGGGGGGAGAGAGGGCACCCCTGGCGTGTTCCGTTCGACAGCGTGAGCTGGTCAGATAGGGACCATTAACCCTTACTCGGGCCGTTGGAGCATGGTAAAGGGATGCAAACCTATTGGATGCAATCCAATTAAGCATAGCATTGCCTAGTCTGATATGTCTGAGTACTGCTCTCAGGAAGTCCCAGCTCACCCTGTCGAAGGCCTTCTCTGCGTCAGTGGACAGTAGGACCATTGGGATATTGTGGGAGGTGGCATGGTGAATGAGTCCAATTAATTTAACCATATTATCCCTGGCCTCTCTGTTGGGTATGAATCCGACTTGAGTTTGGGTAATATGTGGTTAAGCCTGGAGCTAAGCACTTTAGCGAATAGTTTGACGTCTACGTTTAGTAGGGATATCGGCCTGTAGTTACTACATAGCCCTGGGTCTCGCCGTTTGTGTATAAGGGTAATTTGTGCCTCTTGTGCCCATAGCTAGGGTGTTACATACTTTAGTAAGGGGTTTAAGGAGAATGTCTTTAGATGTTTTTTAATAGAGAGTGGTTAGACTATCTGGCCCAGTTGGGGAGTTTCTGAGAATTTCAGAAAGTTCCTCTGTTGTGATAGGTACATCTAGCGATCTCGAGAGATCTTCCGAAATCGCTAGGTGCATGTGTTTGTCTAAGTAGGAAGTGATGGCCTGATGTTCAGAAGGGGAAATAGGGACACCACATGGGCCCTTGATGTTGTATAAGTCCTTATAATAGTCTCTAAAAACTTTCGCTAAATCTGGTGTGGAATGTTTGAGCACGTTTTTGGTGTCTTTGATGTTAGGTATAAATGTGGAGGTGTATTTTTGCCTTAGAGCTTTGGCCAGGGGTCTGCCAGGCTTATCCCTATATAGGAGAGAAAACGTTTTAAGTTTTCTAAGGGTCAATTGCGTCTTAAGGTTACATAGAGAATTCAATTCCGCTCATAGTTTGGTCAGCTCTAGGAAGGTGGTTGGGGAAAGAGAGGTTTTGTGTTGTATTTCCAGCGTATGTATCCTGTCTAGGAGGGAAATACATGTTTGTGAATGTAACTTCTTGAGGTGTGCTCCTATCTTAATAAAGTGCCCTCAAATTACTGCTTTATGGGCTTCCCATACCATTGGGGGAGAAATGTCAGGAGTTGTATTGTCCTCAAAATAATTCGTCAGGGTCTTTTTGAGTTCCTCAATGTGGGATTGAGACTGTAACAGTCTCGCTGATTCTCCAAAGGTGGGCTTTTACATACAGTGATGGGTGAGTGATAGTAATGGAGGCTGGGGCATGGTCACTCCATGTGATGTTGTGGATATTTGAGTCGTTTAGAAGGCCAAGGTGTCCATGTGAAATGAAGAGAATATCCAGTCTTGTGTATGTTTTGTGGGGGTGTGAATAGAATGTGTAATCCCTATTGGAAGGGTGTTGGACTCTCCACCCGTCTGTTAGTTGTGAGTGATGAATTGCTTTTTTTACCTGCTTCAGTTTGTGGTTATTAAGTGAGGATGTTCCGGTCGAGGAGTCGAGCTTGGGGTCCATGACAAGGTTGAGATCTCCGCCTAAAATCACCATTCCTTCAGCAAAATTATCTAGGTCACTGAGAATAGAGCGAATAAAAAGATGTTGGTTGTTGTTGGGGACATAGGTAGTCGCTAAGGTTACCAAGTCTACTCCCAACTTCCCTTTAACGAAGAGAGCCAGGCCATCATTGTCAGTCCAGACACCTAGCACAGAAAAAGGCAGGTGTTTGGACAGAAAGATGGCTACACCTTTTGATTTTTTAAACGGGGAGTGGGAATAGAAAACCTTGGAGTAAAAATAATACTGGAATTTAGGTATTTTATTACGGTGGAAATGGGTTTCTTGGACAAACCCTACGTCTGCCTTTTTACTTCTAAGCTCCCTAAAAAGGTGGGCTCTTTTGGAGGGGGAGTTTAAACCCTTAGCGTTGATCGTGAGAAAGGTAAGGTGGGGAGTACGGCCTTTATGGTGGCTTGACATCATGGATGGTGGTTGAGGTGGGTTTGGTGGGTTTGGGTGCCGGAGTGTAAGCTCTATATTTGCTGCATTGGGTTTGAATGTGTCCTGGGTTAAGGGGGATGAGGGGGGTAATACAGAGGGGAACAGGGGAGGGAAAGTGAATACACCATCGTCTCAGAGGAGACATTGACAGTGTAAGTGGAGTTGCCCTCCTAGAAGTGGGCAGAGCTAGCATGTCTAAGGGGTAGATAGCCACTTGGTGTAAAGCCAAGTGGATTGACCCCTTATATACAAGGACATAAGGCTCTATAGGGAGGGTCAATGACCATCAGGAAGGGGAAGACCAGCTATGGTGCATCTCCCTTTTGCGGTAAAGTTTATAACGAAATGGGTAGTTGTGGACCACTTTTATGAACGTGTGGACCTAGATTACAATGGAAAAACAGTGAACATGGTGAAAGAATAACAATGTAACAATAGTGCAGATTGTAAAGAGACTGGCAGCTACAAGGTTAGGAATAATACCCGAGCATCTGGGTTTGTCGGCAGATCTGAGTCTCTCCGAGCAACAGGAGTGAGCTGGGACATATTTCCATGTGGGTGAGTCTCTCTAGAGCAACAGGCGATATACGGACGTTTGTGCTGTGAATCGAGTGAACTTCGGCTTGAGTTGTCATCTGTGCCTACCCGAACATCATCTCCTCACCATCTGCCTACAATGTTTTTCTCAATGGCTGCCGGTCATCTGCCATCAATAAAACGTGCCTATTCAGTCAGGGCTTGTTCAGGTTGGGCCAGCGTTTCATTACCTCATGTACCTCCCATCGCTACAGAGACCGAGGAGTCAGAGTCTGAGTTTTCCCGCTCATCAGCCGCCATTATGTCAGGGAGCTGCGCGGGCGATTTCGGCGAGATGAGGTAGGTCGACAAAGTGTTTCCAGGAGGATTTTTGGGTTTCCTGGCTGACCCTGCTGGTGGAGGTTGTTTGTTCCCGTTTTTTCCCATCCTTTGTAAATTGTATTGGGGTCCACAACTAAAAGGTAAGAGGTTTTCACTGCGGGAGCTCGAGCTGGATGCGTCTACTCCATTCGGCTTGCAGGCCACGCCCGGAATTAATAAATTTAATACATATATTGATTTACAGAAGTTTATACGCACTTTATGTTTAAAGAAATTTTTTATAAAAAATCCTATCACCAAAAATATATATAACCATGAGGACTCCTATATACATACTAATCTAAAAGAGAGATCCACTTTCTACCTCTAGTATTAGAGTTAAATTAAAAAGATTTTTAGATAAAGGTTTCTTGTCTAAGATTTTACTCTCAAAAATTCCAGTTTTCTATAAATTGCCGAAAATTCATAAACACTCCACTAATCCACCAGGGAGGCCTATTGTGGCAGGAGTTGATTCTTTACTATCCCGTCTCTCTAAATATATAGATACCCTTCTGCAACCTTTGGTTATACAAACTAAACCTTATTTAAAACACTCTATGAATCTGATTCGTGAACTAGAAGGTTTTAAATGGCAGGAAGATTTTTTATTAGTCACATGTGATGTGAGCTCATTATACACTATAATTCAACATAATGAGGGCTGTGAAGCCATTGCATATTTTCTTCGGAGAGCAGCAACCATGCCAGAGTCACATATTAACTATATTTTGGAAGGTATCCTCCTCATACTGGAGAACAATTTCTTTTGGTATGAGGACCAATTTTACCTACAATTAACCGGTACAGCTATGGGTGCCAGGTTTGCCCCCAGCTATGCAAACCTATTCATGGCATTCTGGGAAGAGTCCTTTGTTTATGGTGAGCGGTATGCAGGGCTGCAAACCTGGTGCTCTACAAGAGACATATTGATGATATGTTTTTTATTTGGAAGGGTGACATCGTTGGAATCTTTTCTGCTATTTTTAAACTCAAATGAGTGGGGCATTAAGTTGGTGGCAGATTACAGTAAACATGTTAATAAAGTATGTACATTTTTTGGACTTAGAAGTTTTTCATGACACCAATGTTGTAAAAACTCGAACTTTTTTTTAAAAGCGTAGACACAAACAGTTTTATTGAGTTAGATAGTTGTCACTTCTTACCTTGGCTCCTAAATGTCCCGAAGAGCCAATTATATAGACTCAGGAGAAATTGTAGTGACCTTTCTGATTTTCACTCACAAGCTAATAATCTTAAAGAAAAATTTGCCGATAAGAAACATAATGTTACCCCTATAGAGCAAGCTATTCACAATGTCAGTCTACTAGATATACAGGAACTCCTGAAAACTAAAATAGATATTATTAAATCTAAGTCACAAGAGATTCCTTTTATAATGAATTTTAGCGGTAATAGCAAACAATTCCGTAAGATAATTAATAAATACTGGCCAGTTTTACTACAAGACTCTACATTACAACCCCTACTGGGCCCATGCCCCAGAATTATTTATAGGGGTGTCCCCTCATTAAAAAGTCATCTAAGTCATAGTTTTTTTTTAAAGACAACTAAAACTAAACAATTAGGACACAATAAGAGTTACTTTGGAGATCTGGTGGGTTTTCACAAATGCAAAATGTGTCAAGCCTGTAAAGAAACACAAAGTTCAAAAGAAAACTACCTGTGTTTTTAAAAATCCTCATACTGATAAAAGTTATACAATTAAGGAGGTGATAACCTGGGAATCTAAGGGTGTCATATATGTGTTGTGGTGCCCATGTAGACTTTATTATATAGGGAGAACTTCTAGACCTCTAAAAATCTGCATGGGAGAACACATTAGAAATATAAAAAATGGTTATGAAAAACAGTGTCTCCCAACATTTGTCTACGGTACATCAAAAAGATCCTTCCAAACTTAAATTTATTGCCATAGATCAACCTAAAACACAATGGCGAGGGGGTGACAAAATTAAGACTTTGGGACAAGCAGAAATGAGGTGGATTTTTGAACTAGACACCTTAGCCCCCAGGGGTCTGAATATGGATTTTGAGTTGTCATTTTCTCTAGAAATTAATTTGATATGGATTATGTATATATGCTCTTGATGTTAGCACTTTGCTGGTGTATGTGTATTTTATACATATGTTTTTGTGTGATTGGATTTTAGTTAGTCCATACCAAAATGCCTTAAGATATGTGCAATGTTTTGGGTTGTGTATCACCATTAATACATAAAGCAAAGTAATTTATTAAATGCCACTATATTATATATACATGGATCTGTAATTTGGTTGTTATGTAAGATAACCATCTTCCCTTTTCTTTTTGCAGCTTTGGTTATGTGTATGTGTATATGTATGTGTATGCATATGTATATGTATGTATATTTATGTATATATACTCTTTGTCTACATTTTTTATGCTTTCTGTTTTTTTTTATTGTATGTATACTCGTTTTATATAATGATGCTCCTTAGAATTAATTTGAGGGTGAAGGTCATACACATTTCGAGTGAGACTTTTGTGTACATATATTTTTTTAACAAGTTATGCCATTTTATGCCATTAGTTAGTGTTATGCCAACGCGTTAGTGGAAATATTTAAATACTTGGATGCCTCGTATAGACGTCACTGCCTGAAGAAGCCCCAATTGGGTGAAACGCGTCGCAGCTATTGTGACGTCATACGAGGTCCGTACCTGGAAGTCGGCTTCTGCACTGCATGCTTCTCGTCGTTGAAGAGTTTCTTAATCTGGGACATTCCCGGTTTTACAACGAAGAGACTGGTGATATCCCTAAGCTGTTTTTATCCTGTTTTTATGTAAGATTTAGCATTCTGGAGAGATATTAAAATGTGTTTGTTAAATGTTACTATAACTGGCGATTTTTTGTACTTTTCGGTCCCCCTGTTCTATACCATCAATGGAACTCCTGGATGAATATCTGGTACAACATCTAAATAACCAGCTCACCTGTGTGTGTTCCACTCCATTGTGGGTAATAGGACTTGTAGTCCTCTGTGCGTTACAACTGAGAGCCAAGTATAGGCTCATAAATGTGCGAGTAAGGTTCTGTTGGGGGATTTTTATTCATCCAGCCCCCTTTTCATACTGTACTACACATTAAATGTTTCTTTTCTTTTTTATATACATATATATATCGACTGAGTACACATTTTTTCTGAGATAAGTATTTTTCTCCTTTTTTATATCACCTTTAGCGCAACACTTTTTTATTTGTTATTCTACAAAATATAGCCTGATTTGATCCAAAATAATTTCAGATTGGCCTTATTAGCTGAATAGAGAGGATCCCCCAAATACTGCTATACAATATGCCGCATTTCTGATCCTATTCAGCTATTGTGACCGTTCAGAAACCCAACCACTGGAGGCATTCAAATCAAACATTTTTCACAATAATAGATTTACAAATTCGGCTTGGGTCCCCAGGGCTAGTAAAAATACCAAAAACAATTCCCAGCCCCCAAATGGCTCCCAGCCCCAATTACATAGATTGACGGCCAGGGCTACTTTTCCTGGCCCCCATACAATACAATATTTCCCCCGAGACCCCAAAATAAAATAAAAATGATGGCCCCACTGGAGTCAGGGCCTGCTGATGGCCCAAGACCCCATTTATAAATACAATTATTCCTGATGGCCTCTGGACACTAATTAAAATAAACCAATGACCCCCATATACTGGGGGCTGCCCACTGGCTTTCAGAACCTAAACACATAGTAACATAGTAATTTACGTTGAAAAAAGTCATAGCTCCATCAAGTTTAACCTTTAAACCTATCATTCCTGCTTTTGATCCAAAAGGAAGCTATTCTCCTTGGATTAAGAAGCTCTATTATTAATTCTTATTAAATTATTAATAGCCCTGTATGTCCTGCTTTTCTAAAAAAACAAACCAAAAAAAAACATCCAGACCATTTTTAAATGCATCAATTGTAGTTGATAGCACCACCTCTCTTGACAGTGACTTCCATAACTTTATTGTCCTTTCGTTAAAGAATCCCTTCCTTTGCTATCTATGAAATATTTGCTCTTCCAGTCTTACTGGGTGACCTTTTGTTCTTTGTACATTTCTGTTAATGAACAGGTCACTGGAGAGCTCTATTTATTGGCCCTGCCCATATCTATGTAATGTTATAATTTTCCTTCTGAGATGCCTTTTTTCTAATGTACATAAATACAACTTTTTAAGTCTGTCTATATTAATAAGATCCTCATATTAATTATGTAGCCCTCCTTTGCATATTTTCCAGTTCTATAATATCATTTTTAAGGACTTTTGCCCAGAATTTTGCATATACTAGGTGAGGTCTTACCATTGACTCGTAAAGAGGAAGATGATATCCTCCTCCCGTGAATCAATATCTCATTTTATACATGCCAATTGTCAGAGGTATTGAACAGTAATCTCGAGACTGGTACATATGAATAATGCAGAAGCCAAGGATAACAAGATGGATGCCAGCAACCTCCATTTTGTGTCAGTTTTTGGACATCCTTCTATGTGTTCAAATCTTATTCTGTGTCCCTGCGGATACAAGAAAGTCATCCACATTCCTATCTCAGGAACAGATAAGGCGGGCATTGTTAGGGGAAGGTTTATGACGATAGCCACCTTTCATTGTATTTATGCAGACACAGCTGTATATATATATATATATATATATATATATATATATATATATATATATATATATATATATATAGATAGATATATATAAACAAAAAGAGAAACGGAGGCTAAAATTCAGCTTACTAGCCCACCCAAACTAATAGAGACTCAGACACACACTGTGAAACTATTTGGATCTTAAATTTGAAGAATCTAATAAGGGTTATTATAAACACACCTAGTTGATTCAAATCGCTTATTAAAATATATAATTATAGCACACCTTCATTCATAAATATGTAAAGAATATTGTTTTTATTGTTTTATTAGTGTGGTATAAATGTTATGAGTTTTAATCTAATGTGGAATGATAAGAATACGAATATTGAAAAGAATATTTACTTTAATTTGAAATTGTATTAACACTTCTATACATTTCAACATATATATTTTCTCACATTATACTCACAATCCAGGTAAAGCTATAAATCATGACATCATGTCATTTAAATTGAACACTTTTAATTGGCTATAAGTTACAGAGAACAGGGTGGGAATCTGAGATATGGTTTGGTTGATAAATTGATACTGGAGGTGTAGAGGGGAGACCTGAGGAGACCTAGAGAGAACTGATTTTGGGGAGAGCTGCCACACACTAGTGGGTTGAGAGATGGGGATGTTTTAGAAAAGGGCTGAGTCTCTCTCCTGCTCGGGAGAACTCAGGAATATGAGGCTTTTAATAGCACATGTTCATTATAACAATAGACATCTCCATACTCATAGTATTGAGCTAAGTCCCAGGAGTAACTCCCATCACACTATTCTTCAATGGAAGGAGTCTCAACTGCAAATCAACCTCTGCTGGTAATGTATAAATATGGTACTTTGTGTTTCTAGCATAATCTCAATTTTTATGGATGTAATTAGCATATATATTTGGGTAAATTAAACTTAAATACCACAATTTCTGGGATCTATATGTTTTAGCCTGGTGTTTATCTGTCATCCTTTCTGCGGTCGGAAGCCAGAGGAATATCTTATGGATATTACCAAGAAGCAGAAGAAGAATCTCCAGAGATTATCCAAGATTCTTATTATTAAAGTCTACACTAGAAAGCATACATTGTCATTTACCGGGCAGATTAATAAATAGCCACCTTAAGTTAAATGATTTAGTAATATTACCTTACCTAAGCAGAGTATTTGCTGGTAATTTGTAGGTAATTATGGTGTACTATCAGTAATTATTTTAATGTAGATGTTGTTGTATCTAAATAAAATGCATGGTCATCTAGTGGCCAGAAACGTTATTCCATAGTAAATTATACTACATGAATGTTGTTCCAGCTGGGCATCGCAAATAAATTAATGGAAAAAGCTAACCCTAGATCTACTAAACCTAGATCTAGGGTTAGGGTCATAATTAGGGTTACAGGGGGGTTCGGATTATTACAAGGGTTAGATTAAGGGGTGGGGGTAGATTTAGGGTTAGGGTAAATTTAGAGTTGGGGTAAATTTAGGGTTGGGGTAAAAAAGTCCCTGTAGAAGAAAATGGTTAGAAAGCAAAAAAACACTAATATTGTTTATTGCCATATTACTTGAAATAAAACATAGACAAACAAGGAAACATTGGTATTAATAAACTCAGGACAATTATTAGAAATATACCATTTGTAATTGTGTAAAAAAAAAAAATTAGGTCAAAGTTAGAAGAAATGTTTTTTATGTCATATTTTCATCATATTTTATATTTTTTTTAATAGTAAATTATATCATATGATGAAAATAATAGTATCAAATGAAAGCCCTATCTGTCCTTTAAAAAATGATATATAATCTGTGTGGGTGGACTGAACACAAAGAAAGAAATTTACAGTTCAGTAAACGTATGACAAAAATAATGGAATTCTGGTCTTCAAGGCACATCAAATGCAACATAGCACTCGGTCACTAAGGGGTTAAACATCCCTCTAGTAACATCCGCTATTATTGGGTTGGCAATCTCAGTTTTTACGGAGTAAGGGGACCAAAAGAAAAAAAGGGGTTACGACCGGCACAATCCGACATCTCCAAATGGCACCAGCTGCTTGAAGAGAGGGGTTGTATTTCCAGGCTAGAAAATGGGAAAACAAACATATCTCCTGCAGTCCGTGGAGATCCGGGAATCACAGTCCGCCAGCTCCGAGACACAACTTGGGAGATCATTAATAAACAAATTAAAAAGTAAAAGGCCTATTTCTATCAATTTGTAGAGTAACCTTTTGTGTGGAACTGTATCAAATGCTTTAGCAAAGTCTAAAAAGATCACATCAACTACCACACCTAGATCTATATTTTTACTGACTTCTTCATAGAATGTAAAATTTGTTTGACAAGACCTGTCTTTCACAAAACCATGTTGACGTTTGCTAATTATATCCTGATTCAAGATGAATTCTTGAGTGTATAGCTTTAGCAATAATTCAAATAATTTCCCCACTACAGATGTCAAGTTCACTTGCCTATAATTACCCAGTTGAGATTTTGATCTCTTTTGAAATATTAGAATGACATCCGTCTTTTCGCCAGTCTGTCTGCACTAAACCTGACCTGAAAGAATCCCTAGAGATGAAAAATAATGGTCTGACCAAAATACATACATTAAAATATATTACCCGTCAGGTTTGTGCCTTCCCGATGGCTCGAGACCCCTTAAAAAAAAAATATATGGATCGTGTTCTGGCTGAGCTGCACGAATTTCTTTTGATTTCAATGGCCAAATAGGCTACAAAATACCCACTCCTCCTAACATGGGAAGGAGTGACGAAGTCAAAGAAAAACGGCCTTTCAAGTCGAACATTAACAACAGATATAGGCTCTTACCTTACCAGGCCACATAGACCATTGGTGACACCGTCTGATTCTTGTCACGCTTCTTGTCGATTCTTGTCAACAAGAGAGAGGGCGGATTCTAAGTCTCAGATGTACCAACTAAGACAAACAAAGCATAGCTTACAACAGCAAGTACTGCTCCTAGACTCTAAATCGAGACAGGCAAATATCAGAGAGGGACTCCAGAGACGGTAGGGCCACGGCTCTCGGTGCCTTCTCGGGAGGCCTTTTAAAACAACTGCAGCCTTATCTCGACAACAGAAAACATATAATAGGAGGCTGTTACAGAGTCCGGAAAGCCAGAGCGGCCCCACAATGTGCACCCCGTGATGATATACTGAAGTTATTTAATATCACTGAAAAGCTGTCGACTCTACAAGCCTCAAGAAATATGAAACATATACGGTATGCTGGGAGTAAAATACTGCTTTTTGATGATTTACAACCACAAGTGCTATTCTGGAGAAGATCCATGGTGGGCTTGAATACCCACTTCAGGAGCCACAATGTCAAGTGTCGCTAGAATTCGCCCACATCCCTGATAGTCATCAGGGAAAACCAGCAACTTTCCACAAAAGATCTGTCCGATGCTGCCAGATTTCTAGAGAACCTTAGAATCCCTTCCATGGAGACATGAGCGGAGGATAATGGTAACCTGGTGGCAGATATGCATAGAGACTAATTCTGAACTTAGAGTCTTTTGCTTAAAGTACTGTCTGGACACATCTACATTGCCCTGCTCCCTGACCCCGGGTGGATATTGCATTTTATGGGGGCCAGGGCAAGCAGCCCTGGTTCCCGTGTATGTAATAATGGCATGGTCAGGACTAATTGCCCTGGTTGTTTTTAATTTCAGGAGGAATTTGTTTATGTCCATAATAGCCGAATTCCCCCGAAATTAGTCTCTATCATCCCAGGTGACTGATAGGTGCAATTTTCAGTCTGATGTTTTTCAGTCTGTATTTGGTTTCTAAAGCGTGTATTCAGTCATGATAGCCTGATTAGGGGTCATGTTGGGGCATAGTGTGTAGCTCGAAATTCAGCTTCTGATATGACCTGTATGTATTCCGAATCTTTCCAAACTTCGGGCCAATTGCTTCGGGCCCAAAGTTTTGGCATATATCTTGTAGACCGTTAAGTATTTTTTAATACTTGATTTATACCATGTATGCCTAAATTATCAATAGTGCACTCAGTCTGTGGGGTGGTGTTTCATCTTGGATTTTATGTATATATTATTAAATGTTCTTTTTTAGAGTTTTCTTGCTCTTTGATTTTCTTTTTTAAAATGCTGCCAAGGCCTTTATTCTTTTCCTGTTCATTGGAAGCCACCTACATATCTCTAGTGGAATAAAAAAATAGAGTTAATTTAAACTATGGAAGATCTGATTTTCTCTGCTGGTGATACTGCGTGTGTGTGTGTGTGTATGTGTGTGTTTGTGTGTGTGTGTGTGTGTAAGTGTGACTCTGTGTTCAAGTGTGACTGTGTTTTTCTTGTGTTTTTCACATGAGTGAAAAAAATGTAAAACTAATTCTAGGTCTATTAACCCTAGATCTAGTGGGTTAGGTCTACAGTTGCACTTTGGGTTGCAGATGAGTTAGGGTTAGTGCAAGGATTAGATTTAGGTTTGATTTTAGGGTTAGAGTTTAAATCAATCGATGACTGTAGGAGAAAATGGTTAGTAAACAAAAAATATTACTTTTGGTTATTGCCATATAACTTGCAAAAAAACTCGGGACAAAATGTTTAAACTATTTAGATGGGGTCTTTGATACAATTTGTAATTGTGTAAAAGATTTTTCAGGTTGCTTTTTACATTTTTTCATCATATTTTATGTTTTTTATAGTAAATTATGATATGATGACCATAAGGGTATTTTTAAAAAAGCCCTTTTTATGGCAATAAAAACAGTATATATTATGTGTTTACATAAAAATGTGAAAGAGGAAAATTACAGCTAAAAATAAATGAAATGTTAAAACAGCCATTGTCACAAATGGTACAAAAATTTCACAACAGTCCTGCCACTAAGGGGTTTATAAATGAATCAGTTGATCAACTGATTAGCCAGCTGATTAACTTACCTCTCCAGTGCAGATTCACTTTCTCTCTGACCCTTTTCCTTCTCTTTTCCCTTTCTTCTTGTTTTCTTCTTCTTCTCTCACTCTTTTTCCCATTTATTAAGATTTATTTTCCTCTTCTTGTATTTTTAATTCTGTGAACTTTAAATTTGTATAAGTTTATATATCATAAAAACAGATTAATAAAACAAAAGAAGAAATCCAAAACAATCAGCTATCATGGACCACATCGTATGTTAGCCAGGAATATATATATTTTTTGTTTAATATATATTATTCGTATCACAAATAGTTTTTTGCTCTGTTTATGGTTTTAAATCCACAGCAATGGTTAGTGGGTGGATTCTTGCACGCCCAGGTGGATCTAATAGATTTAGCCTAACACAGATTTTAGAATGGTTGTTCTTTCAACCCTTCACTTCAATTTCTGACTAGCCTGTGAATCAGCGCCCTTTGTTAAGGCACAAAACACGAAAGAGAATTTTTTCTATCAATTTCTGTTATACAGTCCTGCTATATCTTCATTGCTTTTATGTTTTGTGCCCAATCAAAATGGATGATTTTTAAGATGTTTTCTGGTTGACACACCTCGTGGTAGCTGATCTTTCTTGATTTCTACAATGTTGTATCACAGCTTCGGACTTGCAACATTTTGATTTAAATGCAAGTATGACTATACTTTCCGTGGAAGCAGTTTTGGGGTTTTAATAATAAAAAAAAAGGTACAAGCGGGCGAAGTGCACCAGCTTATTCTGTAATATACAGTGGATATAAAAAGTCTACACACCCCTGTTAAAATGTCAGGTTTCTGTGCTGTAAAAAAATGAGACAAAGATAAATCATTTCAGAACTTTTTCCACCTTTAATGTGACCTATAAACTGTACAACTCAATTGAAAAACAAACTGAAATCTTTTAGGTAGAGGGAAGAAAAAATATAAAAATAAAATAATGTGGTTGCATAAGTGTGCACACCCTTAAACTAATACTTTGTTGAAGCACCTTTTGATTTTATTACAGCACTCAGTCTTTTTGGGTATAAGTCTATCAGCATGGCACATTTTGACTTGGCAAGATTTGCCCACTCTTCTTTGCAAAAACACTCCAAATCTGTCAGATTGAGAGGGCATCTCCTGTGCACAGCCCTCTTCAGATCACCCAACAGATTTTTAATCGGATTCAGGTCTGGGCTCTGGCTGGGTCATTCCAAAACTTTAATCTTGTTCTGGTGAAGCCATTCTTTTGTTGATTTGGATGTATGCTTTGGGTCGTTGTCATGCTGAAAGATAAAGTTCCTCTTCATGTTCAGCTTTCTAGCAGAAGCCTGAAGGTTTTGTGCCAATATTGACTGGTATTTGGAACTGTTCATAATTCCCTCTATCTTAACTAAGGCCCCAGTTCCAGCTGAAGAAAAACAGCCCAAAGCATGATGCTGCCACCACCATGCTTCACTGTGGGTATGGTGTTCTTTTGGTGATGTGCAGTGTTGTTTTTGCGCCAAACATATCTTTTGGAATTATGGCCAAAAATTTCAACCTTGGTTTCATCAGACCCAGGGCCGGTGCAAGGATTTTCGTCTACACAGGCGAAGGTGCATTTTGGTGCCCCCCTGCTCTGATCCGCCACGCCTCCCACACCATTAAGCCTCCTTACACACACATTATATATATATATATATATATATATATATATATATATATATTATATATATGAATAATGTATTGTGTAGAAAAGAAATACATCTAAATATTCAACTCGCATGCTCTAAATGTGTCACACATTGAAACCCTTAAACACAAAGACACCCTTGCAGTCACACACAGAGACACACTTACCACTTACACACACACCCTTACACAGACACAGTGACAAACTTACACACACCCTTACACATACACAGTGAAACAATTACACACACCCTTACACAGACACAGTGACACACTTACACACATACACAAACCCTTACAGACACAGTGACACACTTACACACACACCCTTACACAGATACAGTGACACACACACGCACCCTTACACAGATACAGTGACACACACACACACACATCCTTACACAGGCACAGTGACACACTTACACACACACCCTTACACAGAAAGTGACACACTTAAATACACCCTTACCACTTACACACACACACAGTTACACCAATTCACACATAACCTGAGACGCACTATTTTGCCACTCAATATGCCAGTATTTAGCCACTCAATATGCCAGTATTTTGCCTCTCAATATGCCATTTAATATCCCAGGATCTTGCCCCTCCAATATGCCATTTAATATGCCAGGATTTTGCCACTCAGTATGCCAGGATGTTGCCCCTCAATATGCCATTTAATTTCCCAGGATTTTGCCCCTCCAATATGCCATTTAATATGCCAGGATTTTAACCCTTAATATGCCATTTAATTTCCCAGGATTTTGCCCCTCCAATTTGCCATTTAATATGTCAGGATTTTGCCCCTCCAATATGCCAGGATTTTAACCCTCAATATGCCAGGATGTTGCTCCTCAATATGACATTTAATATTCCATTATCTTGCCCCTCCAATATGCCATTTAATATGCCAGGATTTTGCCCCTCCAATAGTCCCGGATTGGGCCACTCAATATGCCCGGATTTTGCCCCTCCAATATGCCAGGACTGTGCCACTCAGTATCCCAGGATTGTGCCACTCAATATGCTGGTATTTTGCCCCTCCAATATCCCAGGATTGTGCCACTCAATATGCTGGGATTTTGCCCCTCCAATATGCCAGGATTGTGCCACTCAATATGCTGGGATTTTGCCCCTCCAATATGCTGGGATTTTGCCCCTCCAATATGCTGGGATTTTGCCCCTACAATATGCCCGGATTTTGCCCCTCCAATATGCCAGGATCGTGCCCCTCAATATACTAGGATTTTCCCACCCTCCTACCCCCTTCCCCAGACCGAAGTACTTACCTCTTTGCTGCTCCGTCTCCCGGTGCTCTGAAGGTCCGTGGCTGAGAGGGAAGCGTTGTGAGCTCCCCTCCAGCCGCGCAGAACAATAAAGTGTGTTGAAAAAAAAGTTTCAACACACTTTATTGATCCTCGCGGCTGGAGCACGGACCTAAACAGGAGCATGGAAGTAGGTAAAAGGGCCTGGAGCAGCGGGAGATTTTCCCACCCCCCCGTAGGGGCGCCTTACGGTAGCGACGGCCCTGATCAGACCATAAAACCTTTTCCCACATGCTTTTGGGAGACTTCAGATGTGTTTTTGAAAAATGTAGCCTGGCTTGGATGTTTTTTTTCATAAGAAAAGGCTTTCGTCTTGCCACTCTACCCTATAGCCCAGACATATGAAGAATACGGGAGATTGTTGTCACATGTACCACACAGCCAGTACTTGCCAGATATTCCTGCAGCTCCTTTAATGTTGCTGTAGGCCTCTTGGTAGCCTCCCAGACCAGTTTTCTTCTCGTCTTTTCATCAAAATTCTTTTGTACCCTTCTCCTGACTGATACCTTTTAACAATGAGATCCCTCTGATGCTTTGGAAGCTCTCTGTGGACCATGGCTTTTGCTGTGGGATGCGACTAAGAAAATTTCAGGAAAGACCAACTAGAGCAGATTAACTTTATTTGGGGTTAATCAAATGATGGCAGGTGTATGCTGACTCCTATTTAACAGGATTTGGAATGTGATTGCTTAATTCTGAACACAGCTACATCCCCAGTTATAAGAGGGTGTGCACACTTATGCAACCACATTATTTTATTTTTATATTTTTTCTTCCCTCTATCTAAAAGATTTCAATTTGTTTTTCAATTGAGTTGTACAGTTTATAGGTCATATTAAAGGTGGAAAACGTTCTGAAATGATTTATCTTTGTCTCATTTGTTTACAGCACAGAAACCTGACATTTTAACAGGGGTGTGTAGACTTTTTATATCCACTGTATTCCTACATTAGTTTGCGTCTTGTGCTTTGAGTCTAACTTTATTTTATTAAGCTTTTGTTGCAAATTTATATTGACTTGTTTATGACCTCCAAACTCCTGACATTATGTGTGGGTGCAGCTTATAGCAATAATGACTGCTGGGGTGAAAATCTTCATGTATAACTATCTGTACAACTATACATTATACTATATTTGCTTGATTAGAAGGTGAACCTGATTATAAACTCACCTCTATGGTGAGTCAAACTATGGATCTGAAAACAAGAAAAATGTCTAAATATAAAGCTACCCAATGGTCAAAAAATAGTAAATATTTGTTTTTATAACATATATGAAAAAGATTACATGAGCAACCTGTTACATATGTAATAACATTTTTATTAAAAACAGTATTTTGTACTAATTGTAAGAATGACTACCAATATAATTTACCTGTGTTTTATTACAGCCTCTACCTTTTCATCTACCACAAAATCAAAGAAGGAAATAATGTGAAACTTAGCAGAAAAGGTAGCATTAAAAGCAAATAAAGATAAAACAAGATAGAAAAAAAATGACAAAAATGATGTTCCAATTTAAAACAGCAGAGGTTTATTTGATAATCACTGTAAGAAAAAAAATAAACCTAATTCCACAAATAATGTACCTTTGTTGTTTCTTGGATGTGTAAGATTACATTTACTTTTATTATCAAAAAAGTCTGTTATAACTGGAGCGCTTAATAAAAATAAATATTCAAGAATTATATGTGAATGAAAAGGATGAAAGAAATACTTATAGACAAATGGTTATATTGATAGTAGAGGTCTCGTTTGAGCGAAGGTGGGATCCGATGGAGTGAATGAAATACATGCAAAAATATAAAAATAACGTTTTGTATTATCTAAATAAAAGAAATCCAAAGTACCGTATATACTCGAGTATAAGCCGACCCGAATATAAGCCGAGGCACCTAATTTTACCACAAAGAACTGGGCAAAAATATTGACTCGAGTATAAGCCTAGGGTGGAAAATGCGGCAGCTACTGGTAAATATTGCCCCCAATATGCCAGGATATTGCCCCCAATATGCCAGGATATTGCCCCCAATATGCCAGGATATTGCCCCCAATATGCCAGGATATTTCCCCCAATATGCCAAGATATTGCCCCCAATATGCCAGGATATTGCCCCCAATATGCCAGGATATTGCCCCCAATATGCCAGGATATTGCCCCCAATATGCCAGGATATTGCCCCTTACTATGCTCGTTACATAAATATGCAATAGAATAGGAGAAAAGCTGTAAAACGTATAAATTAAGAAAATATATTATTTTATTTAAACAATCTGAGTGGAGTAGTAATAATTGTCTAACCTATAGACATATAAAAAGTTGCAGCCGTAATGGCTAAAGATAATTAAAATTAAGCTAATATCAATAATTGTTGCAAGACAAAATAGACATACAAAACAAATAAATAAAAACTTAAATCAAATAACAGCAATATATAAAATGAATGCTTCAGCAGCAGAGCTTACACTCTTCGACAGTGGGACCTGCAGAGCAGGATCCCACAAAAAAGCTTCGGGCTTTCTGCTGCCCTACTCGGTCTGTTTGATCATTGGTTACAATCCTCCTTCCGCGATAGGAACCTCTCTAGCTTCTCCGTATTAAATTGCAGCTTGCTGCGGGTATTTCGTATCGCCGCTGCGTTCAGGATTCCAGATTAAAGTTCTTTCTTTTTTGCGTGGGGATAAATCCAAAATATGACCGAGTGACAATAATAAAATATATCAATAAAAAGGTAAATGAACAGAACATTACATTTACTTTTATTATGATTATTACTATTTTTACTTATTTAAGACAACTTTTAACATATTTGTAATGATAATAAAAAAAACTGGCATTAGCGAAAAAATTAACTGGCATTGATGAAAATTACCACCTCCTAAAAACCTCCATGCCTTCTGTGACAGATCCAGGCTATCGGGGGATATGTGATACTAATGGGAAATGTTCGACCATTATAAAGTTATGTGTTTTTATGTGTTTTTTTGTGTTGAAATT
This sequence comes from Pelodytes ibericus, assembly GCA_036172795.1. Lineage (NCBI taxonomy): Eukaryota > Metazoa > Chordata > Amphibia > Anura > Pelodytidae > Pelodytes > Pelodytes ibericus. The sequence goes on along the minus strand of CM069866.1, from coordinate 42,222,183 downwards.
AAAATGGCAATTCGCCTCTGTCCTGGAGATAATTGAATTACTTACCAATTATCTCCAGGGCAGGGGGGAGGAAATCATAATGCCTGCTGGGAATAATCTGTGTCTGTGGGTCCTAAATTGGCTTATGTCTGTCTATTGTTACAGTCTCCCATTGGGTCCCCTAGGGGAGTGTCCACCAAGTGGGAGACCTGCATAAATACGGGCGGGTAGCCCACAGTAAAAGCAGTTCATGTTTTACCCTCAACACAGAGCGTGGTCTCGTTATTGGGGGGGGGGGGGATCTACTACACGGCGGTTTGTGCATCTGATTCTGAGGGTACTGTAACACCTTCTATATAAAGTCACTGGACCCACTGAATAAAAAAAAAAGTGGTCCAAAGCAGGGGCGTTGCTAGGTCTCCAAAAGATCTGGGGCTGGAGCCCGTGATGGATCTGATAGAAGTGGAGTAAATAATCTCACATTCTTAGGCGGCATACAGACTGATAAATATGATGCCAGTGAACAATAGGTATACACAGGGATATATCGGGGCTCAACAAATCCCGGGCACCAGGAAATTATACCTGGCGCCCAGTTATTGTTGTCCCTGCATGGTGCCCTCGCCGCTAGGATGATTTTATTTATTTATTTAGGGAGCAGTGTGTGCACTGGCTGCACAGTCTTCCTGCTCCATCCCCACATGCACCGTACTATAGTGTCTGAGCAGAGGCGTAACTAGAAACCACCAGGCCCCAGTGCAAAAATTGCCTCGGGGCCCCCTGACCCAACCATGCAACTCCACCCCAGAAATGCCACTTACATGCCTCCAAACTCCCAACTGTTCCGCTTTGTGCCTGGCCTTGTCTTATATCTAGGATAGCCTTATACCTATCCCATGCATGCTTAAACTCCTTCACTGTATTAACCTCTACCACTTCTGCTGGCAAACTATTCCATGTATCCACTACCCTCTCAGTAAAATAATACAAAAAGTTTCTCACCTCCACTGTATTAACCTATACCATTTCTGCTGGAAGACGATTCCATGCATCCACTACCCTCTCAGAAAGTAATACTTCCATTAATCCCTGGCCTCATCTTATATCTAGAACAGGGCTCGAGTCCTGCAGGAACGCGTGTCTCCGGTCTTCTCCTCCATGCATCTTCCCCCCTGCATGGAGGAAGGAAGCTCCGGTCGTTGTGTTTTTTTTTTTACTTTATTGAAGTCACGCGACCTCAATAAAGTTAAAAAAAAAACAAAAAACTTGATGACCGGAGTTTCCTTCCTCCGTGCAGGGGGGAAGATGCACGGAGGAGAAGCCTGGAGAAGGGGGAGGAGGGTGGATTAAACCAGCAAATCCTGAAATATTGAGGGGCAAAATCCTGACATAGAGGGGCAAAATCCTGGCATACAGAGGGGCAGAATCCTGGCAAATAGAGGGGCAGGGGCAGAGTCCTGTCATATAGAGGGGCAAAATCCTGACATAGAGGGGCAAAATGTGTGTACAAGGGGGATGGATGAGCACAGAATCACACTTTTAAACAATAAATTATATGTGACACTCTAAGTGTAGCTGTGCAAATGTGCAAATAAAAATAAATATTCAAAAATGCAAAATGTGCAAAAAAAAAGTGCAAAATCTCAAAAAAAATAATAATTGTGCAAATAACCAATAAATAATGTTATCAAATGGCACAATAAATAACAGTTGATAATATATAGTGACCTTACAGCAATTAGTAAAAAACAAACCAGTATAAATGGTGCAAATTCTGTGATAATTGGTTTTAGACCAGGTGAGTGAAGACTGTGCTTAGGAATACAATGTGCTGTTAATACAGCTAGAAAACTGGTGTGCAAAAACTTTTTGTGCAAATAAGCAATAAATAATGTTATCAAATTGCACAATAAATAACAGTTGATAATATATAGTGACCTTACAGCAATTAGTAAAAAACAAACCAGTATAAATGGTGCAAATTCTGTGATAATTGGTCTTAGACCAGGTGAGTGAATGCTGTACTTAGGAATACAATGTGCTGTTAATACAGCTAGAAAACTGGTGTAGATGACCCCAAAAACATGAAATACCAAACATATACAAACTCATATTACGGTCCTAAATACTGCATAATTGGTGTTAGATCTGAAAAGATATAAAAACAGTAAAAAACGATGGTGCAGTACAAAATACACTTGGAATAAGTCCAAGATCTCTGATTAAAATGCACTCACAAGTGGAGCTCCTGATAGTCAAGGAGCATGAAACAACAGCCTATGGTATTAGTGGAGCAATATACTTGCCGTCCCCCCGATCAGGATCCTTAAATCCAAAAACTTCTGGGTGAAAAGGGCGATGTGGCTCCAGTTGTAGTGAAACAGATGAATTTTTATGGATAGCCCTATGCTTATCCCATGCATGCTTAAACTGCTTCATATATTAACCTCTCATCCACCACCCTCTCAGTAAAGTAATATTACTTTTCTGGACACAAAAAAAAAAAAACTGTTAAAATATTTCCAGCCTTATCAAAAGCTTGAGGTGGACCCCAAATATATGTGTATAACTAGCTGCATGTATACTTATATGAACTTTTTAAATATTATATTCAACTATTTTCATAGGTAATAAAAATGTTATTGAAAAATTGTTAATTTCTTATTTTTATTACATTTCCCTGCACCCACATTGCACCTAAAGGTCTAAACACAGCACTATACAGTACCAACAGCACTTGGCTTGTACTCATATTACACCCACACGATTTGGCATGCTGCAGTATAAATTTTCCCGCCAGAACATACCACAGTGTCACTTTGTCCCACTGAACTGCCCCTGCAGAACATGCCACAGTGTCACTTTCCCCCATAGTACACGTTATTTTGCCCCACAGAACATGCCACAGTGTTCCTTTTACCCCATAGTACATGTTATTTTGCCCCACAGAACATGCCACAGTATCAATTTGGCCACAGCCAATTTGCCCATTATGCCACGATTGCCAATATGCCACAGCCAATTTTGCCCATTTGCCAGTGTTATTTTGCCCATTTGCCAGTTATGTGCCCATTTGCCAGTGTTAATTTGGCCATTTGCCAGTGTTATTCTGCCCATAATTTGCCAGTTATGTGCCCATTTCCAGTGTTATTTTGCTAATTTGCCAGTTATTTTCCCATTTGCCAGTGTTATTTTGATCATTTGCCAGTTATGTGCCCATTTGCCAGTTATTTGCCAGTGTTATGTGCCCATTTGCCAGTGTTATTTGCCCATGTGCCAGCATTATGTGCCCATTTCCCAGCATTATGTGCCCATTTGCCAAATGTGCCCATTTGCCAGTGTTATGTGCCCATTTGCCAGTTGTGCCCATTTGCCAGTGTTGTGCCCATTTGCCAGTTGTGCCCATTTGCCAGTGTTATGTGCCCTCAATATGCCAGGATTTAGCCATTCAATATGCCATTCTTTTGCCATTTAATATGCCATTCCTTTGCCATTTAATATTACAGTATTTTGCCCCTCAATATGCCATTCTTTTCCCATTTTAATATGCCAGGATGTTGCCACTCTATTGACACTTAATATGCCATGATAATACCATTTAATATGCCAGGATATAGCCAATTAATATGCCAGGATATAGCCAATTAATATGCCAGGATATTGCTACTTAATATGCCAGGATATAGCCACTTAATATGCCAGGATATATCCACTTATCATGCCAGGATATAGCCAATTAATATGCCAGGATATTGTCACTTTATATGACAGGATATAGCCACTTAATATGCCACGATTTTGCCAATTAATATGCCAGGATACAGCCAATTAATATGCCAGGATACAGCCAATTAATATGCCAGGATATTGCCATGTAATATGCCAGGATACAGCCATGTAATATGCCGTTTTGCCAAATCAGTATGCTCGTTTTGCCACACTCCTCCCCCCTTCCCCAGACCCCAGTACTTACCTCCTTGCTGCTGTCTCCCGGTGCAGGTCCGTGGCTGTGAGGGAAGCGTTGTACGCTCCCCTCCAGCCTCGTGGATCAATAAAGTTTGTTGAAACTTTTTTTTAAAACAAACTTTATTGATCCGCGCGGCTGGAGGGGAGAGGACAACGCTTCCCTCACAGCCACGGACCACGGACGGAGACAGCAGCATGGAGGTAAGTACTGGCATGGGTAGCGGGGTCCCATGGGGCAGCTGCCTTGGTCCCCAAGAATGAATGGGCCCTGGGCAGCTGCCCCGTTTTCCCGCACATTTTTTTTTGTGTGTGTGTTCAGGGGTTGCAGGGCGGCCGGGCCCCTGGAGTGACGGGCCCGGTCGCAGCTGCGACCCCTGCACCAGTGGTAGGTACGCCACTGTGTCCGAGCTCTGAGTGTGCTCAGCAGGGCTAGAAACAATAGCAGGGCATAGACCAGGCTAGAATGAGGTATAGCAGCCAGGAGGGAGACATATTGATAGATGCACTTTTTTTTTATTGTAAACAACAACAAAATTGCTGACTTGTGTGTATGTGACTGACAGTGTGTGTGTGTGTGTGTGTGTATGACTGACTGCATGTGTGTGTGTCACGGACTGTGTGTTTATGTGACTCACTGTATGTGTGTGTGACTGACTGCATGTCTGACTGTGACCCACTGTATGTGCGTGTGACTGACTGTATGTCTGACTGTGACCGAATGTACGTGTGTGTCTGTTTGTGACTGACTGTATGTGTGTGTCTGTCTGTTACTGACTATGTGTGTGTGTCTGTCTGTTACTGACTATGTGTGTGTGTGTCTGACTGTGTGTCTGCCTAGGACCAACTGTATGTGTGTGTCTGTATTTGTGTGTGTGTGTGTGTCTGTCTGTGACTAACTCCACAGCAATAAATCTCACAGTAATGTTCAGCGTGTGAGTGTATCACAGACTCCACAGCAATAAAACTCACAGTAATGTGCAGTGTGTGAGTGTATCACACACACTCATGCTGCACATTACTGTACCACAATACACAATAAAACTCACAGGCCAAAAAAACTCACATTCCTCAAAGTTACACTTCTACACATAAATACACAGCCACACATACACACACATTCATAGTCACACATACATACACACACCCTTACCACAGACACACAATCCCACTTAAACACTTGTTTGTGAGCAAATACCCATGATTTCAAAATAACTGAGAATACAAAATTTTGTGTACGTTGCATACAACATTTACCAGACTCTGAGAAAAAAGTTAACCAACAGTCTCATAATATGCCATAATATAGAGGATATCAACTCCCCCCCCACACACACACACAGACACCCACCACCCTTACACCCCCCCATAGATACCCTTACAGAAAACCTTACACTCACACACTGTCTTACACACACACACACACATCCAGACAACCTTACACACAGATGGCCTTTTCCACACAGATATTCTGCCTCGCAGACAAGTGTGTAAACCTGCAACTCTCTCACGCACATCATAAATATTTATTTATTATTTAATAAAAAGGGGTAAAAAATCTGGTGAGAATAGGCTGAGGTATGAAGGTATGCTCCTTCTACCAACCACATAAAAGAGAGAAGTTCAGGGAATTGAGATGGGAATTCAGCTGAATGGGAGAATTTTTTTTAACTCTGCTACTTTAGCCTTAATTTTAAAATTCCCATCTCACTTCCCTGCAATTCTCTCTTTCATGAGTAAAGCCCATAATATAATGAGCAGCACATTCATTCATAATGTATGGTTTTAATACAATAACGAGGTATATGGGATTTTTATTGCCATGTGTATGAACTTTTATTGCCATGAATATAAAGACTATATATAAAGATGAATCACTATTATTCATACTGAATGTGATAATCAAGTGTGAAAATAAAAATAATATGACATGATAGTATTGTTTCACACTTGATTATCACACTCAATATGAATAATAGTAATTAATCACATTTTCTCCTCCACTCACAAACACTCATAACTCACGCTTTCACTCTCGCACACTTACACTCTGCCACTCACAACTCTGCTGCTCACACTTGCACTCTCCCATACTCACACATACACGCACACTCATGACTCACGTTTACACTCTTCCAAACACTCACACTCTGCCATTCACACACACACACTCACACTCTGCCACTTACACACATACACACTCATAACTCTGCCACACTCACACTTACTTACACTCTGCCACTCTCACCCACTTACACTCTGCCACTTACACACACTTACATTATGCCACTCACATACATACACATGCACACTCATAACTCTTCCATTTACACTCTGCCAAACACTCACGTACAAAGCTTGAGGGAGCCGAGCACAATGGGGCGGAGTCTGTTTCTGTTCAGCATACAGATTGCAGCATGCAGGGGATGGGGCCGAGTGCAAGGGGCAGAGCTGAGCATGAGGGGGCATGGTTAGAGTCTCTATTCGGGGCTATGGAGGGGAGATCCGGGACTTCAGCCCCAGTAGCCCCCCCCCCCCTAGCGACGCCACTGGTCGCAAGTGACTGCTGTCTGGTGAGATGCCTACCGTCACTTTACAAATGTAATTATAGGTCCGCTGGGGCCATGCAAATAAATAATAATGGCATAATGCATTTGGTCCCCAATTAAGTACAACTAAAGCCAATAATACGCCTCTAGACCGCCGGACTAAATACCTAAACAGTGTGTACCAAAGCTGGGATCAATCCTCACCTCAATTCACCAATATTTCACTACTATTTCAGCGAACTCAACTGAAGGGCATGGAGGGGGCTTTAGATTAGTGAGTTGAGCTTAAGCTTTAGCTGATCCTCCCCATGAAATTCGGTCTGGTGGCAATGTGAAAAAGTTCTGACGAAAGGGAAGAGAAAGTTGAAAAAGAAAAGAGAAATCAGGCTGTTGAAGTGGTGCCGTCTCATAGTGGGAAAGAGGGAGACATGGAGGATTAACCCTTTAAGGACCAGGGATTTTCCTGGGCCAAGGACCAGAGCGTTTTTCAATTTTTAAACGCAGTTTTTGAAACATAATTTTCCTCTCTTTCATTTAACGCACCCATACAAGTTATATGTTGTTTTTTAAAGGACAGTTAGAGCTTTCTTTTGATACCCTATACATAAAAATGATTTACATTTTAGTATTAAAAAAATACATATAAAAGAGGAAATTTTTGAGGAAAAAAAAGTTTTTCCACATTATTTTCCCAATAATAAGCTACACAACTAGTGCAACACTAACCCACTTATCCCCCCTAATTAACTAACTAATAAAAAAGAAAAATATTGGTTCCCAAACCCCCCTAAACAAAAAAGACAGAAAAAAACTCGAAGAGTGCGATGTCAGATCCATAAAAATCATGCAACAGGCATGCAGGGGTTAAATTTTATTAAATAAATATATTAAAATTACCTTTATTTATTAAAAAAAAACTTTATAAATTGTAAAAATAAAAAAATCTGTTAAAAAAAAAACTAAATGAGGGCCATAAAGTGGAAGGAAACTGATCAGTTAAAAACTGTGATCAGCAATGAAAGGGTTAATTTTTTTTTTGTAACCTCTGTGTAGGTTATTAATTTATTTTTACTTACAGGTCACTCTCTGTGCTTCACTATAAGAATGTGAAGCACAGAGAGTGAATTAGAGGCAAAGTCAGTGTGTGAACACACTGACTTTGCATCTAATTTGCATGTTATCGCGGTGATCACTCAATCACCGCTATCACATGCCCTGAAATGCACCGATCGGGTCCAGGAGCTTTGCCTCGGGTGCGAGGCTTAGCCCTGGACCTGTTGCAGACTAGCTGGCGGTGCCCACGGAGCTCACCGCTGGCTAGACTGCATGACGAGTTAACTCGTCATAAGGTCGCGAAGGGGTTAAAAGAAGCGGACCGAATAAGAGACCCACTTGCTCATTCACATATATTCAGATACGTTTTATGATTAAAGTTGATCTATATCATATGAACAGCAAAGTGTTTTGCTCCCGCTGCTTAATTAAGGATCTTTAGAAACAATGAGCACTGACAAGTGGCTGAATATATTGGTCTTGTATTTGATTGCTAGAAGTAATTTCTAAATATACATACCTGCAAATGAGAGGTGGTGATATGTAATGTATAGAGTTGATTTGATCTAGTTGCATACTTGATGTTGGGATTGGCAGCTTTAAGATACATTCTTGCTCAAGAATCTTCGGGGTGCAAAATTGATTAAAAAATATGTTCACTGCTGTATGAGATAATACCACCAGTTAAAGGAGTAGTACTGTGTTAGCCATGGAAAAACAGGAAACAAGTAGGGTTCATATGATACCATTTATTGGCTAACAGAGTTTGGTTGCAAGCTTTCAAGACCAAGTTATTAGGTCCTTTCCTCAGGCATAAATTAGGCTAAAACCAAATTCCTAATTACAACAACATAGTTAACAGCATTTTTTAAAAGAAAGACAAGAAAATAGGCTATTGACTGATGTTCTTAGCAGTACCACCCATGCATAGGTTTGATGGGTTGTTTGGGGGCTAAAATTCCACCTTGGGAGTTGCAGTTTTTAGTTTTCCAACTTTCTAATGTCTAATTTGGGACACTTTTAAAGCCAGGCAGTGTATTGTACCCCATTTACCCATATATATTTTTAAAGTAGACAACCTATGCTATTTCAAATGATGATACCAGCCTTTGTCAAAGTTTGTGGTAGTAATTTGTTTAGTGTTTTTTTTTTTCACATACATTGTACTTCAGACATGCATTCACAGATTTTGGTATGTGTCACTGACATATAACACCCCAATATGTGTTCAGCTGCACCTCCTGAATACAGGGATACTACCCATGAATAGGTTTGTCAGTTTGTTTGGGGGTTAAAGGACCACATTTAAGAGGCGCGCTTTTTGATTTTCCAACTTGGAATTTTGACATGCAGACAACCTGCGCCCATGTCCAATTTGGAATAATTTGGAAGTCAGCCAGTGTATTTTACCCCATCAAACCATATATTTTTTTAAAGTAGACACCCTAGGCTATTTTAAATGGCGGTATTTTAACCCTTTCCATGCACATATTCTACAACCAGGGTTTTTCAAATTTTTGGGTGGACTATTTTTGTGGGGGGGTTTCACATACATTGTACTTCACACATGAATTTACAGAGTTTGGTCTGTGTCATTGCCACACAACACCCCAGTATGTGTTCAAAAACATCTACAGGCATACCACCCATGCAGAGGTTTGTTTGGTTGTTTGGGGGCTAAAAGGCCACATTTGGGAGGTGCGCATTTCCAACTTGGAATTTTGACATGTGGTCAGCCTGCACCACTGTCTCCATTTCAGACACTTTTGAAGCTGGTCAATATATTTTACCCCATCAAACCATATATTTTAGAAAAATAGACATCCCAGGGTATTTCAAATGGTGGTATTTTAAAACTTTCCGTGTACTAATTCTACCACCAGCCTTTGTCATAATGTTGGGAAGTCATTTTTTTCCCACACACATTGTAATTCAGGCATGAATCTTCAGGTTCTGGTATTTATCACTGCCAACATACACTTCAATATGTATTCAGCAACATCTCCTGAGTACAGGGATACCAGCCTGTGCCTATGTTCCATTTGGGACTTTTTTGAAGCTTGACAGTGTATTCTTCCCCCCCAAAAATATATTTTGTAAAAGAAGACACCCTAGGCTAAGGGTAGGAGGATTCTACCTGTCCCCAGCTAGTAGGTCACAACATCGCCTCCATGCTGGAGGTAGCCTCTCGGAACCTCCGACAAAGACTTCCCTGCTTCTGAGATGAGCACACATCCATCCTCCCTTGTGTGCGTGTCATAGAAATTATACAGGTTGCTCCTAAGTGTTGAAATGGTAATGCTGCGTTCGGCTCTGCTCATCAGCTGCATCCACACGCCCCCAAAATGAGATCAGTGTCACTGCAGCTTACCTGTGGTAACTAGCAGGGCGTTGGTTGCTTTTTGAACTATTGCAGTATCCTTACTAAGGCTGCTTTGGGAGTTGCTTTCGGCGGTTGCTCGTTTGGACTGATATATCCACATCGAGGCTGTAAGAGTAAGTGTTTACCTAGCTGATCATGAACAATGAACGAACACGGCGGGGACTAGGAGAGAGAGTCTGCACAAGACTGTATTCTGCTGCCCCAAACAACGCACGGTTTAACCTGTGTTATTTTTGTAAAATATATCCTTTTATATCGATACCATTGGTGTTTCTTTTAACGATACATAAAGAGGACCGAGAAACCATCTTTCGATTCACACAAGGTTCCGTCCAAGTTGCTTCATTTCTGTGATGCAAATTCAGTTGCTACTACTATCTTGGGAGCTTTGTTTGTGAGTTATGTTAACCCCTAAGTGTGCTATCATCCTTTATCAGTTATAGTGCACCAGATTGTTTTTTTCTGATTCTTTTTTAGGATATTTTGCACAAGAACATTGATTTCAGTTTGAATTGCAGCATTTGGTGATATTTTCCAATTTATATTTCACCACATTTTTCACCATATTCATTTTCATTCACATCTTTATGTTTTATATGGTTTTGTTTTTTCACAGATTTATTTGTATCACTGCATATCAGAGAGTTGTATATAGACACTCTATGATTATTTGTTTCATATTTTGTGGGTTTTTTTACACTTTTTTATTTATTTATCACTTGTTTCAAGTTTATTGTTGTCTGTCACACCGCACTGTGTGCCAGAGAATCCTTTTTTGTCTTTGTATATCCACACAGTGTTGTGTCTGTGTTTCCCTGCTTGGCAGCAGGTGCAGGTTGTGACACTTTAGCTGGAGACTACTATTGGATTGCTCATCCATTCCTTCCCTTTTAAAAGTAACAGCTTGTCAGTTGCAAGTATTGATCATAGAAATACATCCTCTACACCAAATCCTGTAGCCGATTTTCCAGTTCCATGTATGTATGCAGAGGGGATAGATGCCCGATTCCTGAGACATACTATAACCCCACAATCCCCCAAAACCATACCAGCACATGTCCCCCCCAATAAATAGACACGAGACTTGCGATGGTACAACAAGGCCACAGCACTTCTTTATTAACATGTATCAGGCTGTATAAACCACCACCATCCTTTAATACTTATATGTATAAAACGGAATACAGCCTGACAAAATCACTAAGCCCTTGCCAGTAAAACCATTTAAACTTAAACCCATATATTTCCATAGTGCAAACTTTAACCAACCAAATCCAGAATCCAAAAGCTCGCCTCCCTCCTCGTCCCTTGAGATGCCATACCTCCACCTGGTCCATCTCCCCCACAATGCTTACCACTAGCCGACTCACTTAGCTCAGTGGGCACGTCCAATACAAACAACTTCCATGTTTCTTTTAAGGTTAGGGGAGGACCCGAGCACCATTCTCCTTGTAATACCCCCAACTTCATTTTCCAAAACATATCCCCTACTGGCAAGAACTGCCAACCCCCGCCTGCTGCGACAAAAAGAGAGTCAATACATAAACATAACATATAAACAAAGGGAGGGAGGGTGGGAAAATTGCTACTAGCTGCGTTTTCAGATTAAAATGGCTGCTGGGGAGAGGAGCTCCAGGGCTTTATCAGCTGCCCCCTGAAGCCCCTCCCCCAGCCCCCATCAGTCATCTCTTGCCTCCCCCTCGCCCATACATGTCCTGTACAATTAATTTGCATAATTTCCCAGGGTGCTGATATAACATTGCCTGCTCCAGATGCTGCTAACATTCCAGAAGAAGAAATACATGAATCTGAAGCAGCAAATAAGTGTCACAAGCGTGTCAGAGAGTGTGTGATTCACGTCACAGATGCGGGACTATGGAACATTAAGAGTAGTAGTACAGTAGATTATTGGATTCGAAATGGACCAACATCATGTCAGAATCATGATTGCAACCTTTCCAACTCACGGTGAGTGTATGACGGAGCTGGTGGAGAAAGAGCTCAAATTGAGACAATATATTTATCAAAGAAAATTTTCATACCTCAAATGCAAAATGGTGAATTTGTAAAACGATAATTGCTACTTTATTCACCATCCAAAGGTTGTTTGTATTGCTTTCCATGTCGCTTGTTGTCCAATAAATCGTCTCCCTTTGCTACATCGGAATTTAATGATTGGAAAATGGAGAAGAACATCACAAGTGCATGATCACATATTTAATTCAGCATAAAGAAACTGGATGTGAAGATTCCTTATTACTCAAACAACATCGCTCAGAGGAGGAGTACTGGTATAAAGTGTTGACTCGTGTGGTCTCTGTCATTCAATTTCTTGCCTCCAAAAGGTTTGGTTTTTCATGGAGAGAATCAAAAAGTTGGATCATCAAAAAATGGAAACTTTTTTAGGTATTCTTGAGCTTTTAAATTAATTTGATCCTTTTTTGGAAGAGCATCTCAAACTCTATGGAAATCAGGGAAAGGGGAACCCATCGTATCTGTCAGCAAACATATGTGAAGAATTTATATATTTAATGGGACAACAGGTTCTTTGTACCATTCTGAAAGAAATAAAAGAGTAAAAATACTATTCAATAAGTGTGGATTCCATTCCAGACATCTCACACATTGATGAACTAATTTTTACTGTCCAGTACATTGCAGGATATCAGTCTGTGGAGTGTTTCCTCAAATTCATCCCCATTTTTTTTGTTATGGAGCAAAGGATCTAGCAGACACTGTTGTCGATTTCCTGAATGTGAACAAAACTCCACTATCAAATTGTCGTGGTCAATTGTATGATAATGCCTCAAATCAGTGGTGTATCTTGGTTTTGTGCTACCCTAGGCAGACAAATTTTGGGCTACCCCCCTACCCACGATGCACACCCACGACATGACCCATAACCGACGTTGCACACCAAGGACATGACCCATCACCCCATTTACATGCCTCTATCACCCCATTACATAAACATTGCCAATATTATTTGCCCATAATATTCCCAAGCTAATTTGCCCAATCATATGCCAGTATCATTTGCCATTAATATGCCCCAGCCAATTTGCCCAATAATATGCAAGTATTATTTGCCATTAATAAGTCACAGCCAATTTCCCCAATAATATGCCAGTATTTGCCATTTAATCAGCCCCTGCCAATTTGCCCAATAATATGCCAGTGTTATTCTGCCATTTACCGGTAATATGCCCCAGCCAATTTGCCCAATATTAAGCCAGTATTATTTGCCATTTAATATGCCCCTGCCAATTTGCCAAATAATATGCCAGTGTTATATGCCATTTAATAAGCCCCAGCCAATTTCCCCAAATCCCCCCCCATCATTTCCCCAGCACTTACCTTTCCCTGGTGCCTAGTGGCAGGCAGCATGGTCTCCTCCATGCTGCCTGTTCGGCTCCCAGGTGGTTGTGACCGGCGCGCTGGGTCACGTGACCTGTCGGCACTTCCGTGTCACACTGCACGGGAAGCCGAACAGGCAGCACGGAGGTTTCTCTGTGCTGCCTGTTTGGCTACTTGTGCAGCCTGCCGGCAGGCAGAGATAATGAGGGGGGGATCTTCCAATCCCCTCTCACCTCAGTCTCTACCTGCAAGCGCGGATTTTTTTTTTTCCAGTGCTGGGGGGCCGCCCCCAAAAATTTGCTGCCCTAGGCATCCACCTAGGATACCTCGCGGTAAATACAGTGCTGGCTCAAATATGTCTGGGCGCTATACTGGATTGCAAGCTCGGATCAGAGAATAGTTCCATAGCCTCCCATACTCTCCCTCAGACAGCCCCCCAATCAAATTTAGAATGCAAGCTTTCCAGGCTTCTTTGGTCTCTTCCTCAATACATTTCTTTGTATTTCCTCAATTTATACAGCCAGCGTTCTAACTGAGAGGTGTGCAAAAGAGCAGGGAATAGGAATAAGCATGGGGATTTCACACTGGCAAGGCGAGTTGCCATTTTCTGTGGTTTAGTTCAGGGCAGCAGTCCTTGCCATCAGCAGTTTGAAAATGGGGGGCTCTCTGAAGCAGAATATGAGAGGCTGTGGAAGTATTGTCCAGAGTCTGTCATCTGTGTGTAGTATGTAACGCACGGGGTCCAGGATGGTAAAGGGACACTGAGCGCCCAAGATCAGGAGCTACAGTGCAGGATGGAGACACAGGACCTGGTGCTGGGTAACTGCAATCGCTTGGAGGTTTGAAACCCCAAGTCTTTGCAGCCACAACCAGGCCCTGTAAAGCAGCTGCTGTATCCAGGTACCAGGGCTTAAGAGTAAATGAACTAGATGATAGCCAAGCAGAGCTAAAAACAGAAAAGTAACTGAGGGAGAGCAGAACAGAAATACAGAATGCAGGGCCACAGGACAGAGGGTAAACATAAGCAAGAAAGCAGAAACCAAAACTAAAGATAAATAATACAAGGCATGGGGATAAGGAAAACAAGAGGCACATACAAAGGAACAAACATAAATACAGGAACTAGCCTAATACTAAAGATGGCAAAGGTGGGGGTTTGGTTCATACAAATTGGCCAATTTAGATGTTAGCTTGCCAACCATGTCAAGGTACTCCACATTAGGCAAGTCCCTAACTAAAACATAATATTAGAAAAGCATAAATAGAATCTAAGACTCATAAATGGCATTGAACTTAAATACAGAGAAAATACCTGTAGACTGCTGCAAAGGACTGAAAAGCAACGGGTGTGGTTTAAATAGAAAACTGACAGAGCAGAGGGATAGAGAGAAAACCTGAAATGAAACACAAGGACAGGCAGATAGGAATACAGGGCAGGACAGATATACAGGGCATTTAAAGGGACAGGACATCCCACTGAAGGGACTCAGGACAGGTATACAGGGCAGGACAAGAATACAGGGCAAAGCAGGAATAATGAGCAAGGCAAGAATACTGGGCAAGGCAGGAATAAGCATAACTAATAAGAAAGCAAAGCAAGAAGGATACAGAAAAGCCTGGATACAGCCTGGATAAGCCTGCAAAAAGGGTGCATGGTTACATAGTATTTGAGGTTCTTTGGAGATCTTGGGTAGGACGTAGAAGATCTTTACAATATTCTCCTTTCTGGGTCTTTTGGGTCTCTTCCTCAGGCATATTTAAATATTTTATTTTTATGGAGTGGATGGTGTTTGTGCAGGCACTGCCTTCTTGTCCTTTGCTTGGGACAACAGTTGTCCTTTAATTGCCATTTATATGTAGACATGTTTGTGCTTTCCGGAGCTTCTGATATTCAAAACTTTGGAGCTCAACCCTTTTGTCCCCTCATGTTTTTCATCTTAAGAACTACATGATTCTTGCGGAAAAATGTGACTTTCCCAATGTTGCACAGATAACTTATTTCGGTCAACTAGAATTCTGTGTTTCCCTATGTTGAAATTGTCAGAAGGTTCTTGCAGAAGCATATCCAAAGATTGGAAACAGCTCTTCATTCCATGGATTCTGAGAAGCTAAACAAATTGCTTAATACTTATGAAAAAACCTTGTTTTTGATGACCTAAATGAATGCAATCATCTCAATTATCTTCTTGCTGAAGAAATCTGTGACTTTCAAAGCAATGTAAAGCATTCTTATTTTGGAAAAATGAAATCTGTTTCTCAATATTGAAATTGTTGACAAAATGTTTATGCAGAAGCCTATTCAAGATTTAGAAATCTGATCTCCTTCTTTCAATTGGACAAATTGGTTCTAATGAGCCAAACAAATTTTGAGCATCTGGCTAACATGTATGGAAAAAGTTCAAAAGGTTGCAATCATGATTCTGACATGATGCCTATTCTTCTACCTTCTACATGAATGCAAGCATCTAAAGCACTGTATTGTTATTGCTGCAAAATGTGACTCTCCCTGCTTTGTACAGATAATATGTTTGGGAAAATTGAAATATGATGCCAGGGATTAATGGAAGTATTATTTCTGAGAGGGTAGTGGATGTATGGAATAGCCCACCAGCAAAAATGGTAGAGGTAAACACAGTGAAGGACTGTAAGCATGCATGGGATAAGCATAAGGCTATCCTAGATATAAGATAAGACAAGGACTAATGAAAGTATTACTTTACTGAGAGGGTAGTGGATGCATGGAATAGTCTTCCAGTAGAAGTGGTAGAGGTTAATACAGGGAATGAGTTTAAGCATGCATGGGATAGTTATAAGGCTATCCTAGATATAAGATAAGGCCAGTAACTTTACTGATAGGGTAGTGGATACATGGGACGGTCTTCCAGAGAAGAGGTAGGTTCATACTAATGTATATTTTATGGTGTACACACAGCTCTCTGAGTGAAGCACATCTGCACCAGGTCTTAGTATATTTCATGTAAAAGTGATAAAATGCACCTGCCTGATGTTTTTAAATATTGGCAACTATGACATGATATATATATAGTGTATGCATTTTAGTGCTTATTAACATGATATACATAGTGTATGCATTTAACTGTATCACACTGTATCACACACTGTAGACACAGCTCTCTGACTGAAGCACATCTGCACCAGTTCTTACTATATTTCATGTAAAAGTGATATAATGCACCTGCCTGATGTAGATGTTGTGCTGTGAATGTACCGTATTTGCTCGATTATAAGACGAGGTTTTTTTCAGAGCAAATGCTCTGAAAAATCCCCCTCGTCTTATAATCGAGGTCTCTTATAATCTGACCTCAAATTGAGGTCAGATTATAAGACATGGATCCAGGTCCCCAGCAGAGCTGCAGGGGACCTGGATCCCCCTCTCTAGCAGCAGGGGATGTCTGCGCAACGAGCGCAGACTCCCCTGCTTCCGCCCGGCACGACCGCCGGGGCTTCTGTGAAGAAGCCGGAAACTTCCGCTTTCGTCACAGAAGTCCCGGCGAGCGTGCCGGGCGGCAGCAGGGGAGGTCTGCGCTCAACGCGCAGACATCCTCTGCTGCCCCACTAGGCACCAGGGAGAATCGGGCAGCTGGGGGATGTCTGCACGATACGTGCAGATATCCTCCATGCTGCCCGACACGGCAGACTATTATGACGGACAGCTGTCAGTCATAATAGACTGCCGTGTCGGGCAGCATGGAGGATGTCTGCAAGTATCGTGCAGACATCCCCCGGCTGCCCCCACTAGCCACCAGGGATCAAGGTAAGGGGAAGGGAGGGAGGGGGGGCAGAGAGACAGGGGGAGGGAGAGAGGGGGGCAGAGAGACAGGGGGAGGGAGGGAGGGGGACAGAGAGACAGGGGGAGGGAGGGGGGCAGAGACAGAGTCAAGGGGAGGGAGGGGGTTAAGAGACAGAGACAAGGGGAGCGAAGGGGTTAAGAGACAGACACGGGGAGGGAAGGGGTTAAGAGACAGAGACAAGGGGAGGGAAGGGGTTAAGAGACAGACAAGGGGAGGGAAGGGGTTAAGAGACAGAGACAAGGGGAGGGAAGGGGTTAAGAGACAGAGACAAGGGGAGTGAGGGGGTTAAGAGACAGGCAAGGGGAGGGGGGAGAGAGAGAAAAATGGGGGCAAGGGAAAGAGAAAGGCAGCATTGGCACATAAAAAGAAATAAAAACTAGAAATACATTTTTTGATATAATTTTTTATTAAAAAAGCAATTTACATGTGAATATATACAAGTTTAACTTTTTTCCTATAGGGTAGTCTTATATTCAGGCTTTTAGTTTTTTTCCTTAAGGAATATCCAAAGTTTGGGGGGTCGTCTTATAATCAGGGTCGTCTTATAATCGAGCAAATACGGTATCTGTTGTATCCCAAGGATGCATGGTAATGTTGGTGGGAACTTGGTGATATAATCTACACTATGACAAGAAGGTTTCTAAAGGTGGAGTTACATTACGCTAATTATATGGAGTGGGCGGAGCTTTTGGCAGTAGGTGTGGTCAACTGCAAGCTGAGCTGAAAAGTGTCCCTGGAATTTTTTTTGAAATGTTGATAACTATGGCATGATATACATAGTCCCTATTCATAAGAAATTCTTATGAATGGGGACTCTAGTTCGGTTTATGGAAAGCCAATAGTATTACATGTATTCCATAAGCCGAAAGTCTATAAACCGAACGACATTCGGTTTATAGAATACATGTAATGCTATTGCTATTCTATAAACCGAAAGTCTATAAACCGAATGTCGTTCTGTCTTTCAAAATTTGTACTCCAAAATCTACATTTTATTTAAACACAAAAGTTTGTTTGTATGTCCAATTATGTAGCACTGTACATCTACCAACACTAAGCATCATGATTTGTTCTTGTTCTGTTTCTACTTTGTTTTTACTTTATTTTACAATTATATCATTCTATTTTTAAGTGCATGATTCCATTTTTAAGTACATGATCTTATATTCAGCCCTGTTTTTTATGTGCCCCATTTTTTATGTATCTCAAAGATCCTTTATTACTCATTGTTATTGTTAGATTATTCCCCCCCTCCTTTTCTCTAATAAATGCATCTCTTATTGTCTTTATGTTTTTACAACACGCATATGGAGCACTTCTCTGCTCCGTTTTCTCATTTCGGGACACTGTATTGCACTTATGACCACCTGGAATGCAAGACCGATGGTGGAACGATGGTGGAACGCACTGTGGAACGTACTGTGGTACGCACTGTGGAACGCAAGATGTGGGTATTATTCGTCAGACGCTTTTTGCTGGTTTTTATTGTTTCAACTTCTGAGGAAACCGGAACTTTCAAAATGTACCCCGGAGAAACGTGTTATGCAATTTGAACAACCTCTTCACCGGACGGGAACCCCTACCAGCTGCTCCAGTGTACTATTATAGCAGATGCTTTCTTTACATATGGACTCTGTAAGTACAGGATCACG
Source organism: Pelodytes ibericus (assembly GCA_036172795.1). Classification (NCBI taxonomy): domain Eukaryota; kingdom Metazoa; phylum Chordata; class Amphibia; order Anura; family Pelodytidae; genus Pelodytes; species Pelodytes ibericus. The sequence continues at coordinate 42,203,435 of CM069866.1, read as the reverse complement.
CGCAGACCATTATTGTTATTAATTTTACTGCTCTATGTATGTCTTTGTTTTATCCCTCTTCTACAGATTAAACAGAGGTTTGAATGGAATTGTATCCTCTTTGATGCCTTCATTACCTGGTTGTTTGTGAGTGCACTAAATATACACATTTTTTAACACAGTGTATCTTTACTTTGTTGCACTATATATATTACATGTTCCTTGTGTAACACTCTGTGCCCTCGTCCCTTCACCAAATCTTTGTTATACATATAGCACATTGAGGAGTGCTAAAAGTGGAAGCGTTTGCACACAAGGGTATTTATTGTTATTTTTATTGTATTTTGGTGATACACTATTTATCTTTTAGCACGTTTATAAGCGTCTGAAACAGAATAGTCCTTGCAGGCCATGTGGACGTGTATATATATATATCCTCTGTCTTCCGGGGGCCAGTTCGGAGCACCTTCAGGCAGGGGCGTACCTAGAGCATTTGGCACCCGTGGCGGACCCTGAGTGTGGCACCCCCCCCCCTAATAAAAATGTAAGAAAACACCCACAATTTTTTCAATGTTTGAAAATTGTACAATTATAGATACCAGGAATTCAGAGCCCATTAATAGTGTGCCAGTCAGATACCAGTAATATTGTGCCAGTCAGATACCAGTAATATTGTGCCACACAGAGCCCAGTAATATTGTGCCAGTCAAATACCAGTAATATTGTGCCACACAGAGCCCAGTAATATTGTGCCAGTCAGATGCCTGTAATATTGTGCCAGTCAGATACCAGGAATATTGTGTCAGTCAGAGCCCAGAAATAGTGTGCCAGTCAGATGCCTGTAATATTGTGCCAGTCAGATACCAGTAATATTGTGCCAGTCAGATACCAGTAATATTGTGCCACTCAGAGCCCAGTAATATAGTGCCAGCCAGATGCCCAGTAATATTGTGCCAGCCAGAGCCCAGTAATATAGTGCCAGTCAGATGCCTGTAATTTTGTGCCAGCCAGAGCCCAGTAATATAGTGCCAGCCAGATGCCCAGTAATATAGTGCCAGTCAGAGCCCAGTAATATAGTGCCAGTCAGAGCCCAGTAATATAGTGCCAGCCAGATGCCCAGTAATATAGTGCCAGCCAGAGCCCAGTAATATAGTGCCAGCCAGATGCCTGTAATATTGTGCCAGCCAGAGCCCAGTAAAATAGTGCCAGCCAGATGCCCAGTAATATAGTGCCAGCCAGAGCCCAGTAATATAGTGCCAGTCAGATGCCTGTAATATTATGCCAGCCAGAGCCCAGTAATATAGTGCCAGCCAGAGCCCAGTAATATAGTGCCAGTCATATGCCTGTAATATTATGCCAGCCAGAGCCCAGTAATATAGTGCCAGCCAGATGCCTGTAATATAATGCCAGCCAGATGCACCAGTAATATAGTGCCAGCCAGAGCCCAGTAATATAGTGCCAGTCAGATGCCTGTAATATTATGCCAGCCAGATGCCCAGTAATATAGTGCCAGCCAGAGCCCAGTAATATAGTGCCAGTCAGATGCCTGTAATATAATGCCAGCCAGAGCCCAGTAATATAGTGCCAGCCAGATGCCTGTAATATTGTGCCAGCCAGAGCCCAGTAAAATAGTGCCAGCCAGATGCCCAGTAATATAGTGCCAGACAGAGCCCAGTAATATAGTGCCAGTCAGATGCCTGTAATATTATGCTAGCCAGAGCCCAGTAATATAGTGCCAGCCAGATGCCCAGTAATATTGTGCCAGCCAGAGCCCAGTAAAATAGTGCCAGTCAGAGCCCTGCTCATTTTAAACCACCCTCCTCCCCCTTCCCCATCACTTACCGAAGCTGCTCTCTGCTCCCGGACCGACGCCTCCTCCGTGCAGTCTTCCCTCTTGCACGGAGGAGGGAAACACAGTCACCGGGTTCGGGTTGGGTCAAAAGGTCACTGTAGGAAAAAAACACTTTTTTGGTTTTTGCCCTATAACTCGCAAAAAACTGCAGAAAAACATGGAAACAAGCATATTTCTGGCTTGGGACAAAATTTAGAAACCATTTAGATGGGGTATTTTTTAATGATTGCATTTGTGTAAATAATTTTTTAGGTCAAAGTTAGAAAATTTGGGTTTTTTATTTTTTCATCATATTTTATGATTTTTTTGTAGTAGATTCTAAGATATGATGAACATAATACTATCTAATGAAAACGCTTCTTATGATGATAAAACAACACATAATTTGTGTGGGTACAGAATGTGAGAAAGAAGAAAATTACAGCTAAACACAAACATCCCAGAAATGTAAAAACAGCCCTTGTCACCAAGGGAAAGTCAAGATCAAAAGGTCTTTTCACTAACGGGTTAAGCACACTCCAGACATATTTCTAACTCAAACAATTTTTGTGTTAAGAAGTATTGATTCAGACAAAGAAATGTAGAGAGTGGTATCACTAGCTCCTTGTTTCTCCCAGGCAGGCTACAACGTGTTACACAGCTGCCGGCTTTGTGCTATTAGACCGTGTTCTGTCTACGTGAGTACCACGTATTGTGAGTCCCCAACATTTTTTCTTTTTTTTTTCCCTGTGTCCAGGGGAGCTTGATTGAAGGAGGTCTCAGTATGTCAGTGTGAGTGAGTGAATGTGTGTGTATGTCAGTGTGAGTGAGTGAGTATGTGTGTATGTCAGTGTGAGTGAGTATGTGTGTATGTGAGTGTATGTCAGTGTGAGTGTGTGTGTATCTGAGTGTGAGAGCATGTGTGTGTATGTCAGTGTGAGTGAGAGCGTGTGTGTGTATGTCAGTGAGAGTGAGTGAGTGTGTGTGTATGTCTGTCTATGTGTGTGAGTGTGTGGATAAAGAGGTTAACTCCTCTGACACTGCCTATATCTGTCTAGCCACTCAAGGGGTTAACTCCTCTGACACTGCCTCTATCTGTCTAGCCATTCAGGGGTTAACTCTTCTGACACTGCCTACATATGTTAAGCAATCCAGGGGTTAATTTGCCTGATACTGATTTTATATATCTGGATTTTGTTATAGGTCACTGGTCACATTATGTTTTAGAGAATTGCACAGCCTATATTTGCAATCTGGCTGTTGCATATTATTGGGAAGGTTAATAGTGCCATATTGATTGGAACATTGTCTGTGGCATATTAATTGGCAATCTGGCTGTGGGATATTAATGGGCAGGTTAATGGTGACATAATGGGAAAATTGGCTGTGACCAAAGTGATAGTGTGGCATGTTTTGTCGGCATTTAACTATACAGAGACAGAGTCTCCATTCATTATGAATGGAGACTTTGTCTCCGTATAGTTAAATGCCGACAGCCTATAAACCGAACGTTCTATAATGAATGGAGACTCTGTCTCTGTATAGTTAAATGGCGACAGCCTATAAACCGAACGTTCGGTTTATAGGCTGTCGGCATTTTACTACACGGAGACAAAGTCTCCATTAATAATTTTATGAATGGAGACTCTGTCTCCGTGTAGTGAAATGCCGACAGCCTATAAACCGAACGTTCGGTTTATAGGCTGTCGGCTTATGGAATACATGTATTCCTATTGCTATTCTATAAACCAAACGTTCGGTTTATAGACTTTCGGCTTATAGAAAACATGTAGTACTATTGCCTTTCTATGAACCGAACGAGAATTTCTTATGAATGGGACTCTCGTTCGGTTTATAGAAAGCCAATAGTATTACATGTATTCTATAAAACGAACAAATAAAAATTAACGAAACGAAAATAATGAACGAATTTCGTCTGAAACGAATGCAGTAATGAACAAAATTCGTTTTAGACGAAATAAATAACATTTTCGTCCGAATGGACGAAAACGAAACAAAAATTTTAGTTTTGCACATGTCTACTGTATATGCAAAACACAGAGTAGACAGATGTGTCATTTAAACCCGTGCCCCCAGAGAGAATGAAGCCTTAATCCAGTGCCTTAGACCACTTTGCCATGTTACCATTAAGTGTAAATATTTTTGTCAAAACGTGAACATTACAGCACCTAATGCCAAAAGATGCAGGTTAGACAGTTACTTTGAAAATCGGGGGTTTGAGGTTTGCATCTCAGCAAAGACATAAAAGCAAAGTACATCATAAAATACAATACATTTTTAGAGTCAAACAGTTTTGTCACCCATGTTCCCATTTCCTTGACTGCACAAATGGAGAGGAATTGCTGAAGATAAAAAAAAAAAATCTGAAAGAAGGAGCAAACTCTTCTGCAGAAGAGGAGTTTGTTACACTGAGATGAGAAAAACATGGGAGATGTGATCTGACTGCATCGTAGAAAAAAAATACATCACACAGGTAGGTGATGACGTCACAACTAAGCTTCTTCTATACAACATAAGCCAGCATGCTGTGTAGAAAGTAAATATATGAGAGTTACAGTGATACAAATGCTGATACAGCTGAGGTTAAAGCAGTAAGGACTCTTACCATAACAGTTTTTTTTCTAAAATGAAAATGCCCATTTATTGTTAAATAATGTGTTGTCATATTTTTCCATTTTGGTTGCTGAAAAACAAACAAATGTTGAAATTTCCAAAAAGGAAACGTTGTTCGGTTTATAGACTTTCGGCTTATGGAATACATGTAATACTATTGGCTTTCTAGATACCGAACTAGAGTCCCCATTCATAAGAATTTCTTATGAATGGGGACTCTAGTTCGGTTTATAGATAGCCAATATTATTACATGTATTCCATAAGCCGAAGGTTTATAGACTTTCGGTTTATAGAAAGCCAATAAAATTACATGTATTCTATAAACCGAAAGTCTATAAACCGACTGTTGTTCGGTTTATAGACTTTCGACTTATGGAATACATGTAATACTATTGGCTTTCTATAAACAGAACTAGAGTCCCCATTTATAAGAATTTCTTATGAATGGGGACTCTATTTCGGTTTATAGAAAGTCTATAAACAGAATGTCTTTCGGTTTATAGACTTTCGGTTTATGGAATACATGTAATGCTATTGCTATTCTATAAACCGAAATAGAGTCCCCATTCATAAGAATAGATCAATTGACCTATTCTTCTGAATGGGGACTCTATTTCGGTTTATAGAATAGCAATAGCATTACATGAATTACATCTGAGAGTCAAATAGAACCGTCAAATACTGTGCTTACAGCGCACTTTGAAAAATTCTAATAGTTTTGGGTGCTAAATAGTACAGTATTTTTAATTTGTATGTATTTTATGTTTTTTTGAAGTTATTTCCCTATCCATAATTGTTTGCAGGGCACTTGTCCTACTCTTACCCACGTTTTAATTCCTTTTGCAGCCCTCTAGCCCTTTCCAGGACTTTTTTAGAGGCATTTTAGTGGCCAAAAGTCCATGTCCCCATTGACTTCAATGGGGTTCGGGGTCAAGTTCGGGGTCAAGTTCGAGCACAGACCCGGACTTTTTTCAGAAGTTCCGTCGAAACTCTCGAACCCGAACATCCAGGTGTCCGCTCAACTCTAGTAATCATGTAATGTTTAACTATTGTTAATCATTAAAATTCCATTGGTTTCAATGGGTAGGATTCAAACATTGTTTTTTTTTCTAAGTCAAACTCAGGAGGCAAATTTGACTTAGAATCAAAGTGAAAGTCGACCTCCATAGTCGACCTCTTCAAGCTATTCTCAAATTTTAGTGTACTTTCTTTTTTTGAAAAAACATATAATACCTCCCATTCATACTGAAGGTATTTTACCGGCAGTCCCGGCAACTATGCAAATGTCCCGCGTAGATTGCGAGACAGCCCGGGAAACTGGGCTGTCACGCGATCGCAGCGGGCCACTGTGTCACGTGACGTCGCACGGTGACGTCAGGTGACCTGGTGACCCACTGCGATCGCGAGATAGCCCAGTTTCCTGGGACTGTCCCGAGATCGCGATATACGCGTGGCTGTGTGAGCTATGCTCACAGCTGCATTATTTTTCTTTTACTTTATTTATTTTTTCTTCTGTTGGAACTAGTCATATCCGGCTAATGTACTTCCCTCCTCCGTGCAGGAGGGAAATCTGCAGCACGGAGGACGCGACGGAGACCAAGAGGTGAGTACTTGGGAAGGGGGTGGAGGGAGGGTGACGAATGGGCAAAATATCACTGATGGGCATGATAAGACTGACAAATGAGGGGCATGATAAGACTGACAAATGAGGGGCATGATAACACAGAAAAATGATGGGCATGATAACACTGACAAATGAGGGGCATGATAACAATGAAAAATTATGGGCATGATAAGACTGACAAATGAGGGGCATGATAATACTGACAAATGAGGGGCATGGTAAGACTGACAAATGATGGACATGATAACACTGACAAATGAGGGGCATGATAACACTGACACATGATGGGCATGATAACACTGACAAATGAGGGGCTTGGTAACACTGACAAATGAGGGGCATGGTAACACTGACACATGATGGGCATGATAACACTGACACATGATGGGCATGATAACACTGAAAAATGATGGGCATGATAACACTGACAAATGAGGGGCATGATAACACTGACAAATGAGGGGCATGATAACACTGACAAATGAGGGGCATAGTAACACTGACACATGATGGGCATGATAAGACTGAAAAATGAGAGGCATGATAAGACTGACTAATGAGGGGCATAAGACTGACAAATGATGGGCATGATAACACTGACAAATGAGGGGCATGGTTACACTGACACATGATGGGCATGATAACACTGAAAAATGATTGGCATGATAACACTGACACATGATGGGCATGATAAGACTGACAAATGAGGGGCATGATAACGCTGACAAACGAGGGGCATGATAAGACTGACAAATGAGGGGCATGATAACACTGACAAATGAGGGGCATGGTAACACTGACACATGATGGGCATGATAACACTGAAAAATTATGGGCATGATAAGACTGACAAATGAGGGGCATGATAAGACTGACAAATGAGAGGCATGGTTACACTGACACATGATAAGACTGAAAAATGATGGGCATGATAGAAACATAGAAACATAGAAACATAGAATGTGTTGGCAGATAAGAACCATTCGGTCCATCTAGTCTGCCCAATTTTTTTTGAGTACTTTTATTAGTACCCCGTTCCCGGTCTTATAGGTAGGATAGCCTTGTGTCTATCCCACGCATGCTTAAAATCCTTGACTGTGTTTACCTCTACCACTTCTGCTGGCAGGCTATTCCATACATCCACTACCCTCTCAGTAAAGTAATTGTAAAGGAACCCATATATAATTAATGAGCCCTGTGCATCTTACTCCCGAATAAACAGCCGAAATACGATGCAAAGTGAATATAAAATCCCAGTTCCCCAAACATGAGCCGAGACTTCATGAAGGGGTAAAATCAGTGTGTTTAATCAGCGTTCAAAACATTCTTTTTATGCTCTGCCAGAACTCCTCCCCACATCTGGAGAGATAAATGGATTACAGTATAATCCCAACCCAGCTTCCCCCAGCACACCAAATACAGTCTCAAGCTCCCAATGAAAACAAACATTAGAATTATAATTACATTGAAATAGCCCTGACTGATAACCTTCCTGACCCTAATTAAGATCCCCTCCCTTGAACTCTTAAACTAATTACTTTTAATCCATAACTTGCCAGGATGTCTCAGGCTATAGCCCATTGTCCTATTGTCTCTGGGATACATCCTGAGACACCCTGGAGCCATCTCAAAACCAGCAGGCCATTAGCAATGCAGAAACTCACAAATGGAGCTAACTTGGTATATAAAACAAGTGGATTTAAACAGAACTCTTCCTTTCACCACATAGCTCCCCCTTAGTTCCATGGGACGGCATACCCGCCTAGACCCTAACGGGTTGGCTTGGGGATGTCCACTGTTAAACTTTGTTTTTCCAGTTCTGTTTGCCGGGATAACCCATCTGCGTTGGCATTCTGCTTCCCTGGCCGGTACTGCATTGTAAAATTATAGGGTTGCAGTGCCAAGCTCCATCTTAGCAGTCTGGGGTTATCTCCGGCTACTCTGTTGAGCCAGATGAGGGGGTTATGATCCGTCATAACAGTGAAAGATTGTCCATATAAATAAGGCTGTCATTTCTTCAGGGCCCAGACTAATGCCAAACACTCTTTCTCAAACAATGGTGGCATAACTGACCTCTCTGGGTATAAGTTTTCGGCTCAGATATGCTACCGGATGCTCCAGGCCATCGTCCCCCACTTGACTTAACACGGCTCCCAGTCCGAACATTGAGGCATCTGTGTGAACGAGGAATCTTTTAGTGTGGTCAGGTGCCGCCAATACAGGGGTTTTACTTAACGCAAGCTTGAGTTTCTGGAAGGCCTCCTCACACTCCGGAGACCATACTACTTGCCTAGGTAACGACTTTTTGGTAAGATCGGTAAGGGGTTTGGCTGTGGCGCTATAATCTGACACAAATTTCCTATAATAGCCAGCTGTTCCCAGAAAGGCCATAACCTGTGTCTTGGTGCGTGGTTGGGGCCACTGCGTGATAGCCTCAATTTTAGCTGGCTCAGGCCTCTGCTTGCCTGACCCTACCCTATGGCCTAGGTATTGGACCTCGGCCATGCCTACATGACATTTTTCTGGTTTCAAGGTTAATCCTGCCTCTTGAATTCGCTTGAGTACTACAGAAATGTGTTTCAGGTGGGCCTCCCAAGTGCTGCTGTAAATGGCTATGTCATCTAGATAAGCACAGGCGAAGCCCTGAAATCCCTCTAAGAGCCAGACTGCCATCCTTTGAAAAGTAGCTGGGGCATTCTTCATCCCAAATGGCATGACCTTAAATTGGTACAAGCCAAATGGGGTGACGAATGCAGACTTAGGAATAGCATCAAGCTCCAAGGGGATTTGCCAATACCCCTTGCACAAGTCAATAGTGGTCAAGTAATTACCCCCGGCCATACGGTCAAATAACTCATCTACCCTGGGCATGGGGTAGGCATCCGTGACCGTACGGTCATTAAGCCTGCGGTAATCCACACAAAACCGCGTGGTACCATCTTTCTTTGGTACTAATACCACTAGGGTGGCCCAAGGGCTCTGCAAAGGTTTTATAACCCTATGGTCCAGCATCTCCTGAATCTCTTTTAACATGCTATCTCTAACTGCCTCCGGAATTCTGTATGGTTGCTGTCTCAAAGGTACCTGACCTGGGGTCTCCACACGGTGGACTGCCAGCGTCGTGTAGCCCGGGAGAGCAGAAAACATATCCCGAAATTCCCGTAACAGCTGAGTAGCCTGTGCCCTTTCCTCTGGTTTCAACTCCGGTCCTAGTCCAGCCTGCTCCACCCCGGTGGGTTCTTTGTGGAGCAAGTTGGGCAAGGGAATACCCTCACTATCTTCAAGCGCCGGAGCGCATACTGCAGAGACTTCCTCTGGCCTCTCAAAGTAGGGTTTCAACATATTAACATGAAAGTGTCACGGTCGGCTGTGCCGATGAGGTCTGGAGTCGCGGTGCAGGGGTAGTGGGCGATTCAAGGCCCTGCGCAGGGTGAGCACTCTCCACCTGGGGTGGAGCCCCAGGCTTTGAATGCCCACATGCAGAGGCCTTGTTTGGTTTCCCACGAGTCATAGCCAGGCAGGGACAAAGCAGGGTCTAGGAACAAGCCGAGGTCAAAGGACTGTAGAAATCAGAATGGTCAGAATCAAGCCGAGGTCAAAGGACTGTAGAAATCAGAATGGTCAGAATCAAGCCGAGGTCAAAGGACTGTAGAAATCAGGGATAGTCAGGAACACGATGAACAGGAATCAAAACACAAGCTAGCAGAAAATAATGTACCAGCTCTGATTGCTGGGAGGAAGGGGTTTATATAGCTCCAGGGCTCATTATTACAAGGACCTACACCTGGGCGGTAGGCAAACAAGAAGAACAAAGTCAGAGAGATAGCCACACTGCTACATGAGGAAACAGAACCAGCAGGTGGCGTCTGGAACAGGAGCAGGGAACAGGAACCACAGGAGTCAGGGTTCGAATCCAGGTGGATAGTTACAGAAAGGACCTGCGGATCCTTTCATTGTTACAATCTGTTACTATGTACGTAGTGTCGCTGACCCTGGCTACTACTTTGTACGGCCCTTGCCAAGAGGCCTGTAACTTGTCGGTTTGAGGACTAACACTTTTTGATCTATCTCTAGAATACGATCTCTAGCTCTCCTATCGTACCAGTGTTTCTGACGTTGTTGAGCCGCCTGCATGTTTTCCCTTACCGATTGAGTAAGTGCCTGCAGTCGGTCTCTCAACTCTAAAACAAATGGTACTGTCGGCGTGCCTGATTCTCCCATATCCCCTTCCCAGTGCTCGCGGACCAGGTCCAGGGGTCCTCGGACTCTCCTTCCATATAACAGTTCGAAAGGAGAGAATCCGGTGGATGCCTGGGGTACCTCCAGGTATGCGAACAGCAGGTGGGGAAGGAACTTTTCCCAGTTCCGCCAGGTGTCTGAGAACGTGATTAGCATCTGTTTTAGAGTGCCATTAAAACGTTCGCAGAGCCCGTTCGTCTGGGGATGATAGGGAGAACTCAGTATGCGTTTTACTCCGCAGCTCTTCCAGAGCTGCTGAGTAACTACCGCTGTGAATTGGGTCCCTTGGTTGGATACTATTTCCCTAGGGAACCCAACTCGAGTAAATACTTTGATGAGAGCTTCAGCTACGGTTTCAGCAGTGATATTAGGTAAGGCTATAGCTTCCGGGTAGCGTGTAGCATAGTCCACCACCGTAAGAATATATGTCTTACCCGATGGACTAGGCTTACTAAGGGGTCCTACCAAATCCACTGCCACTCTGAAAAAAGGTTCCTCTATTATGGGAAGAGGTCTTAATTTCGCTCGGGGATGGTCACCCCTCTTTCCTACTTTTTAACATACATCACAGGTTCTACAATAATTTTGTAAATCCTGGGTAGCACCTGGCCAAAAAAATGTCTGAGTCAACCTATCTCGGGTTTTCTTAATCCCTAGATGTCCTGCTAAAGGTATATCGTGGCTAATCCGTAATAACTCTGCCCTATATTTGCGGGGTACCACTAACTGTTTTTTCATCACCTGTCGGGTTCCTCCTCCCGCCCCCTCTGTTATCCGATATAGCAAACCTTTTTCCCACTGGAACCTTTCCTGTCCTACGTCTCCCTGGGGTTTATCTGCCTCCCTCCTGTACCCATTTAAAGTGCTATCCTCCCTCTGAGCCTGCCCAAAGTCAGTGGGAGTGCCCCAATACATGTTAGGACTAGAATCTACAGAAGCATTATTAGTGCCTACCGGGTCATCCGTGGAGTGTGAGGTGTCCATAGCTCGTGCCTGTTGTCTGGTTGTGACTGGGAGTGCTCCTGCTGTAGTCGGCTGTATAAATTGAGAAGTCAAGCACCCCAAATCGTTTCCCAGCAAAACCTCCGCCGGTAACTCTGGCATGATGCCCACCTCCACAGCCTTAGCCCCGGTGCCCCAGTCAACGTGTACCATGGCAGTGGGTAACTTGTGAATAGCCCCCCCTGCGCCACCCTTACAGCCACGGAGCGTCCAGTATGTTGGGACGGTTTGACACGGTGTGGTTGTACCAGAGTTATCGTAGCTCCAGTGTCTCTCAGTCCTCTAGCTTCCTGCCCATTAAGTCGCACAGTCTGTCGATGGTGCGCCTGATTGTCCTCTGCTGCTTGAACTGGGTTGACCTCGTGTAGCATGGACCAATTCTCCGAATTAGTGTGGTCACCCCCTTGCGTAGAATAGTTGTAATCCTCTTGTATACAATGAGCAGCTGCTCTCGTTGGTGGGGCTGGTGCTCGCCCCCATCGATCAGTATTACGGTGTGGACAATTAGGTTTTATGTGTCCCACCTGCTTACAAAAGCAAAGTCCTGCAGATAATTATCAATATCCATTTCGCTTTCTATAAAAATTTTAAAAGCAGCATAATTTATCTTACGTGGCCGCCCCATAGATGATCCTGGTAGTGACAGTATATCCATTTGTGGTGATCTTTCTCTGGTCTCCCGTGCTTCCCGGCGACTCTCTGCTTCCGAAGCTTGTGCCATGATTTGTACCACAATCTCTGGTGCAGGATTCGCTCCTACCAAGCTGAGTCTCCATCTCACATCTTTCTGAAACTCTGTTTCTTCTGCGTTCGCCATTTGTACCTCGCTGGTTCGGTCGCTCTCCAGTAATTCGGCTATTATCGTGGCTTTCGTCTTGTTGCTTGCCACTATGCCTCGAGCTTCCAGCAGTTCTTTAAGTGTTGTTCGTTTCAGCCGTTCGTATCTATGCGCCATTCACTTCCTTTTCGGTTAAATGAAATACATCCATTCGGGAGAAATCCCACCGCTTGCCACCAGTGTAAAGGAACCCATATATAATAAATGAGCCCTGTGCAGCTTACTCCCGAATAAACAGCCGAAATACGATGCAAAGTGAATATAAAATCCCAGTTCCCCAAACATGAGCCGAGACTTCATGAAGGGGTAAAATCAGTGTGTTTAATCAGTGTTCAAAACATTCTTTTTATGCTCTGCCAGAACTCCTCCCCACATCTGGAGAGATAAATGGATTACAGTATAATGCCAACCCAGCTTCCCCCCAGCACACCAAATACAGTATCAAGCTCCCAATGAAAACAAACATTAGAATTATAATTACATTGAAATAGCCCTGACTGATAACCTTCCTGACCGTAATTAAGATCCCCTCCCTTGAACTCTTAAACTAATTACTTTTAATCCATAACTTGCCAGGATGTCTCAGGCTATAGCCCATTGTCCTATTGTCTCTGGGATGCATCCTGAGACACCCTGGAGCCATCTCAAAACCAGCAGGCCATTAGCAATGCAGAAACTCACAAATGGAGCTAACTTGGTATATAAAACAAGTGGATTTAAACAGAACTCTTCCTTTCGCCACAGTAATACTTCCTGATATTACTTTTAAATTGTTGCCCCTCTAATTTAATAAGACTGACAAATGAGGGGCATGGTTACACTGACACATGATGGTCATGATAACACTGTAAAATGATGGGCATGATAACACTGAAAATGATGGGCATGATAAGACTGAAAAATGATGGTCATGATATCACTGACAAATGAGGGGCATGATTACACTGACAAATGAGGGGCATGATAACACTGACAAATGAGGGGCATGGTAACACTGAAAAATGAGGGGCATGATAACACTGACAAATGAGGGGCATGATAACACTGACAAATGAGGGGCATGATAACACTGACAAATGAGGGGCATGGTTACACTGACAAATGAGGGGCATGGTTACACTGACACATGATGGGCATGATAAGACTGACAAATGAGGGGCATGATAAGACAGACAAATGAGGGGCATGATAACACTGACAAATGAGGGGCATGATAAGACTGACAAATGAGGGGCATGATAAGACTGACAAATGAGGGGCATGATAACACTGACAAATGAGGGGCATGTTACACGGACAAATGAGGGGCATGTTACACTGACAAATGAGGGGCATGGTTACACTGACACATGATGGGCATGATAAGACTGACAAATGAGGGGCATGATAACACTGACAAATGATGGGCATGATAACACTGACAAATGAGGGGCATGATAACACTGACAAATGAGGGGCATGATAACACTGACAAATGAGGGGCATGATAACACTGACAAATGAGTGGCATGGTTACACTGACACATGATGGGCATGATAAGACTGACAAATGAGGGGCATGATAAAACTGTCAAATGATGGGCATGATAAGACTGATACATGATGGGCATGATAAGACTGACAAATGATGGGCATGATAAGACTGACAAATGATGGGCATGATAAGACCAATAAATGATGGGCATGATAAGACTGACAAATGATGGGCATGATAACAGTGACAAATGATGACCAAAATAACATGACAAATGAATAAATGTAAGAAATATAAGGTCCTTTAATTTTTTACATGAGCAAAATAATGTAATTAATAAGTAATGATGGTCTATGCCTTTGTAAGAGGCACAGACAAACCTGAAACGTAAATGCCCCCCTTCCTTGCAATAAGATATAACAGCAGGGAAGCAGGACATATTGATCTACAAGGCCAGGGAGTAATGGAGGTATTACTTTCTGAGAGGATAGTGGATGCATGGAATAGTCTTCCAGTATAAGTGGTAGATGTTAATACAGTGAAGGAGTTTAAGCATGCATGGGATAGGTATAAGGCTATCCTAGATATAATATAAGGCCAGGGACTAATGAAAGTATTACTTTACTGAGAGGGTAGTGGATGCATGGAATAGTCTTCCAGTAGAAGTGGTAAAGGTTAATACAGTAAATGAGTTTAATCATGCTTGGGATAGGTATAAGGCTATCCTAGATATAAGATAAGGCCAGGGACTAATGAAAGTATTACTTTATTGAGAGGGTAGTGGATGCATGGAACAACCTTCCAGCCGAAGTGGTAGAGGTAAACACAGTGAAGGACTTTAAGCATGCATGGGGTAAGCATAAGGCTACCCTAGATATAAGATAACGTCAGGAACTAATGAAAGTATTGCTTTACTGAGACGGTAGTGGATGCATGGAATAGTCTTCCAGTAGAAGTGGAAGAGGCTAATACGGTGAAGGACTTTAAGCATGCATGGGGTAAGCATAAGGCTACCCTACATAAAAGATCACATCAGGAACTAATGAAAGTATTACTTTACTGAGAGGGTAGTGGATGCATGGAATAGTCTTCCAGTAGAAGTGGTAGAGGCTAATACAGTGAAGGAGTTTAAGCATGCATGGGATAGGTATAAGGCTATCCTAGAAATAAGATATGGCCAGAGACTAATGAAAGTATTACTTTACTGAGAGGGTAGTGGATGTATGGAATAGTCTTCCAGTAGAAGTGGTAGAGGTTAATACAGTGAAGGAGTTTAAGCATGCATGGGATAGGTATAAGGCTATCCTAGATATAAGATAAGGCCAGGGACTAATGAAAGTACCGTATTTGCTCGATTATAAGACAAGGTTTTTTTCAGAAAAAAAAATCTGAAAACTACCCCTCGTCTTATAATCGAGGTCTTCTTATAATCTGACCTCAAATTGAGGTCAGATTATAAGACATGGATCCAGGTCCCCAGCAGAGCTGCAGGGGACCTGGATCCCCCTCTCTAGCAGCAGGGGATGTCTGCGCAACGAGCGCAGACTCCCCTGCTTCCGCCCGGCACGACCGCCGGGGCTTCTGTGAAGAAGCCGGGAACTTCCACTTTCGTCACAGAAGTCCCGGCGAGCGTGCCGGGCGGCAGCAGGGGAGGTCTGCGCTCATCGCGCAGACTTCCTCTGCTGCCCCACTAGGCACCAGGGACAATCGGGCAGCTGGGGGATGTCTGCAGTATACGTGCAGATATCCTCCATGCTGCCCGACACGGCAGACGATTATGACGGACAGCTGTCCGTCATAATAGACTGCCGTGTCGGGCAACATGGAGGATGTCTGCAAGTACCGTGCAGACATCCCCTGGCTGCCCCCACTAGCCACCAGGGATCAAGGTAAGGGGAAGGGAGGGAGGGGGGGGGGCAGAGAGACAGGGGGAGGGAGAGAGGGGGGCAGAGAGACAGGGGGAGGGAGGGAGGGGGACAGAGAGACAGGGGGGACAGAGAGACAGGGGGGAGGGAGGGGGGCAGAGACAGAGTCAAGGGGAGGGAGGGGGTTAAGAGACAGAGACAAGGGGAGGGAAGGGGTTAAGAGACAGAGACAAGGGAAGTGAGGGGGTTAAGAGACAGAGACAAGGGGAATGAGGGGGTTAAGAGACAGAGACAAGGGGAGGAAAGGGGTTAAGAGACAGAGACAAGGGGAGTGAGGGGGTTAAGAGACAGAGACAAGGGGAGGGAAGGGGTTAAGAGACAGAGACAAGGGGAGTGAGGGGGTTAAGAGACAGACAAGGGGAGGGGGGAGAGAGAGAAAAATGGGGGCAAGGGAAAGAGAAAGGCAGCATTGGCACATAAAAAGAAATAAAAACTAGAAATACATTTTTTGATATTATAATTTTTTATTAAAAAAGCAATTTACATATGAATATATACAAGTTGAACTTTTTTCCTATAGGGTAGTCTTATATTCAGGCTTTTAGTTTTTTTCCTAATGGAATATCCAAAGTTTGGGGGGTCGTCTTATAATCAGGGTCGTCTTATAATCGAGCAAATACTGTATTACTTTACTGAGAGGGTAGTGGATCCATGGAATAGTCTTCCAGTAGAAGTGGTAGAGGTTAATACAGTGAAGGAGTTTAAGCATGCATGGGATAGGTATAAGGCTATCCTAGATAAAAGATAAGGCCAGGGACTAATGAAAGTATTAATTTACTGATAGGGTAGTGGATACATGGAATGGCCTTCCAGCAGAAGTGGTAAAGGTTAATACAGTGAAGGAGTTTAAGCATGCATGGTATAGGTATAAGTCTATCCTAGATATAAGATAAGGTCAGGGACTAATGAAAGTATTACTTTACTGATAGGGTAGTGGATACATGGAATGGCCTTCCAGCAGAAGTGGTAGGTTCATACTAATTTATGTTTTATGGTGTACACACAGCTCTCTGACTGAATTATAAACCAGGTCTTACTATATTTC
This sequence comes from Pelodytes ibericus, assembly GCA_036172795.1. Classification (NCBI taxonomy): domain Eukaryota; kingdom Metazoa; phylum Chordata; class Amphibia; order Anura; family Pelodytidae; genus Pelodytes; species Pelodytes ibericus. The sequence continues at coordinate 42,186,843 of CM069866.1, read as the reverse complement.
ATCTTAAGGTGATAATATCCATATGCCTGATGTAGATGTTGTGCTGTGAATGTATCTGTTGTATACCAAGGATCCTGGTAATATTGGTGGGAACCTGGAGATTTAATCTACACTGTGACAATAAGGTGGAGTTACATTATGTTAATTTTGTGTAGTGGGCGGAGCTTTGGGCAGTGGGTGTGGTCAATATTAAAGTAAGTAATTGGAAGCTGAGCTGCAAAATGTCCCTGGAAATTTTTTTCAAATGTTGGCAACTATGCAGCATGTGTAACATACAGGCAATGCAAAAAAAAAAAAATTGTGATCGCGTCGCTGCCCCTTTAAGTGCTGATAGTTGCGGGTGTTTCCCCAGCTATCGGCACTGAGAGTGTAGAGATCGGAGGATCTCTCACTCTCTCCTTCTCTGACTCTTTCTCTGCATGTACCTGTGCAGCAGCAGCAGGAAGTGACTTTTCACAGTCATTTCCTGCATGCTCAGTGTGCACAGAGACACACACACACACACACACGTGGAGGAGAAGGAGTGAAGAGTTATAATCCTGCAGACAGCACAGCAGCTGGAATGAAAGGTAAGATCTGTGTGAATTAAGTGACACACAGTACCTGCATGCCCTGAGACACACACATTTATAGATGGGTGCAATAATCCATAATATAACATTAATGAGGAGAGCTTGGAAAATCACAACACTCCCTGATCTATAAAATATTATTAAATGCATATTTGTCTTTGATGATTTTATACTGAATTTCTACAAACGACTCAAGCAGATATACAGAGGGACCACATAAGAAATGCCTCTGGTAACATAGGGCACATTTGTCTTTTTACTCACACATATATATGAAGACATATATGTAAAAAAAAAAAACTATCAATATATCATTGAAATGTGAAAAGGGTTTCATTGCAAAGTGCCAGGTGCCACTTATCCCATACATATAAATTATGAAATAAATACAGACTGTGTACATGTATTTAAAAGGGACTGGGTAAAAGGCAGATCTGCCGGATCCAAACATTTTCACTTATAAATGTATGTTATCGTTGCATATTTAATGATCTGTGCATATTTCACATTTACACAGCCGGATCCACGAATATTTTGCATTTACACAGCCGGATCCACGAATATTTCACATTTACACAGCCGGATCCATGCATATTTCACATTTACACAGCCGGATCCAAGCATTTTTCACATTTACACACCCGGATCCAAGCATTTTTCACATTTTCACACCCGGATCCACGCATATTTCACATTTACACACCCGGATCCACACATATTTCACATTTACACAGTGGGATCCACAAATATTTCACATTTACACAGCGGGATCCACGAATATTTCACATTTACACAGCCGGATCCACAAATATTTCACATTTACACAGCCGGATCCACAAATATTTCACATTTACACAGCCGGATCCAAGCATTTTTCACATTTACACACCCGGATCCACGCATATTTCACATTTACACACCCGGATCCACACATATTTCACATTTACACAGCGGGATCCACACATATTTCACATTTACACAGCGGGATCCACGAATATTTCACATTTACACAGCCGGATCCACAAATATTTATAAACATCGAAAGGAGGTGTTCTTAATTAATAAATAATAATTCATCACTAAACTCTAATATTTAGTGCTCTTCCCTTTGTAATATATAATATATAATATATAATATATATGGGGTCATGGTATGTATACACATATATGCCTATAGAATCTGGATACCATCTAAGCTAATGCATATTCTATAATATCCCTGCCTCTATTTTTGTGATCTACACCTCTCCTTACTCATTGTTACTCTTGATTCATGTATATATCTATTCTTTTCTATACTTATCCCTTGGCTCACTCCTCTGAATTATGGTGGTCTGTAATAGACGTAAAATACTCTATCTACCTTAATAGTAGAGATGTCCCTTTTGTTATACTCAGGAACACTCTATCACTTCTAATATATCTTTCACTATTGGAATAATTAAAAAGGGCAATAGAAGGTTTCAGCCAAATGAGGTAGTCTCATATATATTCTTCTATATATTTCTCTATATATATTTTTCTTTCCTTTTATATGTATTTTTATATGTATAATTATCCTATTTTATTGGAGCTTTTCTTTCCATCAGGCTCCATTGGGTAAAGCATTTGGGGTTCCCTCAATTCGTATATGTTTGGGTATAGAACATTATGTTTTCATAGATATGCCTGTTCTCCCTTCCGATCAGTGCCTGACAGGCTTTACAGGCAGCTCCACCTCTACCCCGCCCACTCCGCTCACACTACTATTAGGATAGACGAGTACACCTCCCGTCTTAACCAATCGGCGTACTGTATCCGCCCACTGAATTCTGATTGGCTGTTGAGACTCAAGCCAATTACAGAGCGCGTGTATTTAAACACGCTATCTGCTCAGTCCCGTTTATGCCCCTGACGAAGCCGTCTCGGCGAAACGCGCGTCGGGCGTTTCTTTTTCTTTTTTCTTTCTTTTTTTATTAGTTTGGATCTTGCCCTAATTATATCTCTATATCCTCTACCTGCTGTTGTGTGGCTCCTGTTATCAGCCTATCCCAGTCCCTCTACTGTTCTTATCTCGCTATCTGACCATTAGACTAGGAATTACAAGACATTGAGACTAGGGATACCCCTCAGCTCCTTACTATTGTTATTCTCTGTTGTATTACATGGAGCTGTGTGGGATACTTTGTACCTAATAAGCCACATACCTTGGATTAACAGGTGTCTAACAAAGGGCATCTATTATTATTATTATTTTGTACTATTATCCTTCTTTTTGATTTTACTATTTATTTCTTTTTTATCAATTATTATTATTTTTTTCTTCTTTGAGAGTGGTATGATATATGACTCTAATATACCTTACGTTTTCTCATTATTATTATCTATCATTATTATTTTTATTCTAATAAGTATTGTTTTTGTGTTTATGTGTGGACCTTTCACTAGGGTGTGATACACCCGTGCCTACGTATATCTATCTATATAGGTGTACACATTTCTGTCACTTCTGGCATAATTCTACTCTCTATATCTTTGGTGGGCATCCACCTTCGTTTTTAATTAATAACTAAATAAAATTGTTTTTAGTGTTGCTGCTCTTTGTTTAAGATTTATATTTCGGGTTATCTCCGGCTGTCTCTAATATGTAGCTTTACTTTGTTGTATAAACTTTAATCCTGTTATAGTTCCTTGTCCAATCTGGTTTGTCAAGATGTTCAACTGTATATATTATCTGTTTCTGAATCAATAAACAGTTCTGGTCAGTTCTACTTAACCCTTCAAACGTAGCCTTGTCTCGTTCTTGAAAGGGAACCTGCCCAGCTTGTTCTTCCCCACACGGTTCTGGAGGACAGAAGCTGATCCAGGGTGGACAGAAGACAGCGAGACTCCAGTTAAGCTGGAGTCTCGCCGTTAAGCGGTTGTGGAGTCTGCGGTGGTTGCGGTGTCCGGTGTGGTGCTTGTGGTCCTCGGCGCAAGCTAGGAAGCGTCCATCAACGGAAGGTACTCGGTCAGCGTACGGGGAGTTCCGTTACACAGACTACCCTATAGTAAAAAAAAAGTTTAACTTGTATATATTCACATGTAAATAGCATTTTCAAATTTAATAAAGACTTATGATATAAAAAAAATGCATTTCTTGTTTTTATTTACCTTTTACGTGCCAATGCTACCCCAACCCCCCAGACTTACCCAATGCTCCCCCCAACATTGTCTGTCTCTCTCCCCCACCCTCCCCCCAATGTTGTCTGTGTCTCTCCCCACCCTCCCCCCAATGTTGTCTGTCTCCCCCCTCCCTCCCCCCAAAGTTGTCTGTCACCCCCCTCCCCCCAAAGTTGTCTGTCACCCCCCTCCCCCCAACGTAGCCTCCCTGGTGGCTAGTGGGGCAGCTCGGGGATTTCACCACGATACGTGCAGACATCCTCCATGCTGCCCGACACTTCTGTCCATTAAGACAGACAGCTGGTCCGTCATAATAGATGGAAGTGTTGGGCAGCATGGAGGATGTCTAAACTGTTGTGCAGACATCCCCCGACTGCCCAAATCTCCCTGTTTCCTAGTGGAGGCAGCCGGAGGATGTCTGCACGATACGCGCAGACATCCTCCGCTGCTGTCCGGCACTTCCGCCGGGACTTTTATGATGAAGCCGGAAGGCATCACGCAGACATCCACCAGCTGTTAGCGAGGGGGATCCAGGTCCCTTGCAGCTCTGCGGGGGACCTGGATTCCAGTCTTATAATCTGACCTCGATTTGAAATCATTTTTTCAATTTTAAAAAAAACCTTGTCTTATATTCGAGCAAATACAGTAAATATTTTCACACATTAGTGATCAATTTTATCTTTGTTTTATCTTAGCTTACAATACACACACCCACTATATATTTGTTAAGAAAGAAACTCCCTTGAGAGATAAGCCGGCTACACTCTTGGCTGATGAATTCCTTTCGTGGTCTGGGAGGACCAGGTTGAGTGTGCTTCACATAGCTGCTGAAGCTTGTTAATCATGGATTGAGAGAAAAGTAATGAGCACTCCTCTGAAAAATTGAATGATTTAATAACAAAGTGGATCCGATAAAAGGAACACAGCAACAAATGGCCTGAGAGAAAGGCGAAAAACGTCGCTTTTCTCTCCATTTGTTGCTGTGTTCCTGTTTCCTTTTATCAGATCCACTTTGTTATTAAATCATTTAATTTTTCACTGACAGAGGAGTGCTCATTACTTTTCTTTCAATCCACTATATATTTGTGTCATTAACATTTGTAATTGACTTTTCCCCTTGTTTTTTTCCAGTATGTCTGACAAGAGTGTGACATCCCAGCTGGAGGCGTCAGCAGAGGACAGGCCCAGTAGGTGAGTGCAGAAACATGATCACTACCACGGGAATGGTATTGAAGATGAACCTGAATCCCAAAAGAATATAATTTTATGATTTTCTCCCAGAGAGGACACCACGTGGGAGAAAAAAGAAGAAATACGACTGGGGGGCAATGGCAGGAAACGAAAATGCGAAAAAGAAGAAGGTGCGAGCTGCAGTTTTGACGTCAAATTGTAAGTGCAAATAAATCTGTCACTGTAGGAGAAAAATGGTTAGGAAACAAAAAAACACCCTGATCGGTTATTGTTCTATAACTTGCAAAAAACAAAAAAAACATTTAAACATTGGTATTTATAAACTTAGGACAAATATAAGAAACTATATAGAATAGGTAATTTTTACCGTTTGTAATTGCATAAAAGATTTCTCAGGTCCAAATTTGTTTTGCATTTTTCATCAAAGTAAATTACAATGGTATCTCAAGAAAGCATTATATATATTAAACCATTCTCCAAAATGTCCCAAACAGCTGGTCCTTAAGGGATTAAATAAGAATTCTAGTTGTATTTATATACAGACAAAATGTTGGAAATGATTAACCCCTTGCCAACAAAGGACGTACTAAGTCAATTCTGTCTGGCAAAGCTTTGCAGTTAAACGAAACTAAGATCGCAAACATTGCTCAAACGGTGATGGTTATATTCCTCGAGGTCACTGCATTGAGCAACACCAAAATCTGGTGCCTAGGGCACCCGTGATCACTCCATGGAGCAATTTGCGAGCGCCATATTGGAGAGCAGCATGCTCCTCAAATATGCCTGCTGCCTTCTTGTGGGTAGAGCATCAGAAGTGAAAAAGATTTCACTTCCATTACTCTGATGCAGTTACTAGACTGCTCCTAGAGTCAGTCAGCAACATTGCAATGAAAAAAAAGACTTAATTAGCTAAAAGTCTAGGGTTAGGGTTAGGGTTAGAATAATGGTTAGGGTAACAATTATATTAGGGTTAGCATAAGGGTTAGGATTAAAATGAAATTAAAAATAGAATAAATTAAGGGTTAGCATAAGGGTTAGATTTAGGGTTAAATTTAGGGTGAAGGTTACATTTAGGATTAGGGATGGGGTCAAAAAGTCCCTAAAACTTATTATAAGATATGATGAATATTATAGTATCTAACGAAAGCCCTTCATATGGTGATAAAAACCATATACAATTTGTGTGGGTACAGTATGTGAGAAAGAAGAAAATTACAGCTAAACACAAACACCCCAGAAAAGTCAAAACAGCCAATGTCACCAAGGGAAAGACAAGGTCATACTGTCATGTTACTAAGGGGATAATAGAATATATTCTTGGGGAGTTTTTAAGTTTTGATTAAAATAAACCTACTACAAGCTGCGATCACACTGCAGAGATGAAACCACTTTGCCGGCTGCAGAAAAAAGGCGTCTGAGCGATGAGGTAACATCAAGTCTTTGTAAACTCCAGCGGACCAGGACATCAGTACGAAGAATCGGACGGGAAGGGAGCAACACTTTCTATAGACTCTTTGGTAAGAGACTCTATATTACATTTTATAGAGATTGTACACGTAATTTTAATGGGTAACCCATTATTTAGTATAAAATATTTATAATCGGGAAAATAGTTATTTTATAAAAAATTGCCTAAATTATTTTTCACACAAGTTGCATTAATATGCCAGTGTTATGTGCCCATTAATATACCGCAGCCAATATGGAGATGGAGGGAGTATAAGAGACACCAGACATGGGGATGTCTTACGAGAGAGGAGAAGGACAAAAGGTGGAAACAGACTGATGAATGACATGGGGGAGAGCAAAGGTAGGAGGGAAAAAATAGATACCAGGCATTGGGAGAAAGAGAAAAAAGACACTAGGAATTGGGAGGGAGGGAAAAAAGAGACACCAGGCATTAGGGAGTGACAATAAGAAACACCAGGCACTGGGGGAAGGAGAAAGGGAGGGAGAAATATAAGAGACACCATACATTCTGGAGGGACGGAGTGAGAAAGAGTTCCATTTAGGTCTTTGCTCAGTCATTTAAACCCTGATAATGTCACTGATAACAGGACATTTGGGAGACCTCTGATATATTAAATGTAAACCTTAATTTATAGCTGGTTATTTCTCATCTGTCAGAAGGGGGACATTGACAGTGACCCCACATGACATAAAGGAGAGCAGGCAGGCACTTCTATCGTACACACCATGAGAGACATAGAGAACCCTGACATGTTTCAAATGCATGGAGGGTTTTGCCATCATACACTACTTACTAACCATTATATTGATGACAGTATAATCCTTTATAAGGATTTGGGGTTAATCTCAGGAATGTATAAAAAACATTATATCCAGGTACAAAAAACAATTAACTCCAGATTGTGATGTGAAGTAAATAATTTTCATAATGTTATTAAAATAAATTATCAGTTTTTATGTTCAATAAACAAATTTATAGATAATTTCAAATTATGTAAGATATTGTTACACTAATACACCTTAAATCCACGGCAGTACTAAACCCATAAAAGGAATTTTCAATATTAACCTTAGACCAAACACATAAAAAGCATTTCCTGTTTCTCTTCATTTAATTTACTGTAGAAGATGATGTTATCAGAAGCTTTCTGGAAGCAGATAAATGTTGCAGGATATCAGACAAGGTATTTCTTTTATTTCCTCACACTGCTAGAAGAGACAGATCAATAGATATTTTTCTATTAACAAACCTTACACCCATCCATCCAAGCTTCAAGATATAGGGTCCTTATACCCAAGACTGCTATCATGGGAGTACAGATAATCCCTACTGTAAGGGTACTCCTGAGTGGCCACAACTGGAAGATGTCTGTGTGCAATGCACAAACATTCTCCGATACTGCCCGAGTCAGAATGCCGGGGTCATATAATTTCCTGCTTTTCTGGTAAGAAGATGCACCAGAAGTGTCAGGCAGCATCGGACAACATCTGTGTGCATCTTCTTGGAAGAAGAGCAGGAAATCATATGACCCCGGCATTCTGGCTCGGGCAGTATCGGAGAGCTACCCCCTAAAAAGAAGGGAACAAAGCCTGGGGATGAAACAAGAACTGGGGATCCAATGGCCAGTCTCGGCTGGGAGCAATAGCAAGCCTGGGTCTACAGGAATGCAATGCCAAAGGAAGAGGTTTCTGCAGTGTGGTGCAGAGGCATGTCCAGCAGGTGCTGCTGTGTGCCAAGGCAGACAAGTTTAGTGTGTGCTAGGGAACCTAGATCCCCAGGGGCTAAGTGTCAGGAGTGGAAGTTATATTTTTGTGGTCCAGATCTTTTGTTCAGTAAACCCCAAAATTTCTGAAGGCAGCCTTGATTTTGCCTAGACTAGGTGATGGCCATGTGGGTGACACAGAACTGAGTTATTGCAATGTTGGTCCAACCATAGGCATAGTTGCCAGCAGTCCCACATTGGAGTCCTGTCCCATCAAACTCTGGTCTTTCCCAGCATTAATACTGTCTGTGCACAATAATAAGCAGCCGTAGTCAGCACTGTATTTAGCATTAGGCAGACAAGGCAAGACATCATGCAACAACAAAAGTTGACCCACACAGGTGCCATATGGGATGGCAGCATTCCCCTCCCAGATGGTGCAGCACTGCATCTGGCAAGAGCGACAGAAGTAATCAGAAATCCCGTTGCTCTGTTGGTGTTGTTTAACCCCTAGATGCAGTCAGCAATATTGAATTTATAAAAAAGACAAAACTAGAGCTTAATTAACCATAGTTCTAGGATTAGGGTTGTATTTAGTGTTACAGATGGGTTAGAGATAAAATCAGGGTTATGTTTAGTGCTAGAGCAAGATTTAGGTCACTGTAGGACAAAACAGGGAATGAACAAAATTACTACTTTGTGATATTATTGCCCTTCAAATAAACAACAGAAAAACATGCCATTTCTAATCTCAGTACATATATTAGAAACTATATAGATGGGGTAGCAGATTACATCATGTGATGAAAATATTGGTATCGAAAGAAAGCCCTTTTTATGGCGATACAAACAGTATGTAAAATGGGTGGGTTGATAAAATGAGAAAGAGGAAAATTACAGCTAAACACAAACATTGCAGAAATGTTAAAGCAGTAATTGTCACGAAGGGTACAATAAATTAAAATCAGCCCTGTCACTAAGCGGTTAATCCTCCTTCCTATTAAATACCTCATATGACAGACACAGCCTGGACTAGCAGTTATTGTTCCACCCAGATTTCACTGTCACCCTCTAACAGATTCTCATCTCCTTCTAGTACCTGCTTGCTATGGTACTCATATATTTTAGAAGATCGAAGCTGAAAATTGAACAGTACACGAGAATAAATTTTTTTGCTTTTCTGTGAGTATATTTACATGCACTCACACACTTATCTTTGTATTTTCGTACAAAAACACTTTACTCTTTCCACCCTGCATTTCTCTACCTGTCTTCTAATGCTATTTGGTTTTTATACTCAGTTCCTTCCTTCTCACTTCATATTCCCATTTCCTTATCAGTTCCCTCTTTCACCTCAATGTACTTTTCAGTTCATTCTCCCCCTTGCTGTACTTTCCAGCCCCTGATAATCGACTTTAATTTCACCCCTACAGCTAAGGTTGCCACCTTTTCGTCAGAAATTTACTGGCTATGCTATTGACTTAACATTGGCCTGATGCTAAATGTTTACCAGCCTGCTGGTAGAATACTGGCCAGCTGGCAAGCTTACCTAAAGCTGTTATTTCACACCTTCGTGTCCTTTTATAATTGCAACATGATCATATATGTTATTTCTAGGCCCATCCCTGATGACTATAAAGACTAATAAACAACATGAGTATAGCTTAAAGGACAACTGTCAGCAACAAAATAAGTTCTGTTTAACTGAAAGATTGTATTGTGTAGGCATTTTAAATAGAAATGCCTTAATGACAGAATATAAGTAAAGTACCAAATTAAGCCCTGTGTGTGTGTACAGCTCATTCAGGGGGCTGACATTTTGTTCAGCATCTTGGGTTACATGAAGTAAGTTCTTACCCAAGATGTCTGCCCCTTAACAAAATTATACAAGCAAAGAAAGGTCAGTAAGGTGCTTTATGTATATTCTTTAATTAAATAATTTCTATTTAAAATGCCTAGATGTGATGCAATCTTTCAGTTAAACAGAACTTATTTTTTGCTGACTCGTTTAAGCTATACTCATGATGAATTATTAGTCTTATACACTATGGTCCCAAAGTCTGAGTCCACCATCACCAACTAGTCTTATTTATTCTCTATAAAAAATTAGAACAATATTGTAATCAGATGGTACTTATTATCTAAAAACACACTATTTAACACTGAGATAAAACATCTTTATCATAATTAAAAAAAATAAAAAATTCTAAAGTTGCCATAGAGATATATTATCTCTTCACAAACCAAATGGTGGTCATAAAGAGTTGACACTTTTCTTCAAAAATTACCAGCCTCTATAGACTTAACATTGGCAAATTGTTTATTTAATGATAAAAAAAAAAAACTTGGTGGAATTCCTTACTAAAATATAGAACATTTTGAATTTTCTATATAACTAACAAAGTTATGACTTATATTAGTGGAAAAGAAAGTTGTTTAATAATTACTATATACCTTTTCAAATTCCTTGAAGGAAGCAAGGGTTAAACAAGTTGGAATGTCCCTTTAAGTTTGAAATTCCCATCTTAATTCCATGCAATTATCTCTTTAGTGAGTAGACCCTTAACTTTTTTTGATAAATGCTTCAATAAAAACAGATTGTGATAGTAAACCAGATTGTTGGTCCTTATATTGGTTATGCAGCAATTTTACTTGGTCATAAACTCATTAGATCTTAGCACCCCTACTATTTTAGTAAAGTGCAGTCATTAAATGAAATATTTGCTAAGTTTTTTTACAAAGAAATTACAAAAAAGACAGTGAAACTTTTAGGGGGTCATGTACTAAACAAGTGCAGTGAGGATAAATGTAGGTAAAACATAAGGGGCAATTTGTGAATATTTGTAACATTTTGGGTTTTTTTAGCGCCTCGACTATTCATTTATATGTAGTGTGCATTTTTACTGTTGCGCTAATATATTGCGATTATATTTGCAAATGCTAAAGACTTTTGCAAATATTTTGTGAAAAATTATTCTGATTTTGTGTTAGCCCCAGCTTTTAGAAAGTGCTAATAAAAGAGGTAGTAAAAATATTCACAAACTTGCCTGGTTTTTTTCGCAATTATGGACATTTTCATTTACAATTTGCTCATATTTACTATTTGAATGTTAAATGCTTAGTACAGTAGAAAAGGAGCAAAGCACAAAAATAATTTTGCACATAAAATATCTTTACGTTTTTTTAGTACATGCCCCTCTTAGTGTGTGTTCCTCTTGCTGTGTGATTTCATTTTGCTAGCAAATTGTATGGAGGAAGATGAGCTATTCTATGAAGAGATTTACCTGTGGGCACTAGGCAGTGCAGGGCAAGATCGGCTGTCCCAATTCCATTGGCTAAGGGACGAGCTGTTTAAACACCTAAATTACCAGGCCTACATGAAGAAAGAGGCCTGTGAACAGGTTTGTCTTAAAGCATGATGCATTTTGTAGGTTCTGGTAAGAAACATACCTGTAAATAAAGTGATAGATTGAAAAAAGTTTAAAGTTCTTGTGAAATAGAATGAGTCTTAATAAAGCCAATGGCATAATAAAAATATGAAAAAAGTCTAATAAAGTGACTTATACCAACTGGGTGTAGTAGGGTATAAAAAGTGAAATAGTTTAGCATCGCAGTGTTGGTTTGTAAAGCAGCATTTCAATGAAGAGGGTGCACACAACATTAACCTGACTATTTTCTTACTAGAAATTCATGAAAGATTTTTATATAAAATGTCATTAAACTGTATTTAGAAACTATACATCTTTTTAAAATCTTTTGTTTTTTATTCCATGTAGATGATAACTAAAAATCTGTCCCATTGGGCTTGGGCACGGACAAGAAGTGAATATCACGGTGTGGCCATTCGACATTTTCGGAGGAGGGATGATGAATATGAACTATATGGCCCTGAGCAAAGACCTTTTGTATGCAATGTTTGCAGCCCCTTAGAGGACAGTGAAAACTAATTCTCGTTGACCATCAACAGAACAGCCTGCAGACAACATGCCCCTAGACAGCCCAACAAGACTAGTTCATCTTCCTCCATAGAATTATTATTGTATTCATTTTATAAATTTAATACATTTATTAATTAGTAATTTAAAAGAATATACATATACATAGTAAAAAACAAGTGTTGGTTGAGAAAAATCTTCAAAAGCGCATATATTAGAGGAATATATAATCAGTTAATAAGTATAAAATATAGCAAATAAAAGTAAAGAAACACAAATATATATGGAGTGCAATATATGTATGTATACATATATATATATATATATCTTTATGCTGAACTACTTTTCTACTTAAAATGAGCAACAAGTTTCAGTAAAATCCTTTGTCAAGCAAAAAGTCATTTCCTCAATGTGCCTGGACAAAGGTAATGTAGAAAATGATGAATTTAAACATTAATTAAACATTGTTTAACACTTGCTTCTATTGTCTAACCCTTGATTCTATTGCTGGTAGAATTTAGTAAACCCGACGTGTATTCATACATGGGACGTGTATTCATACTAGGGACAACTAATTTTTCACTTGTGCTTCTATATTAGAAGCACAAGTGAAAAAAAAAGTTTAGTGTCCCTTTAAATGACATGAAAATATGTGTTGTAAGGCATCTTCTTGGTCTGGCCATTTTAGCCAGATATAAGTGGAATAAGAACGATTGGGCTGACCCTGTCAAAGGCTTTTTTAGCATCCAGAGCAATGAAGGCCGAATGTATCTCCTTTTTATTTATCTCCCCAATCATATCTATTAACCGTCTTACATTATTGCCTCCTGCTCTTCCACTGATAAAACCAGACTGGTCAAAATGTATCAAATCCGATATTACCATTTTTAGTCTATTTGCCAATATATTTGAAAAGATCTTTATAATATATCTTAAAAATATTGGGCGGTAATTTACGATAGATGTAGCATCCTTGTTTGGTTCTAATAAAGGAAATATGGACTTTCTCAACATCTCCTGTGGGAAATGACCCCCCATCCTCTATTTCCCCATATAGTTGGTGCAATACGGTGGAGATATGTTTCAAATGTCTTATAGAAGATAATGGAGTATCCATCTTACCATACTGATCTTTAAATTTAAGATGGATTGATTAATTTTGTCTATATTTATTGGCTCGCATTATACTGCATACTTTATGTTGTCTATCTTTGGAAGCCCAAGCCCCATCAGAAACTGTCTTATATTGCCCTCAGATCTGGGAAATTTTGGAATATCATATAGATCTTTATAATAGTCTGCAAAAGCCTGACTGATTTTATACTTATTAAGTGATTATATATTCTTATTGTGTATGCGCTTTTGAAGATTTTTCTCAACCAACATATGCCCTTGTTTTTTACTAAATGTATGTATATTCTTTTTAATTACTAATTGATACATTTATTAATTTAATAAAATTACCTTTCTATATTTCATATATTTTTTTGGTGCATTTGTGTCATTGATACATTATACATTTACATTTTGAGCGTTGTTCACTTTTTAAATATTTTTGATTTGTCTCTCCAGTGCCTAGATCTAAATAAGTGTGTTTGTATTCCTCTCCTATTTGAAACCCACTTAAGAAGACACAAATAACTACATTATTTGGGCACTAACCTCTCACTTTTATTACTGATTATTTCTAAGTTGTGTACACTTACCTCAAAGGATTTATATTATTATTTATACATTATTTTTATTCACTATTATTATCTAAATTCAGCGCTGTGTCTTTTTTGGTTTATTGTCAATATTTTATTAAAAAAATATATGAAAAAGTATATTAATATAGAAAAATTAATAATTATGGATATTAATATTGATATGGTGCTATTAATTATCGTAGGAACACAGCTACAATTAAACAGATACCCTATGTTTTATCTTTTTATCTGTGATCATAAGTTATTTGAAATCCGCACAACTTTATAATTCAATGCAATATATCATGCAACAACTTTAGGAAAATATTTAATGAAAGAATACAAATAAAGTTTCTTATTGAGCCTTCTTTACTCCATACTGTTCTCTCAGGGGGCAGGCATTCAGATGAAGGAAGATTTGACCCATCTGACCAAAGATTCTAAACAAAATGTCTGTCTCCTGGTGGAGCTATATGGGCTAAAGTTGAGTCAATATGGCACTTTATTTGTATTCTTTCATTAACGCATTTCTATATAAAATGCCTACACTTGATGCAATCCTTTAATTAATAGTGGCATGTTAATGGGTAAACTGGCTGTGGCATGTTAATGGGTAAACTGGCTGTGGCATGTTAATGGGTAAACTGGCTGTGGCATGTTAATGGGCAAGCCGGCTGTGGCATATTAATGGGAATAGAGTGGCATATTAATGGGCATACTGGGTGTGTCATATAAAATGCCAAAGAGTTTGATATTAATGGGCATACTGGCTGTGGAATAATAATAGGCAAACTGACTATGGCATATTAAATAATGGCATATTGAAGGGAAAATTGGCTGTGGCAAATGAATGGGAAAACAGTGGCATATTAATGGGCATCCTGGCTGTGGCAAATTAATGGGAAAAGAGTGGCATACTAATAAACGACATTCGGTTTATAGACATTCGGTTTATAGAATACATGTAATGCTATTGCTATTCTATAAACCAAAAGTCTATAAACCGAATATAAACAAGCGGATAGACATAGGCACTCACCAGTCCAATAAGGTAAAAAAAGGTGAATTTAATGATGAGAAAATAATTCCAGTGTAGCAAACAGGATGAATATGGTAACATCAATCGTGGGGAAGCAGAATATCTGCCTTAAGCGTTTCGTGCCATTCGGCACTTAATCATAGGCAGTCTTTCGGTTTTTAGACTTTCGGTTTATGGAATACATGTAATTCTATTGCTATTCTATAAACCGAAATAGAGTCCCCATTCATACGAATAGGTCAATTGACCTATTCATATGAATGGGGACACTCACCCACATTTTACTTCATTTTGCAGCCCTCTAGCACTTTCCAGGACTTTTTTAGAGGCATTTTAGTGGCCAAAAGTTTGGGTCCCCATTGACTTCAATGGGGTTCGGGGTCCAGTTTGACCCCGAACCCATACTTTTTTTCCCAAGTTCAGACGAACCCGAGCATCCAGGTGTCCGCTCAACTCTAGTAATTACTAATAGTCCACAATGTCTCCCCCCTTTACATACAGTAAAGGAATTTAGGCATGAGATAGGGACAGATAAGTTATCCAGGACATACGGCAAGACTATGGACCGAATGAGGTTTTAATGGGTATAAAAGTGTACAGACAAGATGGACCCTGTGATCATCTGCACCACTGTCCCAGGCCAGAAAACTAAGGGCTTTATTCATGAAAGTAATGGGAGGTGAAATTCTCTCTTAGTGAAACTCTGCTGCCGAATTTGACTTGGTGTTAAAATGAAAGGTGACCTCCAAAATTGAATTTTAGTGAATAGACCCTCTGTGTCCGTTTCTCACACCATTGACTTGCTTCTGCTATAGCTCCTGCCATTTCTCACTTTATCTTTAGTAGCGTGCAGTACCTTGGAACATGCTTGCGCTGTATAAAAGTAAGAACATTCTATTCATTTCCTAGAATGCCAGATTTGTTATTTTCCCAATTATGAGGGCCTGGGCCCCTTTACTTGAATACTCAACAGAATGTGCAGTAGATTAATGGAATTTTCTTCCATATATGATATGGCTGAATTCATTTTTAGTTTCAATGTGTTATATTTAGGAACATCACTTTGTTGCTCCATTTACTAGATTTACATAAACAGTCTGGTGAAGCTGTTAATTGGAGACAAGATGTGTATTTATTTGGCTGCATCACAGTGTAGAGGCTGGAATTGCACAAGAGAGAGCAACGATCGTTCATCAAGCCAGCACCACCTGTCAGGAACACCAAACTCCCAAAAATCCATGGAAATGGTATGTGCTCAATGGTATAGAAGTAGCTCTGGAGGGTACCTTAACACAGAATCCAAACTGCAATATCAGAAAAAATTGGCGGTGTTGGAAACATTAGATAATGTTCTGTTCTGTTATTCGTAAGCCACAGTTCAGTGTTTATTGAAATGCGTCAAACTTCCTAAACTGTTGGATATCCACTTTTTCTATTCCATTTTTTTCTGTGCTTCACAGTTATGTTTTTGCACACATTAAACCACCTTTTGTACCTGACAATTGACTCCTGTGAGTGCCGTTAGTAGTGCCGTTTCTACTATTTTCAATTTCGTGCTGTCTAATGGCGCTAGCCAGGCACCTTTAGAGGCACCGGAGCCAATAGTGGGGATATAATCATCTAAAGTACCTCCAGCACTGTGAGCCGGACTATCGGATCTTTCGATTACTGAAGAGTCCCCATAAGTTGCAAATTAAAAGGCTTAAGCTGCGATATAGCCTTTCTATGCATGCTAATATTCCCACATGCCCACAAAGGTGCAGGCCTGACGTGCCAGTAGCAGGTTACCAACAATCACAGATACATCACAGTAAAAGTGACTTACATGCTCTACACAGCATGTGCCCTGATACTACTGTATTTCATGTGCTGAGATGCTTTTTTATATCTTATTGGTGAAAATGATCCGTTATGCAAAATACTTCTGGTCCCAAGCATTTTGAATACGGGATACTCACACTGTACTAAAGAGGCTGTACAGGTTGCTAAAGGTTTCTTTTTCTCTGTGTGAGCTGTAGTGAAGGGGATTATAAAGGAATGTGTGAAGGCTGCAGTGATTTTTGTTACTGGAGTTAGAGATTTCCTTTACCCCTGCAGAGACACCCATCCATAACTCAGTATTCATGAATTAAACACCCGTGCAAAGGTTTACATAAAAAGTTTGGACAGAATTACGGATTATGTTAGTTGTTTGTGGAAAAAACTTGTTGATTATAATTTTCACTTTTTTTCAATAATATTGGGGTCCCAAACAGAGTGCAAACAAACCACAGAAATGATATTTTGTATAATGTAAATGTGAAATGTAAAAAAACAGCAGATGAACAAGCGCAGTGATAGTGCCATTAGTACCACCAGTTCCACCTACACCAGACATTGCATTTTGGGTTCGCATCCAATGAAACATCTACGTGTAAATTTACTTTTCGTGCAGTCTATTTTGTGAAGAGCAATTAAAACTGTAATTTATTGAAGCTGTTAAATGGAGATGAAATGTGTATTTACAGGGAAGCTTTTGCTGCATCACAGTGCAGAGGGTCAAACTGCACAAGTGTAAGGACGGGTTCTCCCACCGTGGGTGCTGGAGTCCAGATGCAGGAGGTATAGCCGCACACACGTGCAAACAGAGACACTGCCCCAAAGCAGTTGGAGATGGTAACAACTGCAGAGACAGTGAATGGGTGCACGAGGGCAAACAAAGTCCGAAGGCAAGGTACACAAGGGTGAGGCAAAATCGTAGTCAAATCCAGAAGCAGAGGTCAGGGCTAGCAGCAAAGGTTCAGAAACGAGGAATCAGGCTAAAGGTCAAAACACAGGTTAAGGTATAAACAGGAAGCTCAGGAGCACTGGTCACAATGAGGAAGCTTAATAACCAAGCAAGGAGTGAGAGGAGGAGTGGTCATTTATAGTGCAGCACAGTAATGCATCTCACCTGGAGAGGATCATGCTGGTGGCTGGTGTTGTTGTGTTGCTATGGAGACACCATGGTAACACTATGCAGCTCTGTTTAAAGGAGAGGACAGGACCACACCCTCTCTGTAGCTGAAAGGAAAGCTACCTAGGAGTGGGGATGTGACAGAGCCCCCCGGCAAGACGCGCCCTCCGGGAGTGTTGAGGTGCTGGCCGATGAGGGTGCCGGCGATGGAATGCCTGAACTCGTGCTGGAGCATGGACATTTCGAGCCGGTTCCCAGGACCGCTCCTCAGGCCCATACCCCTTCCACTGAACAAGGTATTCGAGGCGTCCACGGTAGAAACGAGAATCAACGATTTCTTGGACCTCGTATTCTTCTTCCCCGTCAACCAGCACAGGAGGAGGAACCGATGAGACCGTAGGAAAAGTTGGGGGATACCATGGTTTGAGAAGAGATGCATGAAAGACCGGATGGATTCGATAGTGGTGAGGCAAAATGAGTTCTGCAGATACAGGGTTGATCATCCGACGTATCACGAATGGACCAATATATTGGGGTCCCAGCTTCCTCGTTGGACAAGACAATTTCGGATGAGCTGAAGATAACCAGACCTTGTCTCCATTCTTGTACTTGGGAGCTGGGGAACGTCTTGTATCGGCATATCGTGCCTGGTACCTCTGGGTTTTCAACAGGTTGTTTCGCAACATGGCAAATGAGTTGATGAGTTGTTGAACCCGAGTGTTGATCTCTGGAATTGGACCATGTACTGGTGTACCGGGAAGCATAGATGGGTGTATACCATAATTGGCATAAAATGGTGACATATTTGTTGATTGATGCTTTTGATTGTTATATGCAAACTCTGCTATTGGAAGATAGGTACTCCAATCATCTTGTACATATGAGGTGTAGCAACGAAGATATTGTTCAAGAGTTTGATTAGTCCTTTCAGTCTGACCATTTGATTGAGGATGGAAAGCCGTGGACAGTGCTCTTTTTATATGTAGTGCCTGACAGAAAGCTGTCCAGAATTTAGAAGTAAATTGGGTGCCCCTGTCAGATACAATAGTCTCAGGTAAACCATGCAACCTGAAAATGTTCTGTATAAACAAAGTAGCAGTCATAGCGGAAGTGGGTAATTTCTCAGCTGGTATAAAGTGAGCCATCTTTGTAAAGCGATCAACCACCACCATAATAGTTGTGCACTTTTTGGACGGAGGTAAGTCAACAATGAAATCCATGGATAGGTCTGACCATGGACGTGAGGGAACTGAGAGAGGGTGAAGCAGCCCAGAAGGTTTCATGCGGGGTGTCTTAGACTGAGCACAAATGGAACAGGCTTTAATATACTGTTCTACATCATGCTGCATAGAAGGCCACCAAAATGTTCTTTTTATCAGATCTACAGTCTTTTTTATTCCACCATGTCCTGCAAGAGGGGAATCATGATGCTCATGTAGTATTTTTTGACGAACAGCAAGAGGTACATATATTTTATCCTTATGGAGAAGCAGTCCATCATGAGGGAGTAAGGAACAGGAAGGAGGTTGTGCTTCTTGTTTTGTTTGTTGCTTCAAATTGTCCCAAAATCCGGAGGTAGTTGCTATGAAGCATTTGGGTGAGAGAATGGGAGAGGGGTTTGATGTATTGTGCATAATATTGTCATACATCCTGGAGAGTGCATCTGCTTTCCCATTTTTGGCCCCAGGGCGATAGGTTATCATCATGTTGAACCAACTAAAGAAAAGAGACCATCTTGCTTGACGGGAACAAAGGCGTTTAGCGGATCGTAGGTACTCCAGGTTCCTATGGTCAGTATAGATGAGAACAGGAAACTTGGCTCCTTCCAGAAGATGTCTCCATTCCTCCAATGCTCTTTTGACAGCCAGTAGTTCTTTTTCAGTAACACTGTAGTTCTTTTCAGAAGGTGACAGTTTCTTGGAATAGAAAGCAACGGGATGGAGTTGGTGCTTGAGATCCGTTCTCTGCGAGAGGATGGCTCCTGTAGCCGTATCTGAAGCATCTACCTCTACCACAAATTGTTTTTCTGGGTCTGGAAGTGTAAGTATCGGTGCAGAGGTAAATAGAAATTTGAGCTTGTCAAAAGCAGATTGTGTTTGTGATGACCAGTTAAATGTCTGAGTCTGTTTGGTCAAAGATGTTAAGGGTTGAATAACTGAGGAAAAGTTTCTTATGAATTTCCGGTAGAAGTTTGCAAATCCCACAAACCTTTGGATATCCTTATTACAGGTAGGCGTTGGCCATTCAAGAATAGCAGATACTTTACGGGGATCCATTTGTAGAGTGTGGGGTGTTATGATATATCCAAGAAAGTCAATGGAGTGAACATCAAAAACGCATTTCTCCAATTTTGCATACAAACGATGTTGTCGTAGCCGGGACAATACTTGGAGTACATGCTTTCGATGTTCTTCTAAGGAGGAAGAAAAGATGAGTATATCGTCAAGATAGACAACCATAAAATGATCCAAATAATCCCGAAAGATGTAATTCAGAAACGCTTGAAAGGTTGCAGGCGCATTGCAGAGACCAAAAGGCATTACTGTATATTCAAAATGTCCGTATCTAGAACGAAAAGCGGTCTTCCATTCATGCCCTTCCTTAATCCGAACAAGGTTGTATGCGCCCCTTAGATCGATCTTGGTGTAGATACAAGCTGTACCCATGCGTTCCAACAACTCCGGGATTAGCGGTAGAGGATAGCGGTTTTTAATGGTTACTTGGTTCAGTTCCCTGTAATCAATACAGGGACGTAGACCCCCATCCTTCTTTTCTACGAAAAAGATGCCAGCTCCTGCTGGGGAGGTAGATGGTCTTATAAAGCCTTTTTTAAGGTTGTCCTCTATATATTCTTTTAGGATTTGTAATTCGGGCTTGGATAAAGGGTATATACGACCAAAGGGAACAGAAGCACCTGGTAATAAGTCAATTGGACAGTCGTATGGGCGATGTGGGGGTAAAGTGTCTGCTCCTTTTTTCTCGAATACATCCATGTAGAGAGTATAAGCTGATGGTAACTTTGGAGTCTGTAGATTGGTATACTCATATGCTGGAACAGGAGAACATGAACTGATAGAGACAAGGGGGTTGTTTGTATCTCTTCTACAACTGCTGCTACAATAGGAGGAAGTGAAGGTAAGAGAGCCTACTTCCCAGTTAATGCGTGGGTTATGTACTCTAAGCCACGGGAGTCCCAATATCACTGGAAAAAGGGGAGAATCAACAATTTCAAAATGTAGATCTTCTTGATGGTTAGGTCCCAAGGAAACACGTAGAGAAATAGTTTCATAGGTAATTGGACCTGACTTTAGAGGACTCCCATCCACCAGTTGTATGTGAAGAGGAACAGGCTTCTTTTTTGTAGGAATTTTATGACGGGTCATGAAAGAACGATCCAAAAAGCAGCCACTGGCTCCAGAATCTATCATAGCAGAAACTTTAACATTACTTTTATTCCACTGTAAGAAAATGGATACAGTCAGGTGAGGGCTGCAATATTCCTTGGCAAGTGCATTAGATAACAAAGGAAAAAACGTATTGACAGCAGAGTTTGATTTAGCCTTGCAATATTTTATTTCATGTCCTGGTTTGCCACAATGCAAACATAGATTATGGAGTCTTCTATGCATGCGTTCATTTGGAGTCAAAGGTCCACGACTATTCCTAACTGCATGGGTTCCTCAGGGGATATTGTTGAAGCTGGTCTGAGAAGGAATGTGGAAGATGAGGGAGAATTTGAAACTGACGGTGCAGATTTGGGAGAACCATGTTCCAGGGCTTTTTCCTGCTGTCGTTCTCTGAACCGTCTGTCAATTTGGATCACTAAGGACTCCATGGCTTCTAAAGTGGGAGGTGTGCCCACACGAGCAAGTTCATCCTTCAAGGCTTCTGATAAACCCCAGCGGAATTTATCCAGGAGAGCCGGTTCATTGTATCCTGTTTCCAGGGCCAGACGTCTGAAGTCAGAGATGTACTCCTCCACAGGCCGTCTCCCTTGCCTAAGATGGTGGAGAGCAGATTGTGCAGAGGAAGCCCTTTGTGGATCATCATACATAGCCCCCATTGCATTAGTGAAGGAAACCCACGTATCCAAAATAGGGCTACGTACACGTAACAGATGATGTGCCCAGGCTTGTGGATCTCCAGTTAACAAAGAAATGACAGTATGAACACGGACAAAGTCAGTGGCATAGGTGTGGGGTTTGAGAGAGAACAGGACTTGACAAGCCATAATAAACTGTAGGTATTGGGCACGATCCCCTGCAAACTTTTCAGGCATAGGGACTTGAGGTTCATACACAGGCATTGTACCTTCTGGTTGTACATAGTGGGCGACAGGAGGAACAGGGTCTACTGGAACAGGAAATACAGGTTGCAGGGCAGGATCCACAGGAAATGCAGGTTGCGGGGCAGGATCCACAGGAAATGCAGGTTGCGGGGCAGGATCCACAGGAAATGCAGGTTGCGGGGCAGGATCCACAGGAAATGCAGG
Organism: Pelodytes ibericus; assembly: GCA_036172795.1. Classification (NCBI taxonomy): domain Eukaryota; kingdom Metazoa; phylum Chordata; class Amphibia; order Anura; family Pelodytidae; genus Pelodytes; species Pelodytes ibericus. The sequence goes on along the minus strand of CM069866.1, from coordinate 42,164,677 downwards.
TTGCGGGGCAGGATCCACAGGAAATGCAGGTTGCAGGGCTTGGACTTGGTTGTGGAGCTGCAGTTGTTCTGTCTGTAAATCCTGAATGGAGTAAGTAAGGGCCGTTAGCTGTTGTGTAAGGGCGGCCAGGGTGTCTGTTAATCCTGCGGCCTCCATATGCTGGCTTGGTTATTTTGTAAGGACGGGTTCTCCTACCGTGGGTGCTGGAGTCCAGATGCAGGAGGTATAGCCGCACACACGTGCAAACAGAGACACTGCCCCAAAGCAGTTGGAGATGGTAACAACTGCAGAGACAGTGAATGGGTGCACGAGGGCAAACAAAGTCCGAAGGCAAGGTACACAAGGGTGAGGCAAAATCGTAGTCAAATCCAGAAGCAGAGGTCAGGGCTAGCAGCAAAGGTTCAGAAACGAGGAATCAGGCTAAAGGTCAAAACACAGGTTAAGGTATAAACAGGAAGCTCAGGAGCACTGGTCACAATGAGGAAGCTTAATAACCAAGCAAGGAGTGAGAGGAGGAGTGGTCATTTATAGTGCAGCACAGTAATGCATCTCACCTGGAGAGGATCATGCTGGTGGCTGGTGTTGTTGTGTTGCTATGGAGACACCATGGTAACACTATGCAGCTCTGTTTAAAGGAGAGGACAGGACCACACCCTCTCTGTAGCTGAAAGGAAAGCTACCTAGGAGTGGGGATGTGACAACAAGAAAGAGAAACGGAAGACTATGAATGAATCTTACTCGTTTATGAATCCAGTGCCAGCTGTCAGGAACTCCAGTGCCGCCTGTCAGGAACCCATGGAAATGGTACGTGCTCAGTGGCATAGAAGTAGAAGGAGGGTATCTTAGCACATAATCCAAACTGCAATATCAGCCATAAATAGCTGTGTTGGAAACATTAGAAAATGTTCAGTTCTGTTGTTTGTTGACCACAGTTTAGTGTTTTCTGTCCCCATAAGTTGCAAATTCCCCACACACACCTGTCAGAATGCAAGTGCACAACATTTTATTCAGTGTCCATATCAATAACCTGCGATATAGCCTTTCCATGCATGCTAAGATTCCCACACGCCCACAAAGGGTGGGTGCAGGCCTGACGTGCCAATAGCAGGTTCCCAGCGATGCCTCACATCACAGATACATCACAGTAAAAGTGACTTATTTGCTCTACACAGCATTTGAATTGATACGACTGTATTTCATGAGTGCTGAGAGCTTTTTGTATATCTTATTGGTGAAAAAGATTCGTTATCCAAAATACTACTGGTCCCAAGCATTTTGAATAAGGGATACTCACACTGTACTAAAGAGGCTGTGCAGGTTGCTAAAAGTTTCTGATTCTCTGTGTAAGCTGGAGTGAAGGGGATTAAGAAGGAATGCGTGAAGGCTGCAGTGATACTGAGTATAGAGGATTTTTGTTACTGGAGTTAAAGATTTCCTTTTCCCCTACAGAGACACCCAGCCATTACTCAGTATTCATGAATTAAACACCCGTACATAGGTTTACATAAAAAGTTTGTACGGAATTAGGGATTATGTTAGATTTGTTGAAAAAAGTTGGTGACAATAATTTTTCACCTTTTTTTTACATCTTCTATTTTTATTCAAAAACCTGTCAACCCTAGTTACACTGATTAAGCATTTAATAAAATGAATATCCCTCTTTGGCTATTTAAAATATTTGGTGGTAGCCCGGAGCATGGTGCCCATTGGCAGTGCCAGACTGGGAACAAAAACCAGTCCTGGAAAATATTTGTATACCAGCTCCATAGCATAACATTATTATACATTTTTTGGTTTATAAAAGGGAAAGCACATCTGAAGAGTTTATTTTTAAATAAGACTTATATACAACCCGGCCTAGGGCAATATATACCTACAGTACGTACACAAGGTTAAATCGAACCCAATGTCCTAAAATCTAACCCATACTTAGAGCAGTACATAGGCCCCAGAATGTATACAAAGTTATATGAATTGCCATGTGCAGAAGTTATGGGCACTTGCAGAAAGGACTGGTTTCGTTTCCCCCCTTTCTTCCACCTTGGAATATTTTGTAGCTTCAACTGTGTTCTTTCTGTTATCAAACTGGCTTCACGTCCAGCTTTGCAAGTAAAATGTTTAGACTATAGTTGCCATTTTGACATGTGCCTCATTATTTTGTCATGGTCTTGTCTATTTGCCAAGAAATCAAGACTAAAGGTTAATTACATTTTTCTTGATTGACTGAGATTTACCCCAAAGTAAACCATAGTTACCTGTTTTAATGTATCATATGGTATTTTTTCTGCCCATAAATGACAGGAAGTAAGGTTATCTCAAATCTATATAAACACCAATTATTAGTTAGTTGACACAGGATGAGGAGACTATGTTGATGCAACTGCGAGAGATGAGAGATGAACCTGTAAACAACCAGGAGGGTATGTGATTTTATTTTACTTATTGCATGCATATACCATTTAAATTTATTTACTCTGATTTTATTGTAAGGAATTATTAAGTTATTTTTATATTGTATATATTTATTTATATTCAATAAAATATTTTAAAAGACAAAAGGTTATTGCTTCCAAATCCCTATTTTTATTGTATTCTCAATTATTTATAAATATAAATAGAGAAACCTGCCAATGCATATAATATTGTTGCTGAAAGATATTTGTTTGGTTAGCCCTGCTAAATTCTAAGCAATCAAGACATTATAGATTATAGATTTTGGGCAGACTAGATGGACCGAATGGTTCTTATCTGCCGACACATTCTGTGTTTCTATGTTTCTATGTTTCTAGATGGAATCAGAAACCACAGCAGTTACAACTGGCGACCACAAAAGTACTGGAAGCACTGACTTAAAAATTTTTAACAAAATAATTACGTATAAGAGGTGTCCTCTTATACGTAAGAAAAGGCACAACACTTTGTCATGGCGCAATTATTCTTGAGATATCGAGAATTTAATTAACTATTTGTAACCCAGACACAGAGAGATAGAGAGATCTTCATCATGGTGATAGAATACCATTTGAAATAGAACAAGGCACCTGGGGACCAGGAGCTAGATATGCTGTAATCAGCAAACAATTAACTGATAATGAGAATGTAGATTTGGATCAGCCAATTTACACTGAACAGCCTAATACTGCACCTGACTTAGGTACCCAGACACTGATCAATATGACAAGAGACACATATATACAAATATTTGGTAGACCATCTAATATACCTAATATACACACCAGCCAGACACTTTAGTTCCAGGTCAGTGGGGAACAGGTAGATGATTATTATATACTCCTTCACAAGATCATGAGCTACCAGACCCCCGCATCCACTGCACAATAGAGCGAGATTAATGCCAGAAATTATTTACATGAGAGATTTATCAGAACAAGCAATGAGAGCACCACTTGCTAGTGGTCCTATAGTTAGCACAGCAGGAACATTAACACAGGGGATTCTTATGTCTAATATTAAAGCTTCCATTGGCACAATACCAACTTTGGTTAAAAGTTAGAACTATGGCTTAGTGAAAAGATTCATGCTTTGGATGGGGTTTGTCCTACTCCAACAGCAGCATAGAGACAGGGATTAGTCAGTGCAATACTGCCTTGTCAATTACACAAGCAGAAGCTGCAAACTATGATATTGTAATATCCACTATATGTGAAAAACATATGGGAAATGTAACAACTTCCACACTATCAGGTACATTTGCTGAAGTTAATTCCAAATCAGGAATTATAGCAGCATATAATTTAGGACTAAGAATTACAGGCAGAAACCACTCCATGGTATGCAGTCGTTTAAAAAGGTTCAAGCTTTGATTGTTGACCCAGAAAGGAGGTTACATGGATTGGCAGAAAATGATACAGCAAATCGGTTGCCTGAAATCCTAAGGAGTACATATACACTCCTAGGAAAAGTTCTCAAAGGAGATGGACATAAAATTAAAGAGAAACATGGAAATAAAAAACAATTAAAAAAAAAAAGATGAACAGCAACCAGCTAGAAAAGGTCCTACATATACAAGAGGCCATTGGATGGAACTAATATAGACTATCCTTGTCCCCCTTCCAGAGCATTTCAGAGGGAAAGAGAAAAGACTTCAGACACAGATATTACTGAACATAATTCTTTACCTCCTAAAGGAGATTCCCCAAGATATTCAGATTTTACTGGATATAGCAAAGGATAAGACATAGGATACAAATTCAGACCACGAATCTAAAGGTCCATATAGACACAAAGGAACCTCGGGACAAATTAGGGAGAAATAGAAAACAGAATAGTCAGAGAAGTACTCCAAAATGATATCAATAATCTCAATAAGGTGCATCACCCCAAGGGGTTAGGGAGAAAGACAGACCAAAACAATATAAATACTCTGCAACACTAACATCCACACAACCACCAACTATAACTAAAAAGGTACAAGAAGATAAAGAAAGTGGAAAAACAAGAAAGGACAGGAGCAGCCTGATCAGGATGATTAATCTTGATCTACAGATAACATTTACTTCTAAGATATAAAAAAAGGATTTTTAGACACACAAGCTTATATTTCTCTAGTACAACCAAATATTTTACTGACTCATTTTCTGATGTTACCACTTATAACTCTCGAAGGCAATGAAGCCTACCCTTTTTACCATGAGACCATTAAAATGAATAGAAAGAAAGTTAATCTGGAATTGGATGAGTATCCTAAACTGGATATTCCCTTTTTAATTGAAAATTAAGATGTTTCACATATTATAGACATAGTTTCAAAGTCTTCAGCTCCACATACCCTGCAACTTACCATACCACTTGATTTTAATAATCTTGTGGAACATCAAATACATGCCACTTCTTTGCAAAACAAGCAAGAATTGAGAGAATTACTTTTGCTGAATGAAAATGTTTTTCAACACTGGAAAAATTGTGTAGGGCATAGAACAAATATATGCCATCACATAGCTAAGTGATACAAAGTATTATTGCTTACTGTCTTATGTTTTTAAACAGTTTAAATATACTGATCTTGAAAACTGCTTTCTGATGACAATTTCAATTACACTCTTAAAGTCAAGAGATCAGGGCCGGCGCCACCAGTAAGGCGACCTAGGCAGCTGCCTAGGGCGCATTTTGGCTGGGGGCGCCGGAACCCTGTGTCAAAAAAAAAAATCCTCCTCCTTACTTACCTCGTCGGCGTTGCTGCGTCTCCGGTGCTGGGCCGCCTGTGGCTGAGAGGGAAGCGTTGTGCGCTCCCCTCCAGCCAATGCGCTTTCAGTAAAGTTTTTTTTTTTTTTTAAACAAACTTTATTGAAAGCGCATTGGCTGGAGGGGAGCGCACAACGCTTCCCTCACAGCCACAGGCGCCCCAGCACCGGAGACAGAGCAGCAGCAGCGACGAGGTAAGTAAGGGAAGGAAGGGGGAAAGTCCAGGCATATTGTGGGGGCAAAGTCCTGGCATATTGGGGGGCAAAGTCCTGGCATATTGTGGGGGCAAAGTCCTGGCATATTGGGGGGCAAAGTCCTGGCATATTGTGTGGGCAAAGTCCTGGCATATTGTGGGGGCAAAGTCCTGGCATATTGGGGGGCAAAATCCTGGCATATTGTGGGGGCAAAGTCCTGGCATATCGTGGGGGCAAAGTCCTGGCATATTGGGGGGAAAAGTCCAGGCATATTGGGGGGCAAAGTCCTGGCATATTGTGGTGGCAAAGTCCTGGCATATCGTGGGGGCAAAGTCCTGGCATATCGTGGGGGCAAAGTCCTGGCCTATTGGGGGGCAAAGTCCTGGCATATCGTGGGGGCAAAGTCCTGGTATATCGTGGGGGCAAAGTCCTGGCATATTGGGGGGCAAAGTCCTGGCATATCGTGGGGCAAAGTCCTGGCATATTGGGGGGCAAAGTCCTGGCATATGGTGGGGGCAAATTCCTGGCATATGGTGGGGGCAAAGTCCTGGCATATGGTGGGGGCAAAGTCCTGGCATATGGTGGGGGCAAAGTCCTGGCATATGGTGGGGGCAAAGTCCTGGGATATTGAGGGGCATAATCCTGGGATATTGAGGGGCATAATCCTGGGACATTGAGGGGAATAATCCTGGCATATTGAGGGGAATAATCCTGGAATATTGCGGGGCATAATCCTGGGATATTGTGGGGCATAATCCTGGGATATTGGGTGGCTAAATCCTGGCATATTGCGGGGCATAATCCTGGGGTATTGAGGTGAATAATCCTGGCATATTGAGGCTTAAATTATGGTACTTATTTTCCACCATTCTTAATAGGGGGCTTTATTGCAACATGTAACTCTGTTAACTCTCTTTTAATTTAAATGCTGAGAAAGGGGTGGAACATGTTATGTCATGATATGGGAAAATAATATGATAATGGGGGGGGGGCGGCAAATTTTATTTTGCCTAGGGCGGCAAAAATCCTTGCACCGGCCCTGCAAGAGATCCTTCACAAGGACAACAAACTGTCCTACATACACCCATTGCATCGCTAGCTGCTCTGCAAAAACAGACAATCACAGAAAGGAAAAAAACAAAACATTAAAATGGTTCTCCCTTTTGGAAGATCCACAGTTAAATTTTGTTCAGGATAAAACACTACCATCGTTAGATGACCTCAGTTCCTCATCAGATACATACAAGAAATGGGAAACACACAACAAATACATCACAACAGCTTCTACAAAGCTATATTTTACACAGATTGCTCTGCAGTTAAATCTGCAAAACAAGGCCACAATAAACTATGGGCAGGGCAGCTTTAAGACCCTAGTGGGCCCTGGGCAAAGTCTTTAGCAGTGGCCCACCTTCGACCCAATTTTTCTAAAGGAGCATTGTAAAAAACAATGTAAAATGTTAATATTATATGCAACTGTTTTACAACTGAAAATTTTCATTTATTGGTTAAAATAGGACAAGGAAGGATAGCCTGCAAACTATTTATGTGTGACACAGTGTTCCACCGTGCCAATCAAAGTTTTCATGGTAAAAGGACACAAGAAGATACAGGAGACTGAGTGACATTCTCATGTGTCATTAAAATCCGTACTGAGGGATGTTCACCGTCTCCCTATAATCAGAATGTTATGAATGGAAAAAGGGTTTTTGAACTGTGAACTGTGCAGATGGATGGCGGAGCTCCCTAGCTACCGCTGTGCAGATTGTTTTAGAACCTGAATACTGGAAGAGCTGACCTCTTGGTGGTTTAGGAAGTATATTCCTGCCCACCAATGGCATCTTCTGCTGGTCACCTGGCATTCCTGGCATGCTGAGCTGCTTAGTGATTGTGCTCAATCTTCGATCCGTGATGAACGATTGTTTAGTTTCTCTGAGAGTTTCATCTTCATCCTGCAAATACTGCCTTAAATTCACCCCTTGTTGCTTCCATTTCTCTCTTTCTTTGATTTCAGCTTTTTGCTCCTGGGCTTCACCTGGGCAGCCAGCTCCATCAGACGAGCACTGGGACCATTGGAATCAGAGCTGTCGGATCAGACCAGAGCCCATGTAGAGAGCCACTGGTCTAGAGATGGAACTAGCATGTGTGTAGCCCACAGTAGGCAAAGTGATCTATCTTGCAAGTGAAGGATACAAACAATCCTGCTTCATGTGCTCCTGTGGAAGGGAATTGCAATTCGCTCCAGGAGGTAATCCTGCAAAAGGATGAACACCCTGACACCACTCTGGTTTTCAAGGCAAGGTTCGAGAGTGGGAATCTGCAGAAAGTAGTCCAGATGGGTGACAATGACTACAAGCTAACCCTGATCATACCTCTATATCGTGCGTCACACCCAGTGGTTCTACTTATGAGTGAAGAACACGCAGGCCAACGTGCCCTACCACTTCACCATCATTAACTTCATGAAACCCACCAGCCTCTACAACCATGGCATGCGCCCCCTGATCTACTCTGAGGCAGAGGCTGAGAGCCACCTCATCGGTTGGCACAGAATCAGAGAAGAAATAAAGTACTACAAGAACAACCTTGATCAAGAAGAAAAGCCATATTACTCTCTCTCATGGACCTTCAAGTTCCTGCATAGCTCAGGCACGTGATATTTCACCTACTGCTACCCCTATACTTTCAGGATTACTTGGCAGACATTGCCAATAACTTTCCAAGTATTGCAATATCTGAGTGCTGTGCTATTCCTTAGCTGGCAATATGATATATGTCTTGACAATCACTAACCCCTCTTCAGGCACGAAGTAATGTAAGAAAAAGAAGGCAGTTATTGTCACAGCTCGGGTTCACTCAGGGGAGACCAACAGCTCATGGGAGATGAAAGGCTTCCTGGATTATATGCAACTATTTTCATATAAAATTCAACTATTTGTATATGTAATAAAAATGTTATTGAAAAATTGCATTTTTTGTTTTTATTCCCTTTTTCTGCACCCACATTGCACCTAAAATACTTAGCACAGCACCATGCAGTACCCAGCACATATATTGCACCCACAGCACTTGGCCCAATAATATGCCAGTATTATTTTTTCATTAATAAGCTACAGCCAATTTGTCCAATAATATGGCAGTATTATTTTGCCATTAAAATCCCCGACCAATTTGCCCAATAATATGCCAGTATTAGTTTGCCATTAAAAAGCCACAGATAATTTGCCCAATAATATGCCAGTATTATTTTGCCATTTAATATGCCCCAGCCAATTGCACAATAAATGCCAGTATCATTTTGCATTTAATATGCCCCAAACAATTTGCCAGATAATATGTCAGTATTATTTTGCCATTAATAGGCCATAGATAATTTGCTTATGTCAGAATGATTTTCAAACATTTCAATATATAGAACAATTTATAAATTCTCATAAAAAGTATTACTAAAAGATACAGGGGCCGTTGTATATTTCAGAGACCAATGGACCAGTTGCTGATAATAATGTTTCACTTTTTTTTCAAGTTCTTTAATCAATAATATTGGTGTCCCAAACAAACCAGAGAAATGTCATTTTGAATGATGTAAATGTGCTGAACCAGCAGATGAACAAATGCTGTGATAGTGCCACTAGTACCACCAGCTCTGCATACACCAGCGAAGGTCCACCCATAACCTGCAGCCACCCCCAGCAATGCAAACAGCACAGAACAGGCTGAGCCCAAGCGGGGTGAATTATGTTCTCACACCAGGATGTCAAAAGTTGTTAGAAAAGTTTGCAAAAAAAATAACCAAATGCACTGCAGTGAAAGAAGTGTAATGTATTGTCCCAACAGCAACGTTTCAAGGATTCAATATTATACAGTGTAAGAATACAAAAAAAGCACACAACATTACACTGTATTTAAATAAATCCAATTAAATGGCAACATATCCTTATATTTTTTCCTTAACACCTTGCATAATCTCCGTTCTGTGGTAAAGTGCCAAAAACTCATGTTTCTGTGCCAAATGGGTACTGTTCTTTTATTGCTATACAATGTTGTTAATACCAATCAATGTGTATTCATATTTATATCCGTGTACCAGAAAAAAATGTCAAAAGAATATTCCCTCAAGTACTACACAAGAATAGAGGGTAAAAATCAGCAGTCCGGGGTGTGGTTTAGCCAGCAACGAAAATATCTGCCTTCTAAGGGAGGTCCTGTGGCAAAAAGCAATAAATGTGCTAATTAACCTTAATATCTAATTTTAACAAGAAAAAAATATACTAAATAAACTACTGATCCAGTGAGGAGATAGAAAGAGAGAAAAGATTTAGAAAAAAAAGAAAAGGACATTATGCAGAAAGCTAAACGGATGAATCCAGGAGCGACTCATAGTAAATCTATGACCCCTGTAAAAATGCTGACAGAACAAAGCATATTAAAATCACCAGTGACTAACCCTACATTAACTGAAGAAAAGTTTACATCATCTTTAAAAAAGAAAACTATTAATCCCCATTAAAAAAGTAAAGATATGATGTCTGTTTTAATAAACCATCCTCCCACAGAGATTTGACAGTTGGTGATGAGCTTGCAGGATTCAAACACACTAACATAACAGAAATGAACACGGAAGCTGGTTCACAAATTAAATCCTATGATGAACATAGGGAAATGATCAATCAAACGATGATTGTAGCTTATCAAGCTTATTTCAAGCTGGTCCTCCCCCTGCGTTTTGACTTACCAGTCCATGGATGTTATTCATCTCATCTTTATGCATAATTTTTAAAGATAATAAAGCGCCTTATTTTTCACCATCCTGGAGCGTGGAGTGCACACCTTTTTGCTACTACACGCACACACAGGGCCGGCCTTAAGTGTTCCGGAGCCCTGTGAGGGATTCCCCCGTGGTGCCCCCCCCCCATGTATGTATCTCTCTCCCTTCCCATGTTTGTCCCTTTCCTCTTCATTGCCCTGTCTGTCTCTCTCTAACTCCCCCATACCTGTTCTCTCTCTCCCTCTGTTCTGTCTCTCTCCTCCCTGAGGAGAGGGCTGGTGAGGAGGGATCTTTTGATCTCCCCCAGCCAGTGCCTCTACCGGCTTTTTTTTTTTTTACTTTTTTTTTTCTTTGGGCGGGAGGGCGCCCCCTGGGGTGTTGCGCCCTGTGCGCTCGCACAGGTCGCACACCCCTAATGCCGGCCCTGTGCACACAGAGTCACTTACACATACACACAGTCACTTACACATACACACAGTCACTTACACGCGCACACACACAGTCACTTACATACACAGAGTCCCTTACATACACAGAGTGACTAAAATACACACACAGAGTCACTTACATACACACACAGACTTCTTTATTTTATTTTCTTGTTACCGGGGATGTGGGCTGCTTCATCAATCAAGTAGTGGGTCCATTTTTTAATCTTCCCTCCCTCTAACCCATGCGCATGACATCACGTGGAGGGCAGAGGCGGAATTATGTGCTGGACACGAAATGCAGCGTTCTCCCGGGGAACTTAGTTCCCCGACGCTGCTTCCAGGAACGTGTGGTTGGAGGTGCGGTTACAGCTGTCATGCGGGCTGCACCTCGATGTCCCGCTGGCCGCACTTTGGATGCCCCTGGTCTAAACCCTTTTCAAGAACTTATTATCAGACAGAAGCCTGCTTCTGCTTAAATCAAAGACATTTATTTAGTAGAAAATTTGTTCAGTAAGGGGCCCTGAAATTCCTGATGGCGGCCCTGGCTGTAGATATTTATACATATAACTCTGTCTGGTTGGAGTAGAAGACAGGGAAGAGCTAATTTATTTTGGCTGGTCAGTTTTAAAGGGATAGTAACCCCTAACATTCTTTCTGCTGAGGGTGAGACTGTTCTCAAGTTCACCTTTTTACAGGGCACCTGTATCAGACTTCACAATTGTCCCACTTTGTGTGGCACAGACTCAATTTTGAACTGCGGTCCAGATTTCATTCTGCTTGCGTGAGTTAACAAATTACATGTTTAGACAGCATGTCCACATGATACAAAAAACATATTACATACATAATTTAAAACGGCATCATGATGCAGAGAGCAGCTAGAAATGTGGGAGGGGATGATGCTGCATCACCCTCTGATGGCAGGAGTCTGCATGCACATTTTTATTTATAAAGTGATATCCTACTCTGCAGTTCTGTAAAATTACCAGAACAAGAGTCATACACACTGGTGAACATACCAGGTTTGAACATATTGGAGCAAAGAAGTGAGGATGTAGTTAATCCGTCCACCTGCCCTGGATTCAAGGGCTAAGCTAGCTAACTTGTTAAAGCTATAAAACTATCCATACTGTGTTACACTTCAGTAAATATGTTTATAAATTAGCTTGTAAATATTTCATAGCTCCACTATGACAGTCCTGTTCTCTGGACGCAGGCACTATTACATTCTGCACATGTGCAAAACTGTGCTAAAGCAGCTCATGCACGGTTGGCTGGCATAGTAGACTGGGGTAATAGTGGCTAATTTTTACCACCCCAGCTATTGTAAACTTTCCATGGTGCTCAAGTATATATTGGTATATATAATTGCCCTTTAATGGCTAACTTTTGTAACATTTGCCTCCCACCAGGAAACCCCTCTCTTGAGCCAACAAAGGTAAACAATGGGGAAGAGATATTGGGGTACTGGGGTACGTGAGTCCATTCCTGCTTTGATATTTTCCCCTCCCCAATAAAAAATCCCATGAAAAAGACGTAAGGTTGCATATTTTTAAGGTAATCAAGCTCCAGTCTTTATCATTATAAGCATCTCCTCTAATTAATGAAAATTTAATTTTTTTCATTGGTTAAATACATGTAATTTTCTTATTTTACAAATCTCAGCTGAGTGAATATTTATTTCGATAGACATTACTTTAGGTCCTGTGATACAGGCAGACCTCACTTGTGGTTACCGACATTCAGTAGCACAGTGGAGGACACAGACAGATGTTTATTAACCTGTTTTAATACCAAATACGTGTGGCATATTGAAATACTTGGCAAACGCCAGCCAATGAGATTCAAAACAGTGAGATCCTGTTTATTCTGTCTCCTTTTATTTGACAAAATACAAGTTGATTTCTGGAAATCCAGCCGCCACGGCAAAGTCACCTCTACTGGCTGTCTACCACTGACAATATACTGTATATAATTTGATACAGGGAGCATCCATTTTGCCTTTCGAGAAGACTGCACTGGAGCAACCATTTCTGCAATTATTACAATTTAGAAATAAACCAATTATTTTTTATTTTTAAAAAATGTTTTCAAAAATATTTTTCCTTATTTGGAAACTAGTGACCAATATAATTGGGAAGGGTGGTGCCCCTGGATGGCAGCCTTGTTAGTCCTCCGAGAATCTAGTAATCAGACATCCTGCTTTTGCAACTTGGTTTAACTAAGCTTGAAAACTGAGCCTTTTATTTAATCCTTCCTACAGCCAATTTGCCCATTAATATGCCACTATTAGACTGCCCATTAATATGCCACAGCCAATTTCCCATTAACATGCCACTATTAGCCTACCTGTTAATTAGCCACAGACAATTTGGCCATTAATATGCCACAGATAATTTGCCCATTAAAATGCCACAGCCAATTTGCCAATTAATACACCACCACCCTCCTTCCCCCTTTCCCAGTACTAAACCTGGCTGTCCTTTGTGTTTTATTTTGCCACTCATTAATTAGGGCTTGTAAATCAGTGGGAAGCTGTGAATCTTCCACGTTATGTTTTTCCATCAGATAAGTGTGAATTGGGGCTCACCCAAATGTAGCGGAAAAATATATAGGATCGACTAAATAGTGAGGCAAATGAGGCTAATGAAAAAAATTTGATAGGGGGACACCACAGCACAAATCAGCCAAATGTGTATACAGGTTAAATATATAATTCTGGGGCTCACCCAGATAAGAGCCTGGCACGTCCTGCAGTGAATGAAGCGGTTTTCGCGATCAACGATATCGAGGCAATAGCCAGCACCGAAATTTCTATTTTGGGACCCCCACGATCGCATGCTGCTCCGTCAATATGGCTAAGCCCTCTGCCGGTCTGAGCTTCGGAAGTGAAAGTAACTTCACTTCCGTTGCTCTGAATATGCTACTTGACTGCCCCTAGTGGTAGTTTAGTAGCATTGCAATGGAAAATATTTAAAATACATATTTAATTAATTAAAAACAGGTTATTTAGCTATATTAGCCTATAGGGTTAAAATTAAATATTTTTTAGCATAAGGGATAGGGTTAAAATTAAATTAAAGTTAAAAAATATTAAGGGATATAATAAGGATTAGAGTTGGGGTTAAATTTAGTGAAAGGGTTAAATTTTGGGTTCGGGTTGGGGTCAAAAGGTCAATATAGGAAAAAAACAAAAAACACTATTTTTGGTTTTTGCCCCATAACTCGCAAAAAATACCGAAAAATATGGAAACATGCATATTTTTGAACTCGGGAGATTATTTAGAAACTATTTAGACGGGGTCTTTTTTAATGATTTTATTTGTGTAAATTATATTTTAGGTCAAAGTTAAAAAAAGTGGGCTTTTTAAAAATTTTCATCATATTTTATGATTTTTTTTGTAGTAAATTATAAGATATGATTAACATAATGGTATCTAATGAAAGCCCTTCTTATGACGATAAAAACAACATATAATTTGTGTGGGTACTGTATGTGAGAAAGGAAAAAATTACAGCTAAACACAAACACCCTAGAAATGTCAAAACAGCCATTGTCACCAAGGGAAAGTCAAGGTGAAAATGTCTTGTCACTAAGGGGTTAATAACCTAACCGGTCTTCCTACCTAAATGAATATTTTATAAATGTAATGTTTAGTGAAATATTTAGCTTACGTTAATAAGCACAAGTAATTTCTTTGCTTATATTTAGGGAGAAACTCCGTGGAGAAAATGGCCGTCTAAGATCTCGCGATATGAGATCCAAGATGGCCACCGGTAAGCCCGCAATAATTATTGCGGAAACAAACGAAACACATACGAATGAATACAGGGAGTGCAGAATTATTAGGCAAGTTGTATTTTTGAGGATTAATTTTATTATTGAACAACAACCATGTTCTCAATGAACCCAAAAAACTCATTAATATCAAAGCTGAATATTTTTGGAAGTAATTGTTAGTTTGTTTTTAGTTTTAGCTATTTTAGGGGGATATCTGTGTGTGCAGGTGACTATTACTGTACATAATTATTAGGCAACTTAACAAAAAACAAATATATACCCATTTCAATTATTTATTTTTACCAGTGAAACCAATATAACATCTCAACATTCACAAATATACATTTCTGACATTCAAAAACAAAACAAAAACAAATCAGTGACCAACACAGCCACCTTTCTTTGCAAGGACACTCAAAAGCCTGCCATCCATGGATTCTGTCAGTGTTTTGATCTGTTCACCATTAACATTGCGTGCAGCAGCAACCACAGCCTCCCAGACACTGTTCAGAGAGGTGTACTGTTTTCCCTCCTTTGGAAATCTCACATTTGATGATGGACCACAGGTTCTCAATGGGGTTCAGATCAGGTGAACAAGGAGGCCATGTCATTAGATTTTCTTCTTTTATACCCTTTCTTGCCAGCCACGCTGTGGAGTACTTGGACGCGTGTGATGGAGCATTGTCCTGCATGAAAATCATGTTTTTCTTGAAGGATGCAGACTTCTTCCTGTACCACTGCTTGAAGAAGGTGTCTTCCAGGAACTGGCAGTAGGACTGGGAGTTGAGCTTGACTCCATCCTCAACCCGAAAAGGCCCCACAAGCTCATCTTTGATGATACCAACCCAAACCAGTACTCCAC
Source organism: Pelodytes ibericus (assembly GCA_036172795.1). Lineage (NCBI taxonomy): Eukaryota > Metazoa > Chordata > Amphibia > Anura > Pelodytidae > Pelodytes > Pelodytes ibericus. The sequence continues at coordinate 42,149,439 of CM069866.1, read as the reverse complement.
CTCCACCTTGCTGGCGTCTGATTCGGACTGGAGCTCTCTGCCCTTTACCAATCCAGCCACGGGCCCATCCATCTGGTCCATCAAGACTCACTCTCATTTCATCAGTCCATAAAACCTTAGAAAAATCAGTCTTGAGATATTTCTTGGCCCAGTCTTGATGTTTCCGCTTGTGTGTCTTGTTCAGTGGTGGTCGTCTTTCAGCCTTTCTTACTTTGGTCATGTCTCTGAGTATTGCACACCTTGTGCTTTTGGGCACTCCAGTGATGTTGCAGCTCTGAAATATGGCCAAACTGGTGGCAAGTGGCATCGTGGCAGCTGCACGCTTGACTTTTCTCAGTTCATGTGCAGTTATTTTGCGCCTTGGTTTTTCCACACGCTTCTTGCGACCCTGTTGACTATTTTGAATGAAACGCTTGATTGTTCGATGATCACGCTTCAGAAGCTTTGCAATTTTAAGAGTGCTGCATCCCTCTGCAAGATATCTCACTATTTTTGACTTTTCTGAGCCTGTCAAGTCCTTCTTTTGACCCATTTTGCCAAAGGAAAGGAAGTTGCCTAATAATTATGCACACCTGATATAGGGTGTTGATGTCATTAGACCACACCCCTTCTCATTACAGAGATGCACATCACCTAATATGCTTAATTGGTAGTAGGCTTTCGAGCCTATACAGCTTGGAGTAAGACAACATGCATAAAGAGGATGATGTGGTCAAAATACTCATTTGCCTAATAATTCTGCACTCCCTGTAGAGGAGAATTGTGCACAAACGCAGAGGTTCATGTCGAAAAAGAACGAAAGGAGTGGCGAGCGTAGCCACAAAAGTTATTCCCGGCACTCGGAGATGACGGTTTAAAAAGTCATTTTCCGAATGATGGGTGGTTTAACCTAAGGGTTTAGTATTTAAATTTAGAATGGGGACTATGAATAAAAAGGGGGGAAAGAAGCAGGGCTGTCTTTAAAACATCGTGGGCCCCTGGGCAAAACAAGCCAATGGGGCCCCCTAGCCCCACGTCTAACTCCACCTCTAGCCCCGCCCCAACAGAAAAATTACTGACTTGCTTTTGATCATCTTTATTTGCACAATAATTCTGGAATAAATAGTACAGCAGTGTGTGCAAATAAAAGATTATCATTAATAAGTCACTAGTCTTTATATATTTCTAGTAGAAGAGCCTTTGAGGATACTCATAACAACTAACATGTCACATATAACATGATTTGCATACTATGCACATATTATCAATGCACTATTAGCTAGTTGTGTTTAAGAGTGGGTGTTAAACACTATATATTTGCTAACCATTGCCAAACTCCTATCACAGTGATCTTTTTTCTAGAATAATGAAACTAATGACTTGTTTGTGATAATCTCATTGCACTAAATAATACAGTCACTAGTCACATTTCTAGAAGAAGATGCTTCTTGCTCTTCAGTATGTTTCCGGGTTATTGGCCACTGTATTAATGGGCTATATCTCTCTTTATCTTTTATGCACTTTAAAGCTTTGGTAATTAGTACTGAGCAGACTTATCATGAGTGCTACTGATTCCAATACTGCTGATAGATAAATACTTCAATATATGCTTGTCGGGTTTGTTATCTCTGAAACACAATTATTTTAAATGCATATACATTCAGTCCAGCATTTTCCAGTCATATTTTGCCCATCATTTGATAGTTATATTTTGCCCATTTGCCAGTGTTATTGTGCCCATTCGCCAGTCATATTTTGCCCATAATTTGCCAGTCATATTTTGCCCATCATTTGCTCGTTGATGTGCCAGTTAACCCCCACCCCCAGTACTTACCTGTATGCTGCTCGTCGGCCGTCTCCTCCGGAATGTTTCCTGCACGCACAGTGCATGCAGGAAATACAGCCACCAGCGTCACTTTCGGCTGCTGTGAAGAAAAGCCGTTGGATGTGGATCTGCCGGCTGCTGCCTGATAGTGAGTGTCTAGGTGAATGAATGGGCCCTGGGCAGCTGCCCGTTTACCCAACTTTTTGTTTTTGCAGGGTTTGAAAGGGCAGCCGGGCCCCCTGGAGTGATGGGCCCTTTCTCATCTGTGACCCCTGCACTAATGGTAAGTATACCACTGTACCCACGGGTATTTAAAGAGCTAAGCCAGGTTCTGGCCAGACTGTTATGTTTGATTCATTGATTCTTTCATTTCAGGCATGGTGCCCACAGATTGGTGTAAAGCTGATTTCAAGCATGGTGCCCATATTTAAAAGGGATCAAAATCCCAGTCGGGCAATTACAGACCTGTAAGCTTGACATATGTGGTGGGGAAACTGTTTGAAGGGTTGCTAAGGGAATATATTTAAGAGTTCAACAGAGATTGAACTAGCAAAATTTATGGAATTAATCAATGTTAATGATCATAATTTGAAAATTATGTATGAACATAGCAGGTCAGAAGTATCATTTCTAGATTTGTGGATTATTAGAGTAGGTGATGGTCTGGAAACAGATGTCTACCACAAGGAGACAGCTACCAATTCCCTTTTAAAAGCAGAAAGCCACCATTCACAATCTCCTATTCAGGGAATACCTATTGGACAATATTTGCGTATTAGAAGGAACTGTTCAAATGACGGTAGATTTAAAATACAAGCATACTAATTGAGGCAACGATTTACAGAGAGAGGATACAGTAGAGGGAGTGTTTCTAGAGGTTATCAAAAAGCTAAGGAGAGTAATAGGGACCAACTTCTTTTTGGTAATAAGTTGAAATCCAATACTTCAGAGGTGGTCAGGTTCATCTCCACATATAATGAGCAGTGAGTGATGTCAAAAATATCCTGGAAAAACATTGGAAGATTCTCCAGTTAGATGCAGGAGGAGCTCAATACATAGGAAAGTAACCCCAATTAGCTGCTAGGAGAGCCCCCAACCTTAGAGATCTTCTGGTACAAAGTCATTTTTAGAGGTCTAAGGAACAACTAGATTGGCTCTCAACAAGGACGGTTGCTATCCGTGTCGACATTGTGAGGCCTGTCGTAGTATTTGTAAGGTTAAAAAAGGTGTCAAAATATGAAGGGAGAACAGTTTTACGTTAAGGTACATATTACATGTAACACTATGGGGGAGATTTATGCTCTTATTTTCACTTGACCCAATCTTTCACAGTTAGCAGTAATATTGTTTTGTTGCTTCTTTCCACAAACACTACTTTGTAGTCAGGGCCGGACTGGGAATGAAAACCAGCCCTGGAAATAATTGCATACCAGCCCCATAGCATTGGGTCATTATACCATCCCTATAGCATTGATTTTTTATACACACCCCATAGCATTTCTTCATTTAACCAGCCCTAACAGCATAACATAATTATTTTGTTGTTCATTAAAAGGGAACCCATGCATTTAAAGCACATTTGAATATTATTTATAGATAAGACAGATAGATACAGTCAGTCCGTCACACACACACACAGACAGTTACACACACACACATAGTCAGTCACACACACACACACAGTCAGTCACACACACACACACACACACACACACACACACACACACACACACACACACACACACAGACAGTCACACACTTTTTTATATTATATATCCTTATTGGGATTTAATATCTTCTAAATATTACATTGTGTCAAAGTGTCATTTATCAAATTGGTTAACAGATTATTTAATTTATTAGAATTATTTACAAAGTATATGATATCAGATATAAACCACAACACAGTCAGTCACACACACATACAATCAGTATGTTACATCCCAGCAGCGAGGGCACCATACGGGGCTAAAAATACCCAGACACCAGATCTAATTTCCTGGTCGTCATGGCAATCTGGGATTTTTCAAGCCCTGGCCTACCCCGATAATTATGATATTATGGTAAATAATGCCCACATTCCAATCCCCTTCCCTCCACCGTTTAAAATAAATCTATTACAGAATATGATTCCCTCACCACTGTAGCCCCCTCTTTTTACCGTTCCTCCCCACACATAAATCTAAATATTAAAATATATAATTTACTCAGCCCAAGTCCTCTCAGCTCCACTTTCAACTCCCACATAAATATAATATTAAATTATATCATTGCATCTGTCCCCCACCTGAGGTACAATGATATATTTTAAAATGGGCCACATGCATATAAATGTCATATAAATATAAACATTGCCTCATCCCAAGCCCTCATGACCCTCAGCCAGTTATAGGATCAGCATCAGAGTTGTTAGTCACAAAATCAATAATTGTCTTACAAATTTTTTGGACCATTTTTTTTTTCCTCTTAAATTTGTTTATTGGTTAAACAAGAATTATGGCAAAAACATAAATACAGCAATGATGTGTATGTAAAATAAAATATTCTGGGCATTTCAGTCGGAGAAATACAATGACATCAAATAAATATAAAAAAATGGCGTCGAAAAAATATCGTATTTGATAAAAAATCGATCACATCATTGTAGCAGAAACTCCCTGAAAATTCCCCCCATATCCTTACATAACCCAAAATTGGAACAAAACAAACAGCGACAAAGAAGAAGATATATAGAGAAAAGAAGAAAAAAAGAAGAGGAGCAAGAAGAAGAACCAAAGGGGGTAGGGGAAGGAAGATGGTAAAGAGCACTGGAGAGTCTCAATCATGTTTAGAATTCAGCTTAGGCCTATGCCAGCAGAGCCAGGTGATTCCGCTGCTACGATATCAGCTTCGCATCTAGGGCTATCGATATATAGCATCCAATGTATCCACCTATCATTGTTCTGCTTACCACGGCCATTCGCCGTGTGTATCATATCTTCCACCACTCTGATATATTCCACAGAGGCTAACCATTCTCGGAAAGTGGGGGGATCAGGTCGCTTCCAGTGTCTAGGAATTAGCAATTTAGTTAAGAAGATGCACCGTGAGCTTTGTCTTTTGTACGCCCCCAGAGGATGTATGGTGTGGTGTAGCAGGACAGGTAGTGGAGCATGTGGAAGGGTCGAGTCACCCACCTCTCTAATAGTTTTAATAACTGCCTTCCAGAAAGAATGTAAAGCAGGGCATGACCACCAAAGGTGGAGGAAGTCACCCGCCTGCAGGTGGCATCTCCAGCACCTGTCGGAGGTCGTGCGGTAAATTTTCTGTAGAGTTACTGGTGTGAGGTACCAACGTGTGAGCAGTTTATAGGCGTTTTCCTGTATATGGGTGGACATGGAGCATTTGTGTGCTAGCGTAACCATTTTACGCCATTGAGGAGCAGTCAGCTCCACCCCACACTCTCTTTCCTACAGCTTTATATAGGAAGGCTTGTCGTGGTCTGCCAGATCTGTGAGTATTCGGTACACAGTGGAAACCAACCTCTGCGGTTGTTCCTTGGTCATACATAACAATTCAAATTCAGTAGCGCTAAGAGGGATCGGATTCGATACCTCCAGCGCCGAAATATAGTGAAACAATTGGGTACATTTATACAGGGACCCCCCTGACGGTGGTTGATGTCTAAGTCCCGAGGCCTGGCACGTCCCTCCTCCACGATATGGCCCAATCTGGGGTATCTTACTGGTTCCGGGAAAAGTTAGTGGAAAAAGGAGTATGCCATGCTCCTTAAAAAATGGGTCTCTTGTACTAGTGCAATATCGGCTCGGAGAGCCTTCAATTCGCGGAAAAGGTGGGAGCGCTTTGTAGGGGTATTAAGCCCTTTCGCATTTATGGAAACTATTTTAATCTGGGCAGGGCTAGCCATAGGAAGCACTAACAGAAATACCAAATAACATTACTTCCAGTGTGCAAGGGGGAGAGATAATAAAAAGGAAAGAGGGAGAAAGAGCAGGAGAAATAGAAAGGAAGGAAAGAAGGAAAATAGTACACAGAGTTATTACAACCGACCTAGTGTCAACATGACACAGAGGGCAGACATGCCAGATGGAGAGCCGGGCTTCTCTGTCATGAGAATGCCGGGGTCTCCACCAATTTACAAAGGCAAAATCCCGCCTGGGGGAGCGTGGCAGGGAGGCGGCAGCTCGGCCGAAACATAGCCTTCAATATAGCCTCCAATAGGGAAGAAAAAACAGGCTCGTGGATGTATCTCAGGCCAATCTAGTGGATAAATGAAAGGTGAATCCCAAAAAGGGCACCTAATATGAACATGACATGATACACGTCTCAAAAACGTGAGACATAAGACGTAACATTCGTAAACTGGAAAAGCGAAAAAGCATAATAAAGTGCTCAATATTTGGACGTTTATATATTGGACAATATATATCTTGTGAGGAAAATATAAACGTCCTGATCACAAACCCATCCACCTACTCCAGAACCTACCCCCTGTAACTGACCGTAATATTACCCATGTAAGGTAGCCCATGGGATGCGGGTCCTAGAAGGAGTAAGGAGAGGTTGAAAATGAATCAGAATCTGTCCAGATCAGACTTGTCCCTGAAAAAGAATAAAATGGAGGGTAAGGAGTGACCCAAAAAGTATGTCTCAGCAACGGTGTCAGCCGTGAGAAGTAGAGGGATCCACAGGCCCAGATGTTATGGGGTCCACATTCAATGAAGAAGGGTGGGCGACGGGGTCGACGTTTCCTCTGTGCCCTAGGAATCCACGGAAGATTCTGGAGGGTCGAAAGTTCCGACGGGGTGGAGGTACCATCCATCCAGCCAGGAAGATCCGGGGTCTCCAGTTGTAGAGCTTCGCAAAAAGATGGTAGATCTCTAGGGGAATGCAGAGTGAGTTGCGTGGACCCCTTATAGACCATGATGGACAGCGGGTAGCCCCAGCTGAAAGGTACGGTGGCTTGTTTGAGTAGGTCTGTGAGCGGTTTTAGAGTCTTTCTGGCCTGCAAAGTGGCCGAGACCACGTCCGGGAGGATGATCAGAGGTTTCCCATGGTAGAATATTGGGCCTTGTTTCCGCGCCTTGAGGAGGATTTCCTCCTTCAGAAGGAATGAATGAAGGCAGCAAACTACGTCACGGGGCTTGGGGTTGGAGAGGTCCTTAGGCCGTAGGGCCCTATGGGCTCGATCCAGCACGATGGGATGGTCTGGAGAGCGCTTAATGATACCCATGAATATGTCGGTAAGTATATGGGTTAGGTTTTCAGGGCCGTCAACCTCCGGAAGGCCCCTGATCCGCAGGTTGATCCGCCGGCTACGATTTTCATGGTCAGTAACCTGATGAGACAGGATAGCCATCATGGACCGTTGTTCCGTCAGTTGGGCTTTCAGCTCGGAGACCGTTTGTTGCAGCACCCCCTGATCCGCTTCCACGACCTCCAGGCGTTGGCCTTGTTGTGTTAGGTCCGGTCGCACGTCTTGCAGCTGCTCTTTGATGGTGGCCGTAATAAGGTTGACAGCCGCGGATAACTTGCGTTGCAGCTGGGAGGAGAGGGCTGTGAAGTCGGCTCTTGTTAACGGAGGTCTGTGAGTACAGGGATTTGGGGCGGTCTCCTCACCTTCTGATTCCTCCGTTGGAGCGTGGGAGTCATTCCCGCCATCAGCATTCTCCGGCGCCATTTTAGCTTCGCCACTTGACGCCAGTGGGACTAAGAAAGTCCTCAGATTCACCGGTAAGGGTTTTTTTGCACTCCTGCGCGCGTCTCTAGGTGGAGAGGACTTCTTAGACTGCTTTCCCATGTTTTTTTTTAACGTTTGGACGTGAATTATGTCTGTGTAATGGCCTGAAGTCCAGGAGCTCAGTTATCCTGCGACTGCACGCAACGGTGTCCAGACACGCCCCCCGGACCATTTTTTTTTTTAAAGAAATCATTTAACAACATGTCTTAATTTTATTTTTGAAATAAAATGGCAAATTAAATTGAATCCCATGATCATATCTCAAATAAGATACTAATAATAATTATTGCACTCCATTTTGCACCAATTATGCAAATCCCCCCCCCCCCTACACACCTGAATAACATAAGTGTTTTAAAGATGGTCCATATTACAGTTACTTTACACAGTTTAAAAGAGTACCTTTTGTTGATAAAACAAATGTAGATGAGCTCTGTTGTACGATCTCAGCACTGTCCATGTGACGATCTACATCTCATCACACAGCCTTGCGTGCAGAGGCAAGTGGCTGATCTGCACGCACTGCGGAAGTAACGTTGCCGGATATGACTTCATATGCTCATATCCGGCAGCAAGTCATAGAGGGAGGGCATGGAGGAAAAAAATCTTTGTCCTTTGGCCGATCGCGGTGTACAGGACCGCGGGAGGGGAAAAAAACCTTTGATCCCTTGTGGCCAATCGCGGGAGGCCGCAGCAGGGCACGCAGGGATAAAAATAAAAAAAATTACTGTCCCAGCTCAAAGCAGCCCCATGGCAGGAGGCCAGTCCGGCCCTGTTTGTAGTTTGTAGTCAGAAAACAAATTGTGGGTTCAGCACTTAAAAATAAGCAAAAATAAATAAAGATAAAAATAAATAAATAACAATGATAATTTTATGTATGTATATATAAAAATAATCAGTATATATAAACAAATGAATAATAATAAAACAAATTTGAATAAAAATAAAAACAGAACAAAATAAGACAAAAAATAAGAATAACCGAAAATTCATAAACTTTCAGTGCTTGTCAAACTGGCAACAGAGTGAGCGAATTCACAGCTGCCGTCTGTCTTCGGGGTGTGTTTCCGGGGTTTGGGTGCTCTCTGTTCGGAGCACACAAACCCCAGAAATACAAAGCACAGCAGCTCCGTGCATCCACAACTGGTTACTTGCTTAACATCATGGGAGTTGCAGTCAACAAAAGTTAATGTTGTGTTGTGTAGTGCAGCTCTGTGATGCACAGCAGACATTGGGAAGTATTACAAAAAGGGCATTTAGAGGCAATAAAAAAGGACATAAAGGTCTGGTTCCAAAAAAGATCACTTGGTAGTTATGCAGCAGTGGTAGTAACCTTTGGCATTACAGGTGCTGTTATTACATGTATAATGATGTTCAGACAACCAAATGGATGGCTGAGCATCATGAGATGTGCATTCCACAGCAGCAACACACAGTTTAGAAATGGCTCATGTTTTAGATTTTGTTCTGTTTTACTCAAGTTACAGGGCAAGAACTATAAGTAGTACAAAGTTATTTCAAAATTACTTTGCCAACGTTTGCAGCAAAAAAAATGGTGATTTTTCACACAGATTGCAATCCAGGTTAACATTTACTGAAAATGTGATGGGGTACTGCCAAACAACACCTCAATATGTGTTCAGCAACATCTCCTGGGTAAAGGGATATCACCCATGCATAGGTTTGTCAGGTTTGTTTTTGGGCGTTAAAGGGCCACATTTGAGAGGTGCACTTTTTGGTTTTCCAAATAAAAAGTCAGAAACACATTTTCTTTTCATTTTTTGCGATTCAATGTAGACAAATGTAAAATTATGCATTTTGGGTACAATTTTGGGTACAATAATAAAAATGCAACATATAGTTTAAATGGTGTTTTGAAGAAGTGGTTCTAGCAAATACCTTAGATGTCTTTAAAAGTGGTCTGGATACTTTTTTAATGAGCTGGAGCAAAGAGGGCTATGCATGTTAGTATAGGCATTAATATATGTTTCCCCGGATATATACATGGCAGCACTACGTATGGGTATAGCTCCTCCCCTTCTCAATTGGACAGGAACACCTCCTAAATAAAAGAGACCCCCCCCTATACCCCCTCAGTCTTTTTTTCCTGTCCACTTCTCAGGGACAGTGGAGTTTGCATCTCATAAAAATTTTCTTTTGTGACTTATTTAGGTCTAATTGTACCCCTGGCCTATGGGGAGTTCAGCCTCTCTCCCCATGGAAGCCTCAGGACACGGCGCCTCATCAAGGGCGACCCCCTGGAGGATTCTCCCCTTAGCGACCGGGGAGCTATGCTGCAGTAACCCTATAGGTAGCAGCTGGATGTGCCAGACCCAGAGAGGTGGTAATTCCCACAGAAGGGTTCACCTACTTGCTGCAAAATATTTGGGCTTCTTGGCTTTCCCAATAAAGATGGCCTGCCCTACCCTCAGGATGTAAGTGGCAGAGAAATAAAAATTTACCTGACCGGGGGTGGGCTCCTGTTTCCTTGTAGTTGATCCATTCCGGTCGTGGAACGCATGGTGGAACGCACTTCCGGTTTCAGCACTTCCGGTTTTTCGGCCTATCTTTTCCCTCTCTCCAGCAGTGGAACGCAGGTGGAACGCATGCCAGAGGGAGGCCAGCAGCAGGGGGATGTATTTCCGGGTTCGGCATCTTATATTTAAAGGGTAAGCACCTCTATTCTGTCAGTATGCTGTTTGATGTATCTCTGCATAACTGGATTAAACTTCTGTCTTCTGGCTGCAGGTAAGTTACATGTCTTGTCCTTTTATTGTAATTTCTCTTTTCCCCAGTCCTTTTCAAAGCAATAATTGGTTGCTGGAAATTCACATTTTTTTCTAGCTGCCCATACTATGGATTCCCCCGGTCAGGCTTTGAGAAATAGGTCGCAATCTAGAGGTTCTGAGTAAGTCACTACAAAAATTTTAATGACACAAAAAAATATAAAAAAAGAGTGCATTTCAGACTTCTGACTGGAGGATTTTCAGTTCTGCCCATAGGTCCTCATACAAGAAAAAGAAGGATAAGACCCCCTTATGTGAAGCTTGTGATGACAAGGTGCTTCCGGGGAAAATACTCTGCTTAGCTTGTCTTAAAGCAGCGACAGGCCATGCTGAACTGGACCCAGATGTTCTCTCTTACATCCGTCAAGCAGTTTCAGAGGGTCTTCAACAGTCTGAGAGGGCTAAGGAAAGACGTAGATCTTTTAGCCCAGAGGAATATGCTGACTTAAGCTCTTATGGATATGTACCCCCGGTATTTGAGCAAGACGAGTTGTCATCTCAAGATGAGGAATATGGGGCCTCTCCTGTCTTTATAGACAGTGTGAAAATAGAAGCAAATCAAGGCAGTTCGTGATACCTTGGAGCTTAATGATAAGAGAGAGGAGGAACCAGCTTCTAGTAAGCATTTTTCTGACCTGAGAAGGCGCAATCCTACCTTCCCATTACATCAGACCATTGAGGACCTCATTAAGCAAAAATGGAAGAAGGCTGAAAAAAGAATCACTATTCAGGGTCGTTTTTCTAAACTATACCCTTTTAAGGCTACGGACAGTAACCATTGGGACCTTGCCCCCAAAGTAGATGCAGCTATTGTCTGATTAGCTTAAAAGACCACCCTTCCATTGGATAATGCCGGTACTTTAAGAGATCCTATGGATAAACGTATGGACTAAAATTTGTCCAAAGCCTATATAGCCTCTGGCTCTGGGCTTCGTCCTGCTGTAGCCCTGACATCTGTCTCTAGGGCCTTGAAGCAGTGGATGGATGACCTTGAAGAGGACATATCTAGTGGAGTCAGTAGATCCAAGCTGCTGGAATCCTTAAGGAAAATGAAGCTGGCTATTAATTTTTCATCAGAAGCTTCCATAGATTTGGTTAAAACCATCTCCAGAAGCATGGTCCTTACTGTAGCATCAAGACGGGCTCTTTGGCTACGTAATTGGGTGGCAGATAATTCTTCAAAAAATAGCCTGTGTTCCCTCCCCTTTCAAGGAGAGATGCTCTTTGGCAAATACCTGGACGAATGTATCAAAAAGGCAGTAGAAGGACGTAAGGCCTTTCTTCCTCAAGATAGACGTCCTAACAGATCCTTTCCGCAGGACAGACGTTCCTTTCGGGACAAGGACTTTAGACAATACAGACCTGGTAGGGGGTTTTCAAGATTCCAATCCTGGAAAAGTGGTCTCTCCTCTTACAAAACCACCCGAGGACATGGTGGCAATGGTAAACCTTCAAAGCAATTCTGATGGGACGCCAGTCCAGCCCTTGGGAATGGGAGCAAGACTTCTTCACTTCTACGAGGTCTGGGCTCCAGCAATACAGGACAAGTGGGTTTTAAAGACCCTAAAATCCGGCTACTACCTGGAATTCTCGACAATCCCTTATCCCCGGTTCATGTCTACAAGCATGCCTATGGAAACAGAGAAAGCAGTGGCCATTCGGTCTTTTGTTTCTTCCCTTTCAGCAGAAGGAGTTATATGTCCTGTTCCTGCAAAAGAAAGAGGATTGGGAGTTTATTCCAGACTTTTTCTCACTCCAAAAGCATCAGGGGAGTGGAGTCCAATTTTGGACCTTCACGAATTAAACGAATATCTGTATGTGAGAAAATTAAAGATGAAATCCGTAAGTTCCATTATAAAAGTCATCTCCCCAGGCAACTGGTTATTCTCCATCGACCTTCGAGACACTTATTTTCATGTTCCTATTGCTCCACCACACCAGCAGTTCCTGAGATTTGCGATTCACCGTCAGCATTTTCAGTTTCAAGCCCTTCCCTTTGGTCTGAGCATAGCTCCCAGGACTTTCTCAAAGATCCTGGTTGCCTTAATAGCACATATCCGTCTGGAAGGCATCTCAATATTCCATTATCTCGACGACATCTTGATTCTCTCACACAGCAGAGAAATTCTCCTTCTTCATCGAGATCGGGTTCTTTCAATTCTTCAAAAATTTGGATGGTTGGTAAACCTCAAGAAGAGTCAGCTTTCCCCCTCTCAAGTTATGATATACTTAGGGGCAAGATTCGACACAATCCAGTCACAGGTCTCCCTATCCCTGGACAAGGGGCTTCGTATTCAATCAAAGATCCTTCGTCTTCTGCCTCTGAACTCCATCCCGGCCCGGGAATTTATGAGCCTTCTGGGAAGTTTGTCCTCTACAATAGGCCTTACAAAATGGGTCCAGTGGCATATGAGGATTCCACAAGAAGGGTTTCTATCCCAGTTTATGAACAAGGATCTGAATCAAGCAATCTCTTTATCATCAGAGATCAAGAAGGAACTGGCATGGTGGCTGTTGGACGAGAATCTATATCAAGGGTATCCTCTGAGCAATATCCCTTGGGTTACTCTCACGACGGATGCTTGCCAATCAGGTTGGGGAGCTCATTTGGGCCTTCTTCATGTTCAGGGGCAGTGGGAAAACAAACAGTATCCTCTATATATGAAATTCCCAGATCAACGCAGTCACCTACAACAAGGTCTGATCTCTCACCCATCTCCTCAGTCTCTCAATTTAAGGGCTTGGAAATTGAGAAGCAACGTCTCTCCAGCAAAGGCTTCTCTTCTTCAGTAATTTCTACTCTTCTGAATGCCAGGAAGAAATCCACTTCTTCAGCTTACTATTGTATTTGGGACATCTTCTGTAGCTGGTGTTTGACACATAATATTTCTCCTTTGTCCCCCAGTATCTGTGACATCCTTCAATTTTTACAGGACGGATTTGACAAGGGTTTAAGTCGCAGCCCCCTAAAAGTGCATACTTCAGCTATCTCTGCTCTGTTAGATCGGAAATTGGCATTTTATCCAGATATTGCTAGATTTTTTCAAGCCATTCTCAAGCTTCGCCCTCCAGTACGGTCTTGCTCCCCTCCTTGGGATTTACCTCTGGTTTTACAGGCCTTGTCTGATTCTCCGTTTGAGCCCTTGGAGAGTGTTTCTATACTTACTCTTACGTTGAAAACCGTTCTGTTGGTTGCCTTGACCTCAGGCAGAAGAATCTCTGAGCTAAGCGCTCTCTCCTGTGAGTCTCCCTTTATGATTTTTCAGGAAGACCGAGTGATCCTTCGTATGATTCCAGCCTTCAGACCCAAGGTGGTTTCTGCTTTCCATATGAATCAGGACATCATTTTGCCAGCCTTTTTCCCTCATCCCTCATCGGAAGAAGAAGATAAATGGCATTGTTTGGATCTGGTGCGCTGTTTAACTACATACCTGAACCAGACTTCAGTCATAAGGAAGACATCTAGACTGTTCATTATTCCTTCTGGTTACAAGAAGGGTCAAGCCACTTCTTTGTCTCTTATTGGCCGATGGATCATCTCAGCCATTAGTCAGGCCTACTCAGCCTCCGGAGTCCCTGTCCCTCAAGGCCATAGAGCTCATTCTACCAGATCCTTGGCCGCTTCTTGGGCAGCTGCAGCCAACATTTCTGCGGATCGCATTTGTTCAGCAGCAACATGGTCCTCCTTCAACACGTTTATCAATCACTATCAGTTGGATGTAGTGCGTTCATCTACCACAGAATTTGGTAGAAGTGTCCTCTCTGCTGCCTTATAGTTTGTGGATCAATAAACCGTATTTGCATGGATTTATGCGTTGTGGTTATTATTCTCCCTCCCTTACTCCTTTCAGCTTGGGTATAACCCATACGTAGTGCTGCCATGGATATATCTGGGGAAAACAGAAAATTTACGCCATACTTACCGATATTTTCTTTTCCCGGATATATGCCATGGCAGCACTGCGATCCCACCCTCTTCTGAAATCATGTGTTGTTTCGTGGCTTTAAACTAAGACTGAGGGGGTATAGGGGGGGAGTCTCTTTTATTTAGGAGGTGTTCCTGTCCAATTGAGAAGGGGAGGAGCTATACTCAAACGTAGTGCTGCCATGGCATATATCCGGGAAAAGAAAATATCGGTAAGTATGGCATAAATTTTCTGTTTTAGTGCTTGTTGATCCAAGGAGAAATCTGATTGCCATTTGGAGTCAAGAAGAATTTTTTCCCCACTGAAATCAGAATTTGAAATTGCTGAAGGAGTTTTTATTTGCCTTCTTTGGGATCAACAGCGGTTAACATGGTATAGGAAAAGGGTTGAACTTGATGGACGCAAGTCTTTTTTCAACCTAAACTACTTTGTAACTATTAGCAACACTTAGCCCATTATTTTTCTCCATACAGCATGATTTCTGTCTCAATAATTGATGGTATTAGTTATTGTCATTTTACTATACTGCTACTGATTACTCAATAAGGGTTTTTTATGGTGGAATTGAGCTTTCATGCATACAGTACATATTACATTCAATTGCTTTGAACCTGTAACAACAAGCTTTGCGGCTTACTTGTAACTAATGTGAGTTTCATTGCATCATTTATTGGCAACCTTTAGTCTATTATGCATCTTCATACAGTACGATTTCTGTCTCATAGGAAACTAAATAATGGATGCTATCACTAACGGCAGGGGCGTCACTAGGGTTGGTGTCACCCGGTGCGGAAACTCATGGTGTCACCCCCCCTGGATTTCCTCCAATACAATGCCAAACAGATTCTTAGATGACCTATTAACTATGCCACACACAGGAGCCCCGTAAATTATGCCACACACAGGAGCCCCATAAATTATGCCACACCAGAGCCCCATAAATTATGCCACACCAGAGCCCCACTATTTATGCCTCACCTCTGGCCAATTAATTATGCCACACACACAGGTGCCCCATAATTAAGCCACACACACACAGGTGCCCCATAAATGATGCTACACCAGAGCCCCATAAATTATGCCACACAAAATAGTCCCTTAATAATGCCACACATGGGGCTCGATAAATATGCCACACACAAGCGCCCCATAATTATGCACACATGGGACCGCCATTAATTATGCAATACACAGGAGCCCCACGAGGTGACAATTGTACAAGTATAGATACCATGAATATTGTGCCATTCAGAGTCCAGTAATATTGTGCCAGTCAGACCCCAGTAATATTGTGCCATTCAGACCCCAGTAATATTGTGCCAGTCAGATACCAGTAATATTGTGCCAGTCAGATACCAGTAATATGGTGCCAGTCAGAGCCCAGGAATATTGTGCCAGTCAGAGCCCAGGAATATGGTGCCAGTCAGAACCCAGTAATATTGTGCCAGTCAGAGTCCAGGAATATTGTGCCAGTCAGAGCCCAGTAATAGTGTGCCAGTCAGATACCAGGAATATTGTGCCAGTCAGAGCCCAGTAATATTGTGCCAGTCAGATGCCTGTAATATTGTGCCAGTCAGATGCCTGTAATATTGTGCCAGTCAGAGCCCAGTAATATTGTGCCAGTCAGATGCCTGTAATATTGTGCCAGTCAGATGCCAGTAATATTGTGCCAGTCAGAGCCCAGTAATATTGTGCCAGTCAAATGCCTGTAATATTGTGCCAGTCAGAGCCCAGTAATATTGTGCCAGTCAGATGCCTGTAATATTGTGCCAGTCAGAGCCCAGTAATATTGTGCCAGTCAGATACCAGTAATATGGTGCCAGTCAGAGCCCAGGAATATGGTGCCAGTCAGATACCAGGAATATTGTGCCAGTCAGAGCCCAGTAATAGTGTGCCAGTCAGATACCAGTAATATGGTGCCAGTCAGAGCCCAGGAATATTGTGCCAATCAGATGACTGTAATATTGTGCCAGTCAGATGCCAGTAATATTGTGCCAGTCAAAACCCAGTAATATTGTGCCAGTCAAATGCCTGTAATATTGTGCCAGTCAGAGCCCAGTAATATTGTGCCAGTCAGATACCAGTAATATGGTGCCAGTCAGAGCCCAGGAATATGGTGCCAGTCAGAGCCCAGGAATATGGTGCCAGTCAGATACCAGTAATATTGTGCCAGTCAGATACCAGTAATATGGTGCCAGTCAGAGCCCAGTAATATTGTGCCAGTCAAATACCAGTAATATGGTGCCAGTCAGAGCCCAGGAATATGGTGCCAGTCAGAACCCAGTAATATTGTGCCAGTCAGAGCCCAGGAATATTGTGCCAGTCTGATACCAGGAATATTGTGCCAGTCAGAGCCCAGTAATAGTGTGCCAGTCAGACACCAGGAATAGTGTGCCAGTCAGAGCCCAGTAATATTGTGCCAGCCAGATGCCTGTAATATTGTGCCAGTCAGATGCCTGTAATATTGTGCCAGTCAGAGCCCAGTAATATTGTGCCAGTCAGATGCCTGTAATATTGTGCCAGTCAGATGCCAGTAATATTGTGCCAGTCAGAGCCCAGTAATATTGTGCCAGTCAAATGCCTGTAATATTGTGCCAGTCAGAGCCCAGTAATATTGTGGCAGTCAGATGCTTGTAATATTGTGCCAGTCAGAGCACAGTAATATTGTGCCAGTCAGATGCCTGTAATATTGTGCCAGTCAGATGCCAGTAATAAGGTGCCAGTCAGATACCAGTAATATGGTGCCAGTCAGATACCAGTAATATGGTGCCAGTCAGAGCCCAGGAATATTGTGCCATTCAGATGACTGTAATATTGTGCCAGTCAGATGCCAGTAATATTGTGCCAGTCAGAGCCCAGTAATATTGCGCCAGTCAAATGCCTGTAATATTGTGCCAGTCAGAGCCCAGTAATATTGTGCCAGTCAGATACCAGTAATATGGTGCCAGTCAGAGCCCAGGAATATGGTGCCAGTCAGAGCCCAGGAATATGGTGCCAGTCAGAGCCCAGTAATATGGTGCCAGTCAGATACCAGTAATATTGTGCCAGTCAGATACCAGTAATATGGTGCCAGTCAGAGCCCAGTAATATGGTGCCAGTCAAATACCAGTAATATGGTGCCAGTCAGAGCCCAGGAATATGGTGCCAGTCAGAACCCAGTAATATTGTGCCAGTCAGAGCCCAGGAATATTGTGCCAGTCTGATACCAGGAATATTGTGCCAGTCAGAGCCCAGTAATAGTGTGCCAGTTTGATACCAGGAATATTGTGCCAGTCAGATGCCTGTAATATTGTGCCAGTCAGATGCCTGTAATATTGTGCCAGTCAGATGCCTGTAATATTGTGCCATTCAGACCCCAGTAATATTGTGCCAGTGAGAGCCCAGTAATATTGTGCCAGTCAGATGCCTGTAATATTGTGCCAGTCAGAGCCCAGTAATATTGTGCCAGTCAGATGCCTGTAATATTGTGCCAGTCAGAGCCCAGTAATATTGTGTCAGTCAGATGCCTGTAATATTGTGCCAGTCAGAGCCCAGTAATATTGTGCCATTAAGATACCAGTAATATTGTGCCACTCAGAGCCCAGTAATATTGTGCCAGTCAGATACCAGGAATAGTATGCCATTCAGAGCCCAGGAATATTGTGCCAGTCAGAGCCCAGTAATATTGTGCCAGTCAGATACCAGTAATATGGTGCCAGTGAGAGCCCAGTAATATTGTGCCAGTCAGATGCCTGTAATATTGTGCCAGTCAGAGCCCAGTAATATTGTGCCAGTCAGATGCCTGTAATATTGTGCCAGTCAGAGCCCAGTAATATTGTGTCAGTCAGATGCCTGTAATATTGTGCCAGTCAGAGCCCAGTAATATTGTGCCATTAAGATACCAGTAATATTGTGCCACTCAGAGCCCAGTAATATTGTGCCAGTCAGATACCAGGAATATTATGCCATTCAGAGCCCAGGAATATTGTGCCAGTCAGAGCCCAGTAATATTGTGCCAGTCAGATACCAGTAATATGGTGCCAGTCAGTGCCCAGCAATATTGTGCCAGTCAGATGCCTGTAATATTGTGCCAGTCAGAGTCCAGTAATATTGTGCCAGTCAGATGCCTGTAATATTGTGCCAGTCAGATGCCTGTAATATTGTGCCCGTCAGAGCCCAGTAATATTGTGCCAGTCAGATGACTGTAATATTGTGCCAGTCAGAGCCTAGTAATATTGTGCCAGTCAGATGCCTCTAATATTGTGCCAGTCAGAGCCCAGTAATATTGTGCCAGTCAGATGCCTGTAATATTGTGCCAGTCAGATGCCAGTAATATTGTGCCAGTCAGTGCCCAGTAATATTGTGCCATTCAGAGCCCAATAATATTGTGCCAGTCAGTGCCCAGTAATATTGTGCCAGTCAGAGCCCAGTAATATTGTGCCAGTCAGATGCCTGTAATATTGTGCCAGTCAGATGCCTGTAATATTGTGCCCGTCAGAGCCCAGTAATATTGTGCCATTCAGATGACTGTAATATTGTGCCAGTCAGATGCATGTAATATTGTGCCAGTCAGTGCCCAGTAATATTGTGCCAGTCAGAGCCCAGTAATATTGTGCCAGTCAGATGCCTGTAAAATTATTCGTTCATTCTTCCATTCGTAGTACTATTGCATTCTATAAGCCGAAGTACACTTACATTCCATAAACCGACATAATGAACGACTTTCGGTTTATGGAATGCATGTAAGTCTATTGGCATTCTATAAACCGAAAGTTCGGTTTATAGAATAGCAATAGGATTACATGTATTACATAAGCCGACAGCCTATAAACCGAACGTTTGGTTTATAGGCTGTCGGTATTTCACTGCACGGAGACAAAGTCTCCATTCATAAATTTATGAATGGAGACTCTGTCTCCGTGTAGTGAAATACCGACAGCCTATAAACCGAACGTTCGGTTTATAGACTTTCGGCTTATGGAATACATGTAATCCTATTGCTATTCTATAAACCCAACGTTCGGTTTATAGAATAGCAATAGGATTACATGTATTCCATAAGCCGAAAGTCTATAAACCGAACATTCGGTTTATAGACTTTTGGCTTATAGAAAACATGTAGTACTATTGCCTTTCTATGAACCGAACGAGAGCCCCATTCATAAGAATTTCTTATGAATGGGGCTCTCGTTCGGTATATAGAAAACCAATAGTATTACACGTATTCTATAAAACGAACGAATAAAACTAAACGAAACGAAAATAATGAACGAATTTCGTCTGAAACGAATGCAGTAATGAACGAAATTCGTTTTAGACGAAATAAATAACATTTTCGTCAGAATGGACGAAAACTAAACGAAAGTCTTAGTTTTGCACATGTCTACCACACAGTCTTTCTGAGAAATACAAAGCAATCTCCAGAAGCACTGATACGTTTTCCAAATGCACTGATCTGTTTATTTCAGGTTGCATCAAGTCACAGAATACAACATTCTTCAGAACAAACTCTGTACAAATCTTGTCAACCTCTCCTTCCAGTTTTTAAACACACTAGTCCCAGACCACTGTTTTTTTTCTGTCTGCTAAATAGTTCCCTCTAATAGACACAGGTGAGCTTAATCTCCCCTATTCTAGCAGCCAGGTCTAACACAATACCCGGCCTGAACTTTGTATAGTCACTCTACCTGAAAATGGGATGGAGAACCGGCCCAATCTACTCTTCCGGATACGCCATCCCAGGGACCCAAAATGCACATTTTCCCATTAAAAGGAGCAAGAGCCTTAACCCCTTCCCGACCTTATGACGAGTTAACTCGTCATAAGAGCCGCACCATTAGCGACCTTATGACGAGTTAACTCGTCATGCAGTCTAGCCGGCGGTGCGCTCCGTGGGCACAGCCAGCCAGTCTGCAACGGGTCCAGGACTAAGCCTCGCACCCGAGGCAAAGCTCCTGGACCCGATCGGTCAGTTTCCGGGCATGTGATCGCGGTGATAACGTGATCACCGCGATAACATGCAAATTAGATGGCAAAGTCAGTGTGTTCACTTTATCACAGGTTGTATAAAAAAAATAGTTTTTCTCATAAATCCCTAGCTGACCCCGTCGAAAGCCTTCTCTACATAGGGGATTTATGAGAAAAGTTCTAGAAAAATTGTGTCTAAAGGGATGGATATACCAAGCAATTTTTGCATTATATAATTTTTCGCATTATATACCCAACGTCTGCTCAGATTGGTTTAATTTAGGAAATGGTACAAGACAGGGGTGCCAACTCCCCCCCCCCCCCCCCCCCGCTGTACGTTTTATTCATGGAACCATTGATAATAACATTCAGACCAATAAAGCAATTAGAGGTATTCAAGCTGGAAGAGAAAACCTAAAAATAAGTTTATGTGCCGATGATGTATTAATCACAATTATGGACCCTTTGGGCTCTGTATTGGATGGGTGAAGATTATTAAATGCTCTATCTAAATTAATACCAGATATGGTATCAATTGGTGTCTGTTTAACACTTTACAGTTTGGTTCCCACGGTTACACAATAACATTAGAAGTCAACAACAAATTTAGAAATAAAAAAATATTATAACAATACAACGATTATATTATTCCATAAGGTATTATTAGAGAGTTATATTCAATAACTAAATAAGAGAATATCCACACACTTGAATAGGTTAAAGCATAGCAAAGTTTAATGATAACTCTAAAACAATATCTACTATAGGTTATACAAATAAACAAGGCTAAAATACTCAATCTATTAATAGAAACAAGAATAGTTAACTCTATTCAAGTAAAAGAAAGTAAAAGAAAATATACATGCTGATACTTAGATGTTATGTTGCCAGGAGAACTCAGGTGGAAAGACTGGCCTCATCACTCCTTATGTGATGTCCATTGTTGCAGCTTCAGGAGAGTTCTGAAATCTCTTTAACTGTGTATCTCTTTTAACATGAAGCCCTTGTTGGTACAGATTTCCCATAGTAACCCTGGTCAGGTGACCAAACCTGTCAGACTCCATGTTGTTTACAGTCCAGTCTTGAACAATAGCCAGTATGTTTACCTGGAAACACTGTTGCTTAGACCACCAGTCACCTGCATGTACCCCACACATATAAACCAATATATATTTATATATATATATATATATATATTGCTATTTAAGTGATATCTGTGTATAAGATCAACAAACTAGCATAAATAAAATGCGTGTCTATAACAGGCTCCTTTGAACACCTAATGCGAGAGATAGAACAGTACAGTCTAGTATCTAATTATAAAGTTAACATCAACAAATCTGTTTTGATGGATCTCTGTCATGGTAGCTGTGACTTTAAGAATATTTGGAAACTCAACTGCAGAAATAAATGACAATCCACACAAGGTATATCGTTTAAGCAATTCTTGTATTAAAGTTTAGCAGCAAAAAGAAGAAAAACTGACTGATATTGATTGGAGAGAAAAAATAAATGGTTTGAAGTAATATGGAAAAATGTATTTAACTTGATTGAAGTATAAAGTAAAAAATATGATGGAACACTTGATTGAAGATATGGAAGGTACTTGCGATTAGGCGATAGAGAAAAATGCAGGATAACAGGGACAGTCCGTATTCAGAGGATTGGAGAAGTACACAATTCGATTCAGGAAGCCAAAGGTCAGGATTGGAGAAATCAGAATGGTCGAGGATATCCAGGTCAGCAACAGGTAATCAAAAATGAAAGTAGCAAGATACTCTAAGGTAGCTTGGAGCTAAGGAGTCAGGAACAACAGCTGCTAGAGACAATACTCAGCGATTTGTGTCTGTTGCAGACTGTTATTTATAGTCACAGGAAGATCGCTTCATTAAAGGGGCGTGGTCTAATGAAGGGGCATGGCCTAATGACGCGATCGCGAGTACAAAAAAACTAAAGTAAAAATGAAAGCCTGACAATCTCAATTTATAAGAAGAAACAATAAAATCAATCAGAAATATAATTTTTGCTGGACACAACATCATGTTAAATATTAGGAATTAAGATACTTAGAGAGATCTATACATGCATGGAGACCAACTTTTTAGATCTACTCCGGCAAACAAATCAATGGCTTAAAGAAGATCTAGATGATCCCCATGAAAATCCCTTGGAGCTGGTTGGAAATGTTACAAAACAGCATTACTAATTTTATATGGAAAGCCAAACAACCCAGATTAAATAAAACAAATGTTGGCACTAAAACCAAATAAGGGAGGGATAAACTTTCCAATTATCAAAAATGAGTATCTAGCCAGTATAGTTACACATACATATAGATCCCACTCCCAACTAGAAGATAGTAAAAAAGAAGGATGGTACGCTATTGAGTCAGATGCTTTAGAAATAATGGATTTTTCTAATATACCATGGAAAAGGAAAAAAGGAGAAACCAACAAAATAGATATACAAAATAAGGATATCCAAGCACAACTATTAAGTCAGTGGGAAAAAATCAGGTGTTCATGGGGACTGAAAGATAAGGTTCCTAAATATCTAAGGCTCGATTCACTAGAGTTTGTTATTCAGGATATAAAAGGTGATCATTGGAGGAGAAAGGGAATCAGGACACTGGGCCATCTGATATCTAAAAATAGCATGCCCTTTGCCCAATTGATAAAGGTGTTCCACCTACCCAGCAAAGAGATATTTACTTATTTAAAAATAAAAGGTTCCGTAGATAAATATATTATAAAAGAACAAACCACAAAAATAAATATGTCACGGTAGCACCCCTCCAGACAACCATGTTTTTCCGTTCCTCAGTGCCCATGTTCCGGCTGAGTTATTTTCCCCTGTTCTAACTGTGTGTTTTACATGAATGGTGCCCTGTTCAAGAGCCTAATCCCTTGTACCCTTTCCCCAGGAATGTAGCTTCAGCAGCCACTTCACAATAAAGGTTTATCCTGGCTGCTGAGCTCATTCTCTTCTTCAAAGGGTAGGCAGTTTTCCTATTGGTTGCTCAGACCAAGCCCCAGTGTAGGCACTGTTCTGATTGGTTGCTTAGTTAAATGCACAATTTGAATATATTTGCTGATCTGTGGGCACACCCCCTGCTGGGGATTGGTTGCTACTAATCCTACCTTTCATCTGATTGGCTGCCAGGTACTGTCCTTTTGTGTAGGTGTGAAGAAGTTCTTTTGTTCAACTTTTGTTATCAAGATGTTTTCCTGTATATATGTCCTGTGTTTTGTGTCAATAAACAGTTCTTCTTGTTTTCCCAACACGACCAGTCTCGTCTGCTATGTTGGGGGAATTGCTTGCAGGGAAGCCTTGATCATAGCCCCGTTTGGCTATTGGATATTTACCGGACCTGAGGAGTGATTTTGTGGAACTGATTCCGGTAGGAGCTACCCATCTAGTAGCCCTCCCGTGACAAAATAAAATAAACATTTTGTTCAAATATTCAATAATTAATATAATTAAATAAGGCCTTCTCAAAAGCTTTGGATATTATTAGATCAATGAAAGTAGAAGGCCCAGTCCCAGTAGTAAAAATATGGGAAAAGGAGTTAAAAATCCCAATAAAAAAAGAAGACTGGGGGAATGCCATACGAGAGATACTCTGTCTAAATATCCTGGAGAATCAGTTTGAGGTGGCAAATAGATGGTATCTAGTACCAACTAGATTAGTAAAAATGTATAAATCACAACAATTGTTATGTTGGACATGTGGTACATGCGAATGTACATATTTACATATATGGTGGGTGTGCAAACCCATAAAGGAGATCTGGTTGAAAAAGTGACAAACATAAGATTAACGAGAAGCTCAGATACCGCATTGCTACACCTAAACTGGCCTGTTAAGTATAAGAAAGAATATGGGATGAAAATTGATTGCATGAGTGCAGTAAAAGTGGTTATAGCTAGGTCCTGGAAATTAATGGAGACCAATCTATGGCCCCTAGTTAAAAATCAAATAAAATGACAAATTAGAATGGAAAAAGGCATTAGTGCATATAAAGAAAATTGGAAAGAAAATGGATAAAGATGGAATAGCTGGCTAGCTAAATTAGAGGATTAGATAAAACAATGACGTGGACGGACACAAGAATGAAGATCTAGATATGAGGAGTAACGATACCCCTAAGTGAATTCACCTAAATATTGGCAAAAAAAATGAGTAAGTCTATGTGTTGAATTGTCCTGTAACTGTCCAAACTGTTGTTTGTTATGTCTTTTATCTATGTCATCCGACTGTTAATAATATGGCAGCTATATGGTGTTTTATCATCACATTTAATGCAGGTCCGCTTAAGCTGAGAATATGTCATATCTATGTTCATGTGTAATTGTCAGTCTTTGTACTGAATTTATCTAATAAAAAGGAAAACAAATAATAGTTTTTAACTACCGTATATACTCGAATATAAGCCGACCCGAATATAAGCCGAGGCACCTAATTTTACCACAAAGAACTGGGAAAAAATACTGACTCGAGTATAAGCCTGGGGTGGGAAATGAGGCAGCCACTGGTAAATATTGCCCCCAATGTGTCATTTAATATGCCAGGATATTGCCCCCAATATGCCATTTAATATGCCAGGATATTGCCCCCAATATGTAATTTAATATGCCAGGATTTTGCCCCCCAATATGCCATTTAATATGCCAGGATTTTGCCCCCAATATGCCATTTTAATATGCCAGGATATTGCCCCCAATATGCCATTTAATATGCCAGGATTGTGCCCCCAATATGCCATTTAATATGCCAGGATTTTGCCCCAATATGCCATTTAATATGCCAGGATATTACCCCTTAGTATGCTCGTTATGCCACCCTCCTCCCCCCCTTCCCCAGACCCCAGTACTTACCTCTTTCCTGCTCCGTCTCCCGGTGCTCTGAAGGTCCGTGGCTGTGAGGGAAGCGTTGTGCGCTCCCCTCCAGCCGCGCGGATCAATAAAGTTTGTTTAAAAAAAACTCGGCTTATTTATTCACTTTACTTTATTCACGTTTTTGCACTTTCACATAATTGTGCTATTTTATGGATACAACTACAAAGAAATAAAAGATACAATTCAACAGTTCAAATACATCTCTTTTGTAGACTACTCAAATGAGAAAAAGGAAAATTACAACTAAACACAAATGTTAAAATGGCCATTGTCACAAAGGGTACAACTTTTTCAAAACAGTCGAGTCACAAAGGGGTTACAGAGGAGCAGGTGATCTGACTCTGAAAGAGGAGCTGTGACTGCAAAAGTAGGAACACCAGGACTGAATGGGTTAAAGTGTAAGGAGACGTCCCCACAGCTTAAAGTTTACGGAGGCAATAGCAAAATGTTGAGGACAGCTACCACCCAACGAAGTCCTAAAAATATTCAACCTATTACCTATGTGATGAAAAAGTGGAAACCTTACCCTTACAGTCCTGTAATGCTGGGGGCAGACTGTCAGAGGTAGGGTGAATATAGTCAATCCATTACTACCATCTAATCATTTGTTGGATTCAATACTATAAGGCAAATATTTAGCTATATTTTACACTTGCTACATGGTAAATGTCTACTTTATTTTTGGAATATCTAAAATCAAGTAATTGTAGGTAATGAATTATATCCAAATTCTTGTATTGCATATTACGGTTCTTATAATGCTCAACCAGCTGAGGAGCATCACGAGAACAGTACTTTCCAATATTATAGTTCCTTTCACTGTGTTCTGTTACATACAGATTTTTTTTTTTTCATCTTCCAAATATTATACTTATAGCTAGATTAAATTATTGCAATTTCCAAGAAACCAGGACTGCCAACATTAGCTTAGTAAAGGTAATTTCCTTTTTGTTTTGCTGCAGGAACCAATGAGAATAATGCCATTCAAAATGGATGTAATTTACTGTCTGTCTGGTGATGTCATCAGCCAATGTGTTTGACTGTTAAGAGATCCTACTGTGTACAAGAGTCCACAGAATGTATTAAATTCAAGGAGTAAAAGAAGTGACTAAATGAAAAAAAAACTTTGTATCCTAGTGTCTATAAGATCAGTGCTGCAGCACCTGCAGTAAACAGGCAGTAATAACTGGGTTGGGCTTGAGTCAAATATTGTAAAATGTGAGTTATGCAGATTGCCTGATCAAATCACACTGAAAAAAGGGTCTGCACTATACAAACAGTACTCTTCAACATGCACCAATGTCAGTTTGGGGACTGGACTGTCCCTCTAAAGGGACCCTGCCACTTGAACATGCTTCAGACTGTGACTGTAGAGAATAAAAAGTGATCAACACAGTATAACTGTATGTTTCTTGATCAGTCCCCATGGAAGTGTTAGAGCAAGATGATTTCAGACAAAACGAGGTCTCCTCAGTTGAGCAACTATTCTTTGTTTGGGTGTTTACAGTCGTATACACACTCATACAGTCCAACTTTCTCTCAACCCTTCTACCTATCATTCCAGCTTTTGATCCAAAAGAAGGCCAAAAACCCCAAAGGAAGCTATTTTGAATTTTGCCTCCTAGGGGGGAAATCCTCATTGACTCGAAAGGGCAATCAAATTTCTCCTTGGATTAAGAAGCTTTATTATTAATGCTTATTCTATTATTAATATCTCTGTATGTTCTGCTTTTCTAAAAAAAAAAAAAAAGAACATCCAGACCATTTTTAAATGCCCCTATTGTAGTTGATAGCACTACCTCTCTTGGCAGTGAGTTCCATAACTGTATTGTCCTTACCGTAAATAATCCCTTGCTTTGCTGTCTCTGAAATCTGTGCTCTTCCAGTCTCAGGGGGTGACCTCTTGTTCTTTGTACATTTTTTTTAATGAACAGGTCACTGGAGAGCTCGTTATATTGGCCCTGCACATATTTATATAATGTTATACATTTATATTTTACTACTCCTCCCTGCTGCTGTACCTTTGTTGCAGGGAGGGGATTCAATGTAGTTTGCAGTGCCTACAGTTCTCCTGCCTGCTAGATTTCCGAGTGTCAGGAAGTCACATGACACACAGTGCCTGATCTGACTATCTGCCCCTGTAAGGGAACAGGAGCGCAGTAGTGTTTGTGTGCTCTCAAACGCGTTGTGGATAGCACACATCGTCATCACTGCTGCTGGTCACGTGGTCATCACCAAACAAACAAAAGACAAGCAGCCAACCCAACAACCGAGCAACCCCCATAGCTGGCGCCCTAGGTAAATCCAGTGTCTGGATATCATGACACTTACTGTTGTTTACTGCTCTTCTACTGGTCTTTGGTTCATTGTGATATTGGTGTCTATTGAATAAACAGTGAATTGTATTGAACTGTTGAGAGAACAGCAAATAATTAGCCAAGCTATAACTACACGCATGTTTATTAATCTCAAAGTCATGTACTCAAAACAATATTCAAATGACATATAAAAAAAATAAAGAAAAGTATAAAAGAATACTTTATAATGGTATAAAATACAATATGTACAAAGAAAAGTGATCCAGAAGATTTGTCAAAGAGATATATTTTACCTATGTCTGCATGTCTGTGTATTATTACAGCCTCAGTGCTGAGAAAGACCTCTGATTGGTACTAATGTTGGAGCTAATTAGTTAATATGCACCACTCCAGTGAAATTACTTTAGTCAGTTACTCACTGTGGATAAATTGCAAAAGGAGGCACTACAAGTCTTCTCTACTTATCCTCTCCCACTAATATCTCTAGAACACCAGGATATAGATGCCACTTTTAAAAACATCTATACACTATATTGCCAACAAATGAAAACCTGGTGGGAGATATCAGTATATAAAATAATTTGAAACAAAAGACCATTCCACGTGAGTAGAACATATATTTAAAAAAAAAACAGCACTACATATCCCTGTGAGATTTATTTTCCATATGGAGTAATATTTAAAACTGAAATGTACAGTTGTGATAACTGTACATTATGACATCACAACAGAATTGAAATGTGACATCACAGTAACAGAGTTGCATCGTGTTCAAACCCATCTTGGTGTTCATCATTTGCTGCAGAAACAGATCCTGTTTGCCAGCTTTCTTCTGCTTGAACCCGTGAAGGTGTGTGATGCCCTGACAGAGAGTTCCAGTGTTGGCACATACTGCGGCAAGGTCTGATGCATATAACAGTATGCTTCACATTAGAATGTAAGCTCAGCGGAGCTGGTGAGGCACGGGTCTAATTTCTCTGTATTCTATGCATGTCTGATTGTGGGGACTGAATGCCCGGGAACCTGAGTTCATCTTTCATCTGGGCACTGACAGGAATGATATGCTTGCTAACCGACATGAGAATGATGGAATTTAGGGTATCAGGAGCTCTGTCAGGTACTGTGGGCTTGATTGCTTAAGGCGTTGAAGGTCAGTAGGCCAATTTTAAAATAGGTTTGCCATTTAATTGAAAGTCTATGCAGGGAGTGGAGAATAGGTGTTATGTGGTACAAGTGAGTTTCATCAGGGGGATGAAGTCATGTGGTAAAATGAAACACATAGGGCAAATCTAACCTCCGCTATTGTGCCTCTATTGTGGTCCTCTACGTTTACCATAACCAGGAAGTGTAATCACTGTGTTGTGTCTCCTAGGCGCACTGATTGATCAGTTTCAGCAA
Source organism: Pelodytes ibericus (assembly GCA_036172795.1). Taxonomy (NCBI): domain Eukaryota; kingdom Metazoa; phylum Chordata; class Amphibia; order Anura; family Pelodytidae; genus Pelodytes; species Pelodytes ibericus. The sequence goes on along the minus strand of CM069866.1, from coordinate 42,120,622 downwards.
CACGGAGTGGAATTTTTTTTTCTTACAGAGGCCTGTTACTACTGTGCAACACCATTCACTGAAGTAAGGCTGTGTGGAGTGATAATAAAAGTCTTGTCCATTTAATCCACACAAGGATCTTCAGTGTGCCTCTTCGTTTTGAATGGGAACCATTCAAAGGTGTTTTCTTAAAGTGGCGCTCCTTAGTTTATTGTAGCTTATTTTGTGAGTTTGCCAATACACCTAAACTATTTGTAAATTTTTATTTGATCCTGTGAATAGATATACTGCACCATACTGGTTGTTTTGTTATAGTTCACATACAGTGTACCAGGATGTCTATGTGAGACCATAACATATTTTTTTATATTTTTTTACACTTGTGTGTGTTTTTTTTCTGTACACTACTGGGTGACAGTGTTACCAATTACATTTAATACAAGTCACTTTTTATTGATTACTATTAACCCCAGTGTGTTTCAACTGGTTTCACTGTGTGGGTTTGTGATTGGATCAAACTGTTTCACAAGTTTGCGCATAGGACACGTTTTGATAAGTGTATATTTTATTGTACATTTTTATTTATATTTGATATTTTTATTAAGTGTCTATATCTTCTGCTCTTTGGTGGGGTTTTTTCGTTTTGTAGTATCCTGCACACATTCCAGGATTTAAAATCTAATGTGCTTCAGTGAAATACTTTTTCTTAGTGTTTGGAAATAAAACCTAAACCTTCTTGATCAAATCGACAATCCAGTTAACAACTGGAGACAAGTTAGTATTATAGTTTCAGTGTCCGTTGTTTGTTGTGTTAAGGTGAAGGCAGGGCCGGCCTTAGGGGTGTGCGACCTGTGCTAGCGCCCGAAGAAAAAAAAAAGTAAAAAAAAAAAGCCGGTAGAGGCACTGGATGGGGGAGATCAAAAGATCCCCCCTCACCAGCCCTCTGCTTGGCATGCTCTGCTAGATCTGGGGAGGGGCTAACCGGCTGAGAGTTTTAGCCCTGCCCCCACCCTGTGAAGCAGAGCAGCATCTGCTTCACGAGGAGCCACTGGCAGCATGAGAAAGTGCTGCTAGGCTCCCCATGCTTGCATTAAGCATGGGGAGCCGAGCAGCACCTTCTCTTGCTGCCCTGGGCTCCCAGTGAAGCAGACGCTGCTCTGCTTAAAAGGGTGGGGGCGGAGCTACACCTCTCAGCCGGTTAGCTCCGCCCCTCCCTCTATCCACTTTTGAAGGAAGAGGGAGGGTAGGGGTGGGAGAGAGAGACAGGGGCAGGGGGGAGAGACAGAACAGCTGGAAGGGGGAGAGACAGAACAGCTGGAAGGGGGAGAGAGAAAGAACAGGGGGAGGGAGGGAGAGAGAGACAGAACAGGGGGAGGGAGGGAGAGAGAGACAGAACAGGGGGAAGGGGGAGAGAGAGAGACAGAACAGGGGGAAGGGGGAGAGAGAAACAGAACAGGGGGAAGTGGGAGAGAGAGACAGAACAGGGGGAAGGGGGAGAGAGAGAGACAGACAGGGGGAGGGAGGGAGGGAGAGAAAGAGAACAGGTGGAATGGGGAGAGAGAGAGAGACAAAACAGGGGGGGGGAGACAGAACAGGGGGGAGAGAGAGGCAGAACAGGGGGGGGAGAGACAGAACAGAGGAAGGGGAGGAGAGAGACAGAACAGAGGGAGAGAAAGAACAGGTATGGGGGAGTTAAAGACAGACTGTCGGATTATTAATAAATATAAAAATATGAATATGAGTTATTAATTATGAATCATAAAAAATATGAAAATTGATGATTCATATATATGGGTCCGACTAAAAATACCCATATCAAGAATTCGTTATGTATGTGAGAGTTTGGATGACGTTTTTACAAAAGTAAATACAATGCAACAATTATTAATAAAATAATAATGAATTTATTGAATATAGAATAAAGATCAAACGGTAAGCAAAATAGCATAACAACAAAATACAGTATCAATAGCTGTTAATCATAATTCACATGTATGACTTATAACATAAGTAAGTAGTACAAAACATTAATTATGCAGCTTTGTACCTATATCAACATGCATGTCGAATAATTTACTATGCAGTACATTTCTGACCATAAGATGGCCATGCATTTTATTTAGATACAACCTACAATGATTAGTATTTAAAATGGTTAATGATAGTACACCATAATTACCTACAAATTACCAACATACTCTGCTTAGGTAAGGTAATATTACTAACTCATATAACTATTCAAGGTGGCTATTTCTTAATCTGCTCGGTAAATGATAATGTATGTATTCTAGCTAAGACTTTAAAAATGAGAATCTTAGATAATCTCTGGAGATTAGATATGACATATTTGGGTAAATAGCTAGACTATAAGAAGTTATGGTTCTTGGTAATATCTCTAGGATATTCCTCTGGCTTCCTTTTGCAGAAAGGATGACAGATAAACACCAGCCTAAAACATATAGATCCCAGAAATTGTGGGATTTAAGTTAAATTTAGACAAATATATATGCTAATGACATCCATAAAAAAATGAGATTATGCTAAAAACAAATTACCACATTTATACATTACCGGCAGTGGTTGGTTTGCAGTTGAGACTCCTTCCATGGAAGAATTGAGTGATGGGACTTACTCCTGGGACTTAGCTCAATACTATGGGTATGGAGATTATAGTGAATATGTGCTATTAAAAGCCTCATATTCCTGAGTTCTCCTCAGAAGGAGAGAGACTCAGCATGTTTCTAAAACATCATTTCTAAAACATTTCCCATCTCTCACCCCACTAGTGGCAGCTCTCCCCAAATCAGTCCCCCCAGGTCTCTCAGGTATCTCAGCTCCTTTTCAACCCCCAGTATCAATTTATCAACCAAACCTTATCTCAGATTCACACCCTGTTTCTGTAACTTCTAGCCAATTGAATGGATGGGTGTGTTTAATTTAAATGAGATGATGTCATGATTTATAGCTATACCTGGATTGTGAGTATAATGTAATACAATATATATGTTGCAATATATAGAAGTGTTAATACAATTTCAATTTATAGTAAATATTCTTATCATTGGACATTAGATAAAAACTTATAATAAAATGTATACCACACTAATAAAACAATAAAAACAATATTCTAATTAATATGTAGGATTAATTATACTTTAAAAATTTATTAGTGAAGATTTGATATAATTATATATATATTTTAATGAGCGATGTGAATCAACTGGGTGTGTTTATAATAACCCTTATTAGATTCTACAAATCAAAAATCCCAATAATCTCAGTGTGTCTGTGTCTGTCAGTTTCTGCCAGTTTGGGTGGGCTAGCAAGTTTCAGAGAAGCCCCCCTTCTCCTCTAGTATGTACACAGCTATGTCTGCATCAGTACAATGAGATGTGGCTGTAGAGTAATAAACCTTGCACAACAATGGCCACCTTATCTGTTCCGATGATACTATGAACTTATCAGTAAAATATTTGGTTACAGATAACAGAGTTAGGAATGTGGAAGATTTTCTTTTTATCCTCAGGGACACAGAATAAGATTTTAACACACAGAAGGATGTCCAAAAACTGTCACAAAATGGAGGCTGCTTGCATCCATCTTGTTATACTTTGCTTCTGCTTTATTCATATATACCAGTCTCGAGATTACTTTTCAATACCTCTGACAAGACAGGGCAATGAAGAGGAAAGGGACAAACATGGGAAGGGAGAGAGATACATACATGGGGGGGGTGCCACGGGGGCGCCGGAACACTTAAGGCCGGCCCTGGGTGAAGGTGTCTCTTCTTTTTTTTTTTTTTAATTATTATATAAAAGACAATACAGATTTAGACATGACAGAACAAAACAAAAGGAAAAAGGGAAATTGGCATAAGTTTCTAATATTCCATTCTATAAACATTATAGCTTTACAGCAGTTCATAAATTGATTGTATTTGATTAATAAGTACGCAGTTGTGGTTGGTATACTCCCTCCAGACTATTTCCAAAGATGTTAATGATTGCTTAACTTTTTTTTATATTTATTTATTTATTTATTTTTGCCGTCACCACTTAATTGAGAATACAATTCAATATTTTTTTGAGTGTTGACTCACTTGATGACAGGTCGTATGTTCACATTTTGAGCTCGTCACTGAACGCTCATAGATCCTTCAACTCCCCCCATTTTCTCCACATTTTTTTATAGTATTTGAATTGGTCTCTAGAATTATAGAATCCTTCTTCCATTGTGCATTGATATTCTATTTGAGTTTTTAGTTCTTTCCAGTTTGTTGCTTCTATACTTTTCCACTTCCTGGCTATACAAAGTGTAGCTGCGGAGAGGATGTGTATTGTCAAATACTGTATTTCTTTTTCGCATTTAGGAATGTCTAGATGTAGTAGGAACATTTGTGGAGTAAGGGGGCCCATCCCGCTAATTAGCTCTACCAGGAGAAAATGAAGTTTTTTTAATAAAGGCTGTAGCTCCTCACAGGACCACCACATGTGCAGTTGTGTCCCCTCGTTTTTATGGCATCTCCAGCATAATCTAGAATGCTGGGGAGAGAATTTATTTAATTTTATTGGGGTTATATACCACCTATAGATTGTTTTATAGTATGTCTCGTGTAAAGTTAGTTTATGAATGCTTTTTTTTCATTATTTTTTGGGTCTGTAGCCACTCCTGTAATGTGAATTATTTGGCAATATTAGATTCCCATTTACTCCATGGGATATCTTTGGAGATGTCCATGGTGGTATCCATTAGTTGTGTTATTTTACCAATTAAATTCTTATCGTGCTGGGTCTCCAGAAATCTTTCAATGTTTTATTTTATTTCTTAATCTTAGATAGGTATAGTATTCAGTTAATGGTAGGTTGTACTTAGTCTGTAGATCTGAAAAGGGCATAAGAGTGTCTATAGTATTAAGGGGGGGAGGATCGTAGTATTCCATCTGGAATTTTAGTAGTTTTCCTAAATTTAGTCAGTGTAGTTATAATATCTACAATAATAGGATTAGAAAATTTGTGTGTTTGGAGTTCCTTGCACCAGAAAATATGGTAGGGGTCTAGAATGCCACATTGTTCTTTTTCAATCTTGTACCAGTTTGTATTTCTTGATATATTGTTGCCCCACTTCAAAAAGTGGGAGAGCATTGAAGTCTCGTGGAGGGACTCGATATTGGGGACTGCCAAACCCCCATTTTTTTATTTCCTCGTGATGGAAGAAAAGGCAATTCTAGGTTTTTTACTATTCCATATGTAATCCATAATTAAGGTTTTAAATAATTTAATATTGGTTTCGGTACCCGGAGCGGGATTGATCTAAATAGGTAAGTTAGTTTTGGAATTAAATAGGATTTAACTGAATTTAGACGTCCCATCCACGAGATTTCCAGCCCTCTCCACCTAGTGAAGCTATCTCTAAAACACTCTATCGTTGTTTGATAGTTAGTTTTTAACATATCATCCAAGTCCAATTTCAATTTTATCCCAAGATAGTCAATTACTTGGTTGTCCCATTTCCAATGGTGAAAATGTGTCGGTAGTTTCTTTGTTCCTTCATCTATATTTGCTATTATTGTTTGAGTTTTATTTAAGTTTAGTTTGTAATTCGAATATTTGCTATATTGAGAGATCACTCCCATTGCAGAGTTCAGAGAAACTATTGGGTTACTAAATGTAAGAAGGACATCGTCGGCAAAGAGGGTAATTCTCATCTCTTGGTCCGCCGTCTTTATCCC